>JAEQBH010001938.1:0-245805 GCA_016808115.1 Tetrastigma voinierianum | reverse complement strand
GGGTGGAAGTGGATTGTTCTAAAGGGACTAACACGGATGCCTCGACCAGAGTCTATCGTTCCTAGGTCATGGCTTGGCTTCTTGATGAAACAAAGGGATCTTGGCGCTGGATCGATTTTCCTCTAGCCTGATAGAATTGGCCCAAGGCCCGACCTTGTTAATGCCACATCTGGGGCCCCGATGTCCCCATCTTGACTGCCAATGCAGGCCAGTGATGGGCAGCGGGGTCTTCAGACACAAGTCAGGCCCACCCTCTGGGTTACACACATGGTGTGTATTTCTTTAATTCTATTTGTTTTCTTTGGATGAAACATCTTCTTCAGGAAATCAAAACTACTTTGATATGGACATTACTTTAACAAAGACGTTCTATAAAACATAACCAGGTAGTTCAAATCTGAAAATGTACAGTCTGAGGGTGATAATCAATTTTGATTTTACATTCCTTTTTAAAAAGGAAATTTTGACAAAAAAAAACTCTTTTCAAACTTACTATTAGATTAGGTTTGAGGTTGCCCTTGTACCATCATTGCCACTGACTTGTTGCAGCTCTTGGTTCACATCACCGGGTCTCCTCTTTTTGAAACTCCCTCTCGCATGATCTTGAATGGAGAAAACCAAGTAAACCAGTTCCTGGTTCTTCTTTTGGGGTTCTGTTTGTACTTTAGAAATAGAATCTTCAATCTAGGATATTATATCTGTTGTGATGGGTTATCAACATTGTTAACTTTGAACAATGTCAAAACTTTTTCTAGTAGTGTGAATATATATTAGGAAAATGCTATGTATTTTGGGAAAATGATAGGGTGGCTTTTCCTCTTATTTAAATATTTATTTATAAAAAAAAAAAAAATCCTCACGCTGATAAGACTACTGGTGATTGGTGGTGCATACAAGAGACCAGGATGTAATTAATATTTTTTTTTATCAGAAACTGAAACATATATTAAACAATAGAAGAAAGTACAAGAGAGGGAAGATATTTCTTTGCTACAATACAAAACTTTTAACCAAGCCTAAATGGAGAATCGAACCACTGCCCAATTAAGAAGTAAAACTGAAAGAGGAACCCCACTAAAGGCTTTGGTACAATCAGCCCACAAAGATGAGTAAAAGTAAAATCTATCCCACACCTCCTCTTCAGATCTCTCTTTGTTTTCAAAGATTCTTGCACTTCTCTCTTTCCAAATAAACCAAACCAAAGAAAGACAAACAATTCGCCATAAAGTTTTGCCTTTAAATGAATTCCCAAAGCCTTTAAAAGCAATGATAAACATTTCTTCTATGCTCCTTGGAGAAACCCACACCATTCTTGCTAAGTTGAAGAGCTTGTTCCACAATCCACAATTGAAGGGACAAGGAAGAAAAAGGTGATCAATGGTCTCTCATTCGCCTTTACAAAGAATACACCACTAGGGATTAAGGGATCTGTAAGGTCGTCTCAATTGTAGTAAGTCATTGGTGTTTATACTTTCCTATGAGCTACCAACGGGAAAGGCCTTAGAAGGCTTTTTGAACTCCATAAGAATTTAGCTGGATGAAACAAAAGGGATTAGGAGGGAAAGATAAAGTAAGAGAAAAGTTTGACTACAAGTAGCCAATTGTGGAAGACAAACACCACACCTCTTGGAATCACTATAGAAGGGATGAGTGCAGGAACCAGAAGAAACAAATCCCCCTTGAAAGTGTTTTTGGTGCAGATATAAGATTACGCTGGAAAATTAGGTTCAAAGTGGAAGGAGGAGAAGAGCCAAGAACCATTGAAATGGACAGATTTCTCGAAAGAATAATTTACAGGATGTAATTAATGCATTTTGTTATTTTTATTTTCCATACCACCAATAATCCTTGCCACACCAACAGGTGGGTGATAAAAGTGGTGGTGCAAATGATATTTTCGTGTCAATTATATAAATAAATTTTGTTGGTAATATCAGTAAATTTTTCAATATGTTCCTATTAAGCACAGTCTCCTGCACTGATACACAAACTTCACAGCTTAAGCTTACTTTTTTATTTTGGTTGGTTAAGGTCCTGGGAGATTGGGTTTGTTTGTATGGTATATTTTGCATCTCTACCGTGTTTTGATTAAACTATGTATATCAGTGTTGCTTTTTGTTGTTGCATAACATGTGCAGTTTTGGTATTTGTTACTGCATTGGTTTCATCTGTTCCTTCATCTACCCTCTTAGAACAAGATCTACATGGTATTCAAACTTTACATCAAAATAGCTGAAAAGGACGTGGTTCTGTTGGAATATCGTCAAGTAGTGGTCTGGATTCACTTGGTGATGCTGGGTTGAATGAGTTATATTCGTGATCAGAAATGGCTGCATGTATCTTTCTCTTTGCTCTCCACCAACTGTGTCAAACAATATGTCAACACTGTCTTTATGAGCTGTCTGTTATTTACTTAAACAGAGGCGAGCGAGTTCTCTTTGTTGAAGTATTAGGAAAAGTTCACGACTAATCTCAAGTATGTTACCTGCTTCTACATTATGTATTTATTGTATTTATATTATTTCCATGTTCTTCGTTTCATATGTTCTATAGGAATATATTTGCTCTTGTTATAGCTATGTCCATATCAAAATATTGCCTGCCTCTCAGTGTGGAATTTGGATGATTTTTGTTCATGTTAGTTGCACATGTTCTGTTCTGTTTAAATGGTGTGGATTATAATACTCTCTGTTTGTCAGTGTATCTTCTACTGTGTTTTATGCCTCATTTGGCATTTATTAGTTGTTGCTCAAAAGGATACTGTAGCATGTAAATTATTAGTTCATTTTTGTTGTTGCACCATCATGATATTTTATATATATAATAATGCAGATGCTGTTGCTATCTGTTTTGCCTTTATTGTGTTCTATTGATTGTTCCTCATTACAATAGTTTATTATTGAGATACATATAATTTAGTTATACATAGGTGCTGATTTGTTTTGTGTCTTGTTCCATCTTTGGAGTTGGTTAAATCTTGTGCTAGTGTCTATATTCATGGGTTCTTTGTTTAAATTATTTTAGTTATCAATGGTGCTCTGATGCATAGCTCCTAGTTTCAGCTTGAGTGCAAAGCCTTGAGGCAGCTGACATCTTTGTGCTGGCGTACAGTGGTATTATTGTTCTAGAAGAAGAAGATCAGATCCTGCAACTTCAGGTTAAGTTCTATTTCTGCTAGAGTGCTAAACTCTGTAATTCCAAGGCCCTGCTTGAACTGGCTTTTTGGGGCCCAAAGCGGTTCCACTTGTAACAACTTAATACTTTTTTTAGATGATTTTAGTAGAACTGTTTTGGTTTCTAATAGAGCGTACAAGGGATGCAAGGAAGATTGGCCTCCATCAGAGCTATGTTAACCAGCTTATCTATTTGTTTAATGTTGATGCATTGGAAGCTATTCTTTTAAAGTTATGACCAGCTTCCAGCTGTGGCATACCTTTGCTTGATGAGTCAAAAAGCTCTGTATGAGCTCCAAAAATAATATCTTGGATATTATTATTTTACTTTATGTGAAAAAATTCTCTCTTTTTGACTTATTTATACTCTTATGTGTCTCATGCATGGGATTCATTGTAATCCAACTTGCCTTCTTTAAAATCTAGTGTTGAGAATCATAGGATATCCTTTGATTTTTTCCTTTCCTTTCTTGTACAATATTTGTCCTTCCTTTTTGTACTTGATTTGTTTCCTTTTTTATGTCTTCTTGATGTAGGTGGTAGGATTTTGTCTTTGTTTGCAATTCATCAGATCAATAAGAAAAACATCATTTCATATATTTCTTTATGGTAATAGAGCCATGGAAGCTTAGGTGGGTTTGCTGCGGTTCAAATCTAGCCACCATAGTGATCCTCTCCTTTCTACAGCCACCCACCTTCCATCTCGAAATCCTCGCCGTCATCGGATCACTCAGCTGGAAATTTTCTGGAGACTTTTACGGCGACCTTTGTTTCCATGACAACCACCTTTGGAATCGCCTGCGCGCTCTACCCCTTTGGAGGAAAATCTCGGGCATAAGGTGGCCACAAGCGTCGTATTTCTCTCTCCATGGCCCAGCCACCACGTTGGCGCGTGGAAGAGCAACTCAACGGATTCAGGCCACCCCTTCTCGACATGGTTGTCCCTTCAGATAGTCCACTCTGACCCTTAGTTTCTCCATTTGGGGCTTGCATTTAGACTTTTCCTCTCTCTTTGATAGGCTATAGAGCAGCAGGTTTATGCGATTTCGTGCCCTACCTAATCTTACGATGGTTGTTCCTATTTTCTCGAGCCTCAATACCATCTACATGCTTCTCTCACCTTCACAACTGCATTTTTTGTCCTGGTACTTGGTCTCCTTCTTGATTTTTTCGATTTTTTCCTACTATGGCTGACAAAGCTCCGAGCTTTTCTTCGTTTGTAATACAGAATTCCCGCAATCGTATGTCAGCTCAAGAGTGATTATCAATCACGGCCAAATCTATTAGATTATGGTTTACTTGAAATGGTGTTGAAAGACCATCGACCTCTCACAGTCTAAACGTTCTTCAGCGATAAGCGATTCTCGATGGGTGGAAACATGACACTTCTCTGTAACATTCTCCGGCCAATCCATAGGCCAAAACACTTTCAATGACCTTAGGCATTGTCGGACCTACACTTGACCTCTTGGATGAAGCAAAGAATTTATATACCGATGTTTGTCAACGCCTCTATGGTGTGTCTCTCAGGTTGATGTGTGGGCGTAGGTATGGACTTATCTTCCTTTGTTAGGCGGAATATACGTATTGAAAAATGAGCTTTATTTGTCTTACCCAAGCCACTAATGCCAAGACCTGCTTGTCAAATATGGAACAAGAATCTTTGTGATCGCCTCTTATTAAAACAGCGAAGTTTGTGTCATCAGACAGATCTCAGCCTTGGCTCATTATCAGGCCTTTGATGACATTTTTTGCTGGGATTTATTCGCCATTCATCCCTACGACTCGGTCGACACTCTGAGTTCCATGACCGCGGTGATGCGCTCCTTCTCACCCTCGCGGTGATTCCTGAAGTATTCTTGGTATGCACCGGCGAGGCGGAAGGCAGTGACCATATTACTATTTGTAATGATTGGTCTGCCAGATCGATGTTCATCTCGGTCCCATAGCGTCAGATTTGCTCGTAGTAGCTCATCTTACGAGCGCCTCCACCTCGTAGGATGACCTTAAATAAGCTCAGTGCTCTATACTAAGTGAATATGAAAGTTTCTTCACTCATAAGCTAATTTTCACTTCTTATTACCACACATTTGCCTAGAGCGTGTGCCCTATATCTTTAGACCACTCTCTTTGTCATGGATTCTACAAATTAGATTGTCTGATCCTTATGCATTGTGAAGTCTCTACTGTATCTTCCCTTATTATCTTCACTTTTACTTATGATTACTTTGGCTAATGGGTTTCAAACCATGGCCTGGGAGTCAGTACATCATCCCCTCCATCTTTACTTCTGTTCTTTGTCCTTGATTTTCTATTTAATCTTATCTCTATTAGCAAATTAATCCCTGACCTTGATTGTTAAATTACCTTACCTCACTTTTTGTGCTGTGATCTAGTAGGACGATTAGTATGATGTGATCAGATCTTTATCATCTCAGTTCGACCCCATCTTCCACCGTATGCACTTCAACGGATGAACATCTTCTCGTCCATCATTGTCTCGGTCATCGAACATTTCAAGCATCAGAAGATGGACCCTGGCTTTTCCGACTTATCTTCACTGGGTGATCGTATTTTTGGAGCGTACCATGTTGATTCACCTAGCGGCGAGTCCACGAACGGTCTCACTTTTAAACTCGATTCCATGAAGTGTTTTTTGGGGTTCGTCTCGAACTCGTCTACTTGGTTTCCGATGTTTTGTTCGTTTATTGATGATTTTTCGTTGTACTTGGCTATTTTGGCTGAAAAATTGAACGAAGCTAAGTACCCAGGTATTAAAAATTTTTGCTGAGGATTAAATCAATTTCATACTTCTATTTGCATTGTCACGAGTGATAATGTCTTGAATACTCTGCGGCATACTCTGCCTTTTCTCCTTCCATGGGATGATTCTTCATCAGTCTTCTTGTGCTTCACGCTCCCACGCGATAAATAGGATGGTTTGAAATTGCGAGAAATCATCACTAAATTGAGACGATAGCATCTTCTCCCTCCGACACCACAGTTCACCGGCATTTTGAGGATGTTATCTTGTACTATTGTTGATCGATCTCATGCCTATTTATCTTCGGGTGATGGGTTTATAAATTTATATTTATAACCTGTCCTTGCCTGTCTCCTGCATTGTTTTGGACATGTTGTTTTGTCCCACATCTCCTCTGGCGACAAACACTACGCTAAGGGTGCGAAATTAAATCTTCCTTAGTTACTCCCATCTTCCAACATGGTTCTGGTTGCTACTCTCCCGATACACATCGATACTTCATTTCCGTTGATGTCACCTTTTTTGATGCATTCTACTTTGGCACATGGGAGCTAGTCCCCTTACATGTTGGCAAGTCCCACGTTGGTTGCCGTTGGATTTATACTATTGAGATTGGTTCAAATGGCCGAGTGGATCGTCTTAAGGCTTGTTTGGTTGCCAAGGGGTATACTCAGATATATGGCTCCGATTACTATGACACTTTCGCCCCTGTTGCCAAAATGACTTCCGTTCGTCTAATCTTATCTATGGATGCTATGACCCTATATCAATTGGACCTTATCTATGGCTGCTATGAGCTCTTGGCCCCTTTATCAATTGGACATCAGGAATGCATTTCTCCATGGCGACTTTGCTGAGGAGGTATATATGGAGCAACTGCCTGAATTTGTTGCTCAAGGGGAGTATGGTTTGGTATGCAGATTACGTCTTTCCTTATATGGCCTAAAATAGTCCCCTCGAGCCTGGTTTGGCCACTTTAGCCCTGTGGTACAGGAGTTCGGTATGACTTAGAGTACATTAGACCACTCTGTCTTCTATCATCATACATCATCAGGATAGTGCGTCTATCTGATTGTTTATGTGGATGATATTGTTATAACAGGTAGTGATTAGGATGGTATTCAGAAACTTAAACAACATATCTTCAGCCACTTTTAGACAAAAGACTTGGGGAAACTCAAGTACTTTATGGGGATTGAGATAGCTCAGTCTAATAGATACATTTGTAGTTATGTCTCGGAGAAATATGCTTGGATATATTAGAGGAAGTGGTATGTTGGGTGTAACTTGTGGAAGCTCCTATGGATCTGAATGTCAGCTTGCCATGCACAGAGGAGTCTGAGAGATCGGCGGGAGATATATGGCAACTAGTGCCGTTAAAATACTCATATTAGTGACATTTGCTCTGTAGTTATAGATTAGGTGATTCTGATCTGTGTTAGTCATTGGGATGTTTTGATCTGTATCATCCGTTATATCAAATGAACACTAGGCTAGGGGTGTCGTGCAAAAATGAAGGATCACACCTAGATTTGGATGTTGTGATCTGCGGTGACGGGGGTACCGCACCTAACGAGACGTTAAACAGGATATGTGTATTTATTGGAGACAGCAATATCGCGGAAGAGTAAACACATGATATAGTGGATTTAGGTCTAGTGTTGAAGAGTGAGCATGTCGAGCTATGACTTTGACAGCACATGGCTCGAAGCGACTTCCTTCGGAGCTAAGATTTGGGAAGGATGACGAATGGCGTGGCCCGTGATATTAAGTGACCCTACACATTGCTTCCAGCGGTGCGAGAGGATACGACATATTGAAGTGGATTGTTACTTCATTTGAGGAAGATTGCCTCATGATGCATGACTCTTAGTTTTGAGTCTTCCAAATGACCAACTTCTTGACATTTTCACTAAGTCTCTGGGGGTCAAGTTCGGTTCATTTGTAACAAGCTTGGTGCATATAACCTATATGCTCCAGCTTGAGGGGGAGTGTTCAGAATCATAGGATATTCTTAGAATATACTCTAATTTATTCCTTTCCTTTCTTGTACAATATTTGTTCTTCCTTTTTGTACTTGATTTGTTTCCTTTCTTATGTCTTCCTGATGTATATATAAGTAGGTAGGACACATGCTATTTAATTCATCCAATCAATAAGAAGAAAAACATTATGTTCTTATATTTCTTCACACCTAATATATAATTTCACATTTTGGCAAAGCTTTGTATTCAAGAGTTTCTTCACATTGTAAATGATAAACTATTTTCATATAACATTATTTCAGGTTAGAGAAATGAACTTGCTTCGGGAAAGCAACATGCAAATCAGAGAGGAGAACAAGCACAATTTTGAGGAGTGCCAGGTGTGCCTGAGGAAATCTATTAATTTAAGGTGATCTTTAGTTTTCAAGTTAACTAATTGCTTACAGTTTTTATTAGCACTGATTTAGGTTGCTCATAGAAATTCGTGAGTTATTCCAAAGTCTAGAATTGGGACTCAGAATCTGGAGATTCTGCTGCGGAAACAAACTGAAGTGGAAACTTGTAAAAAAGAATTTGAAATGCAGAGGAAGGAAAAAGATCAATTGGAAAGGAGGGTTGGTGAGGTATTATTTCTTGTTTGCACTGATTTTTACCTGATGTTTTTCTTCTTAGTCAGTGATCTAATTTCTATTCTTTGAAGTTGCTTGAGAAGTCCAAACTTATTGATGTGGAAGATTATGAGCGCTTGAAGCATGATTTTCATCAGATGCAGGTAACCTAAATTTATGAATTCTTATTTTATATCCTCGCCTTGAATGCCCTCTCATCACTGAGGCACCTTAATACTCATTCATGTGGTTCCCACAGTGCAAGTTACATGTTATACGGAAGCAATAAAGTAGATCATGCGCTTTGATGATCATTTACATTCGATTTTTGCCATGTTGGACTTAATTGATTGCTGAGTATATTGGACGGGATTATTTCTTTGTATCCGCCACTTGCTGCCCTTGTAGTGCCTTTAGGTACTCAGTTACTCAGTAATCTTTTATTAGGTGTTATTAATACAATTGATGTTTACCTATAAAATAAATAAATCGATAAAAGAAAAAGTAAATAATTTTCTTATTAAAAAACAGCTCATAATGTTCTCACCAGGAAGAAAAAAAAAGGTTGGTAATGAGCTCTTTATTTCTTACAGCCGACTGAATATACAAACTGAATTTCCTTATTGTTAAATATTTACTCTTGTGTTTATACTTGACACTTCATTCAATGTCCCTGGTAGATACAATTGATGTAAAGTTGTAACTTAGCATCTCCTGCATTGGCCTAAGTTTTGGCATCAGGATTGAGACCTCTTTGACATTTTCTAAAGCTTTTGCAATGATGACAATTACTTAATTTTCACCTCTCATGAAGAGCTTTGCATGTCATAAGTATTCTAGAACACCCATTATGGACAGCAAACTGAACACGCATCTTAGTGATCTTAGTGTAAGTATGAGGAACTGTAATAAGAAAACTATCCTTTGGTGGTAGAGTTCACTCAGTGGATGGATACAGATGTTGAAGGTTGAGACGGAAGCTGCATTGCTGTCAAGTTTGAAGCTGATCAATTCAAGCCCTTATCAAATTTGGCTGAGGGCTTTTGCAATGTCTAATGATAGTTAAACTTGGCATTGGGTTGAATATCACTAACCAACCTTAAATCAATAATAAAGCATATTATATTTTATGTTCTATTTATGATTGGCTAAAAGAAGCCTTTGTAAAGCAACAGAGTTGGATCCATGTGAAATGTTTTCTGCTGAGCAAAATTGTAAATTCAACCGCTCCTACTCCTCTCCCCTCTCTCTTCTCTCTTTCTCCCTCTCTCATGACTCAACCGTTCCAACTTGTAATCTATCTATCTATCTATTTGTTCTGTCTATAAGTTCTCTATATCTTTTCAACTGGTACTTTTTGCCATTAGCCCTCCCAAGTTGGATTCAGTGAGAGATAGAGTAGGTTTTGGTGAAGTTCTTACATTCCTGGTGTAGAAAGTAGTGATGGAGTTATCTGATGAAATGGTATTTGTGTGGAAGATTGACCTGTGGTTGAGGGCAATACTTGAACTGGCTAACCATATCTGAAAGTGAAGATTTCAAGTTTACTTTATGATATGATGCATTGGTTTTTCCATTTTGTGTGGAAGATTGACATGGTTGAGAAGGGCACCATACTTGAACTGGCTAACCAATACCAGTAGAGAGTGAAAGATGCTCATTTACTGTTAGATAGATAGATAAGAACCGTGCCTTTTCCTTTTTTATGTTAGCTGTACATAGTGAAAAAGGCTGAAAGTTCTCACAACAGTTTATAGCTATTGCATTGTTTCATAACTTTTAGCGTAGTTGGTGATTTTGTGATGCATGCTTCTTATATTAAACAATAGATAGTGTTGGAAACTATCAATATGAGAACCTTCAAAAGCCAACTTTAATATTTTCTATCTAATTACTTGCTTAGTTGCTTTTCGTTTTTTTGTTGATTTCACATATATCTTAGCTGTTTTTTCTTCTTTTTTTTTTGTTCTTTTTTTCCACAAGATAAATCTGAGAGAGAAGGATGCTTTAATAGAGGAAATGAAGAGACATGCTTCTGAGAAGCAGGATAGAATCTCAAAGTTGGAACAAGATATTTGCGAATAGCAGGTTGGAACTAAATTGAGAGAGAGCACAAGATAAATGATATTTTGCAAGCTGAGGTATCCTAATATGCCCTCTTCTACTATTATAGGCAGGATGCAGTCTGCAGCTTATGGGCTATGTTGACTATATCATTTTTATGTGTAAATGAATATGGTTAATTTGCAGGCCAATATGAAAGCAGAGTTAGAGAAGCAAAAGAAGGTGGCAGCTCAATTTAAGGTTGTTAAGTTGTCCATATCTTCTTGTAGATCAAAAAATGTTCCACAGTGCTATGATTAATTTGTGACTAATCCTGATTGCTTAAATATAAGTTGTGCCTAAGTTGCAAATGTCTTGCATTTTCTTATCCCCTTGTACTACTCCCAATTGGCAACCTAACATTCTGTTTGGTTCTGAAGAGAATGGAAGCATTGTCAAAGGGAAAGAGGAACTGAGCAAAGAGAAGTCAAGCCCTTTCCAAACAGTTGGAGGAATACAGACAAAGGTATGATTTTCTCAAGTTAAAGCAGTGGCATTATTTGGCTGCAAGGGGCTTGCCATCTCATTTTTCAATTTTGATCATAGGGAAAAGGCTCGGGGATGTTTCTGGTGAACAGGCAATGAAAGAGAAGGAGAAGGAGAAAGACACCAGGCTACAGGTTCATGCAGCAATGAACTTTCTTTCAACTTTTGTTCTCTTCATTTGTTCACTTTTCATGCTAATATAATGGTGTCCAGACTCTGGAGAAAACGCTGGCGGCAGAGGAAGAGTACAGAAGGAGAGGTTGTTGACCATCGGCTGGAGAAAGCAAACGCCTGAAGACTGAGAAGACAATCATGGATGGAATTAAGAATGTTAATCAGGTGAGTTTGATGCTCATCTCTGATCAAATATATATCTATTTTGAAACAAGCTGTTGACTCGGTCATGTAAGAACTAAACATTTGTTCTTCTCATTTTTAATTGAAGTTCCAACTTTTTGGATTCATATAGATCTGTCTGTCTTATAAATGGATTTTAGTCATTATTTTGTTGTATTATCTAGAGTTTTTAGGCCTAAAGGATTTAAAATCTCAACATGTATTCTTTTATGTTTTTAATTTTCTAAGAATCTAACTCAGAATCTAAAAGCAGTAGTACATGCAAGAGTGTTTGCATATAGCATGCCGAATTTGTTTCCTACCAGTTCATTCTCTGTTTCTGTTTCAGCATATGTCATTTAGTCTAGTTGCTGGATTAATGTTTCCTTCTCTCCTTAAATCTTACTTGGATAAAAACAGCTGGTAGATGAACTTGAGAAATATAAGCAGGCTCTTAAGAGGGTCTGGGCAGAGCTTGAAAACTCAAGTCTGCCAAGCCAATCTACCTGAGGTAGGAGGTGCTTTCTATATTTTTTTCCTGCTATTAATCAATTGAGCATTTTTTATCTTTATAATTAAAGTCACTAAACATGGTGTTCTTCTAGACTTTACAACTGCTGTTGAAGTTCTTTTGTTCTTCTGCTTTAATATATTTGGTTTCAGGAATGTGGTTTTGGGGTTGGTAAAGCAACCACCATGAAGGAAAACGACAATCATGCTTTGTCCTTTCTTAAGTCATAAAATGATCACATTGATTTAAGAGATTTAACTTATTCATTATTCACTGTCTGAAACTATGGTTTCTTTCAAGATTACTCTAGTGATTCCTTCTTTCGAGCCGTCTTGGACGATCTTGCTGCTGCCTATACGCTGGGTGTAGAAAATTTTGAGAAGTTGGCACATTCGGTTTTTAGTGAGCTTGGAGCTCGTTCTCTTCCACTCGATCCTCTTTCAACTGTTGATACTTCTTCTGCAGCTACTACTGGTGCCTTTCTTTACTTCTCTCTCTTTTCCATCTTCCACTTCTAGAATTACAAATTTCTTCCTTTGTAGCTATTCTTCTTTAGGATCTGTTTGGAACCTCGGAAAATACTGGGGAAAGGAAAAAAATATTAAGGAAAATAGTTTTCTCATGTTTGGTTTCAACATGGAAAATATAAAAGAAAAGAAAATATAATAAAAAATCCTCAAAATTTTACATATTTTAAAGCTTCTTAGTCCTTAGATAATAGAAACAAACAAAATGAGTTAAATAAAGCTTATAGGAGTGGTATTAAGTTTAACTATATTTTATTTTCCTTCAAATTTTTTTCCTTTCTATTTTCTTTCCTTAGTACTTTTTCTGGGTTCCAAACGGAGCCTTAATCTTTCGAATGTGTCATGGAGCGCTTCTCCTTCCCATTGCAGGGTTTGAAAACGCTCCTGCTCAACCTCCTAGTATCTTAGCTGATGGTCCTGCAACCAGCTTCTCCAGCCAAAGCTGCTGAAGAAAGGGAGAAGAGATTAACTTTTCTCAAAACCAATGCTGAAACACGTAAAACTGGAAGGAAGTTAATTTAGGCCTGGAATCTGTTGGCAGAAGGCTTTAAAGTGGCGTAGATATATTGAGTAGGGGGCCTAACAATGGGGGAAAACCCGGACCCGCACCCTCTCAGGACACAGAGACTCAAACTCTACCACAAGTTCGCAAACGTTTAGCTTCTTCATCAGCTTCTGATTTGCAAGAAGAGACTCAGATTCAAAAGTACTACTAGCTCAGATGTGGCGGGTTTTCTGGCCGGTGCTAGAAGAGATCCAAGGCTCAGATTCTCACAAGAGAGGCTGCTGAAGGACAGGTTGCTATCATGCCAAACCTTATGAAACTCTCGCAGCTACTGAAGAAACTTTTGACGCCGTTGCTGATTTACCTGAAGGCTCCAATGAGGAAGCCATTGATGTCGAGAAAGAAGAGGTGGAGATTTCCGAAGGACAAGCTGAGGAGACGAAGGATCCAGCATCACAAATAATAGATGGTGGCACAAGCGAAGTTGAATTGCAGACTCAGGGGGTCACCGTTGTTGAAGAGAACTTGTGGGACAGATGTTTGATGATGGAGCAAAGAGTCATAGCGACAGGCGTTCCACCATCAGTGCATGGAATGAGAAGTAGAAAGGAGGAAGGAGAGGCTGGACCCAGAGGAGTTACAGTGGAGGGTGGTGGTGGTGGTGGTGACCTGGGGACGCATGAAACAGCGGGTCAGCGGGCCTGTGAAGGCGGCTGCTCCTGTTACTTCACCAGCTGCTGGGGTCGATGAGGAAGGTCTAATCATCGCTGCAGCAATGGACGCTGGTGACATGAATTCCCCTGAGGTTCTAAACGATGAAAAAACCGGGGATGATGTGCTGGAAGAGGTTGCTGAGGGTTCTGATAAATCGAATGATGGTAGCAACAGACAGATAGCTGGGAGACTGATCAAGCTCTGGAAGCAACTTTAGGTTCTTCACAAGTACTCAAACCAGTGCTAGCTCTGTTGTGAATGTTGGTGTTTCAAAACAGGCGGCAGCCCACCATCCGGATCGGATGAGGAAAGCAGGCATTGCCTGTAGGTAGCAGTGGCAGCTCAACTACCATAAATTTACAGGAAAGGGCAAGGCAGAGAGCAATGCTTAGACAGGCTGGAGTTCTTAATCCTTCAGTTGGTAGAGGCCGTGGTAGGGTCGTAGCCCGAGGTCGGGGTGGACGGGGTCGTGCCGGACGTGGACATTCATCTCGTGATCAAGGTTAAGCTCGAAAATTGGTATTACATCTGCGTCGCCCTTTTCTCTGCTTCAGTATTTTTAGCTCTTCCTTGATGAACATTATTGATTTTGAGTTCTCGATAGGTATTGGATTTAAGGCCCTTTGAGGGATCATTTTGTCTATCAATTTTGTTGATATAAATTGTTAATGAATAATACTCCATATACTTTGTTTTTGTTTTTTATCTCTTTCCAGAGTTTCGAAGTAATAAAGCGTCGCCATTGGGCCTGACTGAACTTGAACTTGGGATTTCCTTTCCTATGCCCTCCTTTACTTGTTTAAAATGGTGAACACTTTATCACTTGAGCTATAGTTAGGCATGATGAGCTTGTGCCCTTTATAGCGTTAGGCATGATAAATAAGAGAGCCTCTTTCAGTCATTAAAAAAACGATTTTATTCACCCCCAAGAAGATAGAGACTTAGGATGATTGGACCTTCACCAAATGCATCTATTTCCCCACCGTTTTTTGTATTGTTTTACAATCATTTTCTAAATTATGATACATTACCATCAATACTTTAGGTGTATCGAATAATATTAACTAGAAAAAAGAGTGGAAAAAACAAAGCAATCCTTCTTTGGGAAAATAATGAATGGAAAGGTTAAGAGATTCTGTTTCTTTCATCTATCTTTTTTTATTTCCCATTTCAGCCTTTATTGTCCTTCCATTAAAAAAAAAAAACAAATGGGGAAAGAGGACCTCATTAAAACTCAAGTGGTCATGTCACCTCTCACACATATAAACTTGTATCTTTTCTCAACCTGACGACACGTACACACATATATGCAAAGCAGAACCACTTCCTTTGCATTCACATTTCTTATCAGTCAAGGTCATGTCAGATAAAGAGCCCCAGGAAAAAGATTCAGTTCTATGTGAAAAATGAGGATATAATTGGATTGGATTACTTCCTGTACCAACATGTGAACATCAATGATTCTTTTTTTTCTTCTCTTTTTTTATGGTATACAAACAACTAGCCCCTGACATAACCACCATTTTTCACCCTTTCAAAAGGATTAGTCATCTGCTACCCTTTCATAAACCCCACTAAATATCTTTTCATTTTTTTTCTTCCTTTTTTCCCCCTTCTCTCTTTTTGGATGTTATTCACTCTTATTCCATTCATAGTGGCATCAGCATTGGCAGCAATTCAGCCATGTCTCCAGCTTTCAACATCTTCTCATGTTGCTGCTGCTGCTGCTACAGTAGCTTCAGTAAATCCATCATCATCAGCTGCTAATTTCCTTCATTCCTTCAATCTTCTCCCCAGCAGACAGCGCAACTGCCTGAAAACCAGTGATCATGCCTTCTGATTTCTGCTGCCCAAAGACAAGCAAACAAAGAAGCATATAAACAGATCAAGATCTGATAAATATATATATATATAAATAGGTCAAGATACCCAATAACGAAATTAAAAAAACATACCTGTTGTTTTCATTTCTAAGGCACAGAATAAAGTTGGGTCACTTTGTTTTCTTTTTCCTTTTTTTGGGGTGTCCACTATCCCTACTTGTAGAAAGAATCCTCCTTTATTCTTAATTATCTTCTAATCACAGGGAATCCATTTTAGAATCTTAAGTAACAACCTTTCCCATTAAAGAGAAGCGTGTTTTCTTGGTTGTACATAGTAATAACCTTATGCGATCCACCCAACCTAAAATCCCAAAGTTAAATATAGGAGAAAGCAAAGAAGAGATACCTGTAGATGATCAAAATGTGGCATAGATGGCTTGTTCTTTTTCTCTTGCATCACCTTTTGGCGGCTTTCATAAAAATCAAAGTCGTCCAATATAGATGTCTTTGACACATAGTTCTTAAAAATGTTCAACATTTCGATCCCTGAGGAAACTCATGAAAAGGATGACATTAAAATAAGATTAAGTCAGGAGGTACAAAAACCCGAACAACAAAATCCTATGAAGATAAGGGAAGGTGTTTTTGTGCACACCTCTTTGTGTCTCTGCTATTGGTCACGGGCTTGTTGTCAGTATTTCTGGGTTGCACCTTTGTGGGTTGAACATCTTTATGATGTTGCTGCCTGACGAGAAAATCCATTCCACTTATCCTGTTGCCAGAAGTCCATGTTCTTATTGAAATCAACTCGGCCAGTCATCTCAGCTACGCCACAGAACTGCCCACTTGCATTAACCTAAACATTACATACGGGCAGATGATTCAAGCCTGATGGATGAAAAGGAAAATAATTTTCTACCCCAGCATCAGTCTATGTACATACGAAAAGAAAGAAAAGCGGACATTTTGCTCCTCTATCTGCCATCCTTTCCTTTGCTTCCTGATATGCACCATCAACCTCTTATTGCCATTTGAGTACTAGCCACACATTATACTTTATGCTTTTATGAACATCATGTCTACTGTAAGATTTGATAACAAAGAAGAATGCATGATCATATTTAGTCGGAGAAAGTCCCAGGAAGTTCATATTGATCCCTCCTGATTAACGAGGCTATGCAGTTACTCTTTCCGTCCCCACCATCAGCAGAAGAGATCCCAGCATCATTACCTCCAGACTTAAAGCAACATGGCACTGGCGGTTCTGGGACCTTGGTTCTGCTCTACCACCCCAAATGCTAATACCAGCTGTGCCACTTCTCGTTTCGGCTTTTCTGTACTAGCCCCAACCCTGCCATTTGCTTTTAGATTAACGGGGCTGTTGGGATAGAGTAACCCTCTGGTTATGGATTGAAGTTTTGCAACAGGAAAGTAACCCTACCATAGCAGCATCATCTGGCTGGAAAGGTGAAATATATTGGGAGGCTGCAAATTGCCACATAATGTTGTGAAAAGGCTACCAGATGAGGAGGAGGAGGAATAAGCACGCAATGTGATATTTGGTGCAGTTGGATTGATTGTGCATGCCACACTTGGCGACAGGTGACACCTTTGACTTCTAATGGACTGTTGAACTGAGAAAGTGAAAAAGATTTTGAGGGAGGGTTATGAGGATGAGTAGGGTAGGATAAATTTTGTTTGGAATCTGGAACTCCAATATAACCACTTCCATATGCTCCACCCCCAACTAGAAAAGATGGATCCCACAAGAAAGATGATGGCAACAACTCCGACCCATAGGGGAGGGGAGTTGGAATATATCAGGAGAATGGCTGGATTGCAAACACAGTGCTAGGTGGATAGGGATGTTGACAAGCATACTGTCCATTAACACCAATCGTGGCTACAGGTACAAAAGGGCTGCACAGGTTGTAACCGGGTGCGAAGTAAAGGAGAGATTCATTATCTGCTTGCATCACCTAACCAAAATCTAATTGAGACCTCAGAGTCAAATTTTCAATTGATTGCGAATTTGTTATAAAAAAACCGATAAGTTATTCGAATATTCATTCCAAATGCTATGTCTTGCCACCAAAGCTACCACCAGACAGACAACCAGACAGACAGATTAGACTGACACTAACGTCTTAAATGTTGAATGTCTCACACCGTTATTACCTTAGGTGATATGAATAATCCTACCAAGAATGCTACTAAACCATACATGTATTGCCTTAGGTGGTGCTATTATTATATCAATCCTATTTGGTTTGGATAGGAAATAGGATAAAAAAAAATGCATTGGAGGTTAATGTCCGACAATCATGACCAGTAAAACTTCACCTGCCCACAGTGTGGAGCTCTCATCACAGTCATGCTGCTGTATTAAGGAAACAGAACAGCATAACATATAATGGATGTCCAGAGGATCTCTATCCCAGCAGAATTTAAAACAATGGAAGAGTTCATGATATTGCCCATCAACATTGGGCATTTCCAATTTACTTTCCTGGAAACCATTAACACACTGAAACAGAATCCAAGAGTTCATTTTTTGGTTCTAGAAAAACAGGAAAGATGAAATAGTTAACCAATCAAGATGAAATTTTGGTAGTTTCTCAATTCCTCCAATCTTGCCCGATCAGAAGAGGCAAACTAAAAGCAGAACTCAACCTGGATGAAACAGATAAAATGCAGTGATTAATCTACAAAATCGATTGATTGTCAATTAGTACATCAGACTCCGAGTGAATATGGCTATAAACTTACAGGATGTTCGAATCTTGACAGTCAGCAAATTCATCCATTCAGCAGAACCATCAAAACCTGTTGAAAAAACCAAAACACAATGGAATAGACCAAAAAAAAAAAAGTCCTCAAAAAATATAAAATAGAGAAATGTTGAAAAGGGTTGCATCAATATATATATATATATATATGTACCTGGATAGTAGTATCCATAATATGATGGTGTGTGAGGAGGCATAGAGTGTTCAGTGTTCTGTTTGTCAAAGACTCTTGATCAACTTCACTTTCTTTAACATATTGCTTCTCCAGAGGATGTTGCATCTGATGAGCTTCCTTCTTTTGAGACCTCTGACCACCGACATAAAAAATACACACTTTCAATTTTGTCTTCCAACCCAATTAGATTTGAAACTAAGGAAGATAAAAAAAAACAAAAATTTCCATGGAAACAAACAGGTGGAAGCAAATCCATTACCAGTTGACTAGAAGGATCAATCTTGAGGTTCCTAATCATTTCTTCAAGAGCTGATGAGGTATGAATCCAAAAGAGTCAAACAAAATCAGCAATAAAAATAAAATTTTTCTAATCACAATAATTAAAACCAAAAATCATTTACATCATCCACAGCACATTTTATTTTCTTAAAATTAAAACAACTAAGCAAGAGAACAATACCAGGTTATGGATGGAATTGAGAAGCCATGCTGTTGTTGTTGTTATTGAGATGACACCACAAATCCCCACAAAAGAATCCGTCCAGTTGTTACAGTTACTATCACACCCACAAATTTAGGTTGTGGGGGGAGGCCACCCAAATCCTATCCCCAACTCCTAAATTCTTGTTGTTGGAAGCAAAAACAAGAAAGAAAGAAAGAAAGAAAAAAAACAATTTGCCTAAGTTAAAGATTTAAAAATAACAAATCTAGCTGTGGAAATGAGTTGGAGTTTGAGTCTGGTTGTTTGGAAAGGCTAAGACCGTGACATGGTAGTGGACTGTTGAGGCTTGAATAAGCTGATAGTTGTGAGTGAAGATAGACAGTGCCAAATAAGTGAGTTTGAAACAACAATTAAGGAAGGAAGAAAGAAGAAGAAACAAAAAAAAGGACGAAAGGGGGTGGTGAGGCTTCCACGTCATATAGAGTGTCGGGTAGCGGATCCTGCTTTCCCATCCGTCCGATGAGCCCCAGACCGTCTGGGGTGTGGAATCTTCTTTCTTTCTTTCTTTCTTTCTTTCTTTCTTTCTTATTATGTGTCTCATCCGCGTCCATGGTCCATCCCACCCAATCACCAATTTACCCTTTTATATTATGCCAATACCAACACTATTTACTTTGGTTTGTTTGTCTATTCACACACACAATTTCTTTATAGTATTGATTTGTCCTATCCCCCCAAAGACATGTGATAGATATGATTGTTGTGAAAAGAAAATATTAAAAACACAGAAAATAAGAATATGTTGTTGTTGTTCTTTCTAAAAAAGAAAGAAAGAATATGTTGTTGTGACTAATAAAGGAGGGAGAGGATTACCCTCTATTTATACCTTTTTTATTCAAAGTATTTTTGTTATATTTAATTGTTTGAAACTGTTCTCTTACTCTTTTCTTTGTTTTATAATATATTATTATGTTATTGATTTCAATAGATAGGATTATCTTCTGGCCCTTTAATAATTGATCATAGTTTTCAGTGGCTTTATGACTTTCTTTATATTTTCAAAAAAAATTGCCATCATAATTATATTGAAAACAGTGATGGGTGGAGTGGGGATGGAGGGAAGATGATGTTAGCTAGCCCTGCCTTGCCTTAGGGAGAGAAAGACAAAAGTAGGCATAGGAAGACGGCAACTGGGGGAGGAGGGGGGGTTGCAAGGTTTCTTAAGGATTAAGTCTTTCGATTTCCAACCAACCATTCATTCATTCAACACAATATTTATTAGGAGATTGAAGCTGCCGTTTTAACCTTACTGTACCATTCAGCTGTACTACTATAACAACAATATGTATATATATATATATATATATATATATATATTAGCTACTCATCTTCACACTCAGCAACCCAACTAATGAAGAGTAGAATGAGAATGTTCATTAGTTAATGGGAGTTCTCATTTATAGATTAGGCCGTAGCTCAGCCTAGGCCCTCCACACAATGGCCTCTCTTTTTTGGGAAACTTGGGTTTCGGCCCCATTTCATTTCAGAATAATAATTCTAGAGAATGTAACCAACGACACCTAACTCGATAGTTAAGGATTAGAATAGACATATGAAGAAGAGGGAACAAAATTCTGTACATATCGAAAATAAAATTATAAAGAATATTAAATATATGATTTATTACTGTTTCACATAAAAAAAAAATTATGTTTGAGGCATGATTGTTTCATCTCATAGTTTCTTTCCAAAATTCAAGGTCTTTGGATTTTTTTTCTTTTAAGCTAAATATAATCTTAGTGTTTATACTCGAACCCTTTTCATTTTTATATCGTGTCTTTAAACATTAAACACTATAATTAACTGGATTACACATGTGAACCGTTCTTTAGATTATTAATTATCCCTTTTCCTGTCACACCCAAGATGAATATATTCATGTTTTTTGAACTCTAATTCCATAAGGACTTAGTATGCTCTTAACATCTCATCTTATTTATAAATGAGTTTAACTCTAATTACTTTAGGGTAATTATTTCTTGTCAAAATTAAGTTTCATGTCAACCCATCATCCCTATTAAGGCGTAACACAAGATTTAGCAAATTATTTTTTCTAAATGAAAATCCAACGTGGAAGCTTTTCATTCATCACATGATAAATGACCGTCAAGTCAAGGTCCATTATTGCAAAAAGGTAAAAAGGCTATCATCATATGTACTAACTTGAAATGTATGTACTGTAATATATATATATATATATATATATATGTATATATATATGTATGTGTGTGTGTGATTAATTAGGAAGATAATTAAGTACTATTAATATCATCTATCTACCCACCCTAAGAAACAAAGACCTTTTTAGAATATTTCCATTTCCTCTCCTAGCTTGTTCGCTAAAACCCAACAAAGCTCTCATCACCCCGTGAACGTGAATTATATGAAAATGATTTGACCCACCAACAATTAATCATGGCGCAGTTATAAGATAATAAAGAAATTAAACATACTTATACCCTTAGAAACAGTACTCATAGCTAGGGAAGATATCCATATTAAGCATAATTTATTTTCTTCATAGCATTAAAACCTTAAGAGTATTAGTATTAAAGATCTTTTTTAATTTCTACATTCAAGAGCAAGTAGCATCATCCTCTTCTTGATCGTCATTCATCATCCTTCCTTATTTTATAAATTTATAGCATCTGGTAGAATTTAACTCTCTTCCTCTAGTACTTTAAATTCACTCTTAGTCCAGTACTTTAATAATGGTAATTGTTTCTATTAATGTAATTGATGATGCTTTTTCTACCAGTGTTGGACTTGAGCGAGTTGGAGTCGTTGGGCTGATTCGTCGATCCTGCATGATGCGTTATTTGCAAAAAAACAATAGAAACAAGGTGATTTGGCAGGAGTGTCTTTGAGCAGCACTCTCCAGATGTTTAAGTCGATGTTCTTGAGGAAATAAAAATATCAAGCGCAGCGGTGCGAGTTCATTGCGCCTTTTTAGGTGGTAGGTGGATCGATATATGAAATAGTGGATTCTTTGCAGTAGATGGTGATATGGTATCTCTCGCGCGCTGGGTGAGGTTTCATACTCTTGTCGTGGGCCAGGCGGTAAGGGATGATGGAGGGCTGTGATCATGTAAGATCCTTCTTTCTAATCGTGGGCGCGGATCATGGAGACTAGGCACTTGCTCTTTCACCGCGAGTTTTTGGGCCGCTATGCTCGTGATTACTGACCATGGTGGTTTGATTTAGGCACGGGCCGTGTACTTTGGTATGGGTAGGATCACCGACGTGGTAGACTTGTTTATTGGGTCTATGCCTGAAGCTCCTTTATAGGCGGATGTTTGAGCTTACGCCCGCGGAAGCGCATAGTGCGTGCACCATTGTTTACCCGTCGGTTGCCCCGGCTCTTGGTGACGAAGCTTAGGCAATGGCTGAATCGTTTCTTTGATTGGTTGTCGCTTCCACGTGGCTAGCCGGGGATGGTTTGATCTGGAAGCAGTGCGCCAGTGATCGCGGAAGTAATGATAGGCGCTCTTTCGATTTTCGCCCATTTCATTGTTGCTTCCATATCATGAAACATTCCTTGTATTGCATTTTTCCGCTTCTTCTGCGGGTTTGGAAGTGTCTTTGATCAGTGCTTAGAACTGCTTGTGGTGCTTTCTGTCGTCCTGTCTCCCTAGGGCCCGTTTTCCTTGCTTTCCTCCTTAGTTCGGTGCGTCTTTTTATCTCTTTGCCTATTTTTCTTTCCTTGTTGTTAGGGTGTGTTGGGTTGGGGTTCCGCCTCTTTCGTCATTTTGTTTGTTCTCTCTCTTGGCAAGCAATCATGCATGTAAACTCCTCTCTGGGTCTTCGTTACGCCAGGCCTACGTATAGAGGAGGCGGTGAAGAAGATGCGAGTCGAGGCGGGTGGCGGACTCGGTGAAGGTCTTGCATTTGTGGTTGTCGGGGTCCTTCCAGTAGGTTATCTTCCTCCACTAGGCAAGGGCGAGGGGAAGATTAGTGAGATTAGGTATCCCTGTGGCTCCGAATATTTGAGGGCTCCCATGAGGTACGTGGATGCAGGCATGTGGGTTGAGTCTTCATATGCTTCCGCCTTTGGTACTCGTTATGGTTGTACATATGGTGTCCGAATCTGGTGTCACGATCTTCTCACGTCTTATGTTGTTCAGTTTGAAGATGGTACGCTTCTTGGTGGCCTTTGAGAAACGGTCTCAGCTTCCCTTTGCACCCCTTCATCAAAAGCGTCTTACAACATTTCAATGTATGCACGTCCCAGCTCTCCCAATTTTTGGGGCGTCTTGGTCGGCCTTCCGGTTTTTTTCAGGGATAAGGGCCTCGGGGTCCCTAGTATAGCTCTGCTGTGGATCTCTCCGGCTTGAAGAGGCTGGAGGCTATTGTATATTTCAAAGTGGGCACTACCCGGACCTCTTTCGACCTCCCTTCCTCCCACGAAGCATTGGAAAATATTTATTACAATAAATTCGACATTGGGAATCTGACCTAGCAGATCAAGATGATCGCTAGGGATTAAAATGATATGAATTTGCCTGCGAACTACGTGAGTTTTCCTTTTATGCTAGTAGGGTTGGCTTTTGGGCGTCTTACTATGTTCTTGACTTTGCTTTGATTGCGTTGTCTTTGGGTGTCCGTCTGACCTCTTGAGACGAGGAAGTAAATGTTGAGTTGGGCAAGTGTCACTGGACATGTTCGATCGTCGGGTCGGACATTCTTGACTCTTCGAGGTGTGAGCCATAACATTCCCCCTTATTTGAGATCTCCTCAGCCCTGCTATGGAAATTTCTTACGAGGGCCTCTCTGTGAAGCCCCTTCGTGAAGAACTCGGGCCGTGGTGGATTCTTTGGCGAAGAAGAGAAGTGTAAAGCGTAAGGCTCAGGATCCCTATGGCGACCCCCAAACCCGGCCCGACCCAATTGGAGGATCAGCAGGAAACCAGAGACTGGCCAAAAGCCATTGGCTAATCCATTTATCAAATACATTTCATTCTCAAATCTTTCTGGAGCGATTTCAATTAGAAATGACCATAAATTATTGTTCTTTCAAATGCATTTACAATGAAGGCATTCTATGCCTTTTCAAAATGATTACAAAATAGATATTCGAGTTCAAAATGTTTTTCAAAATATCAGTTAAAAGAAGCTTGTGCGCGTAGATACGCTAGTCGGGCATCTTCTGTAATTCCCTTCTTTATGACTCGGCCTTCCTCGATCTTGGGTCGCTTTCGATCCTTATCTATCACTCGGTACTGCGCATTGGTAAAACAATGCGCTAAACATTTTCATATAGTGATTACTTCAAATCCATTATTCGAGTTTCGTTTAATTCATATCATGCGATTTAACAATTCAACTTTAAATATTTTGGATGATCAATGTCAATACAATACATATACTTGTTTTATATACAATCATTTATAATTCATTGATCATCCCAAATATACACTTTCATATTCAATAAATCATGCATTTCACAATGCTCTTTTCATTTCAATTGGCAAACATGCTTTTCAATTCCAATATTTCATAATCTCAAATCAATTCAATTTCATCAATTCATTTCACTTCTGATTCGATTCGAGTTAACGTGAATTTAGCATGTTTTTCGGTGGTATGTCTGAGGATATCGGAATCACCAAGCACAGTCCGTGGGCTCTGAGGCCAGGTATAAAAAAAAAAAAATCAATTAGTGAACACTGTCACGATCCGTTGAGGTACAGCGATCGGGTGACACACTCCAATCTGATAGTTCGTAGTCTTGCTATTTGACCTGGTATACCAATCTATCCTTAATGCGAAATAAACGGTTAACATTCTATTAAGGACTTTCAAATCCTTTATAGCAAAATATAGTACAATACTTAAATTTGTATAAACAGTTCATTTTCAATAATCATACAATTGTCATATGCAAACATTTCACAATCACCTTTCTCAAATCAATTAAATCAATTCAATATGCTTTTCTTATGCATTTAGAACAAATAGTTTAAATCTTGAAAGCGAGGGAATAGAATCTGTAGAACAAACCAAAATCTTCGATTGATCTTGAATCGACTTCAAATGCGGTTTCCTCCTCGTCTGACTACTATTAAATCTGATAATAATGCATATTAGTAGGTTATTCTAGGAGTTTTTAGTCGGGGGTTTATGTCTGCAGATACCCCTTCAGTGAAATTTTCTAGGGACACATGAGACATAATTTGCTCATACTTCCTGCAATAAATTTTATCTCTATGAGTCTAGTTTTAGTAGGAATTGGAGATAAATGTTTGGATCCTTGAAACTCAAATACGACATTTTAATGCCAAAGGCGGTGGTGTGCCCAACTCACCCGAGTTACCTCATTCCCAATTTAAAGGGGTCTTAACTCCATAATTTGGTAATAGTTCCTTCTACTCATTTTAAGCTATGGTTCTAAGGTTTGCCTTAAAGCTAAAATCGTAATTTGGATCAGTAGCTGAGTTATTGCATTTACATCCAGACTACTCTAATTTGCAAAACAAAATCATATTGTTCTTGCACATAACTCCACTTTGACAAATTTCTGGACACTTTGGGGTAACAATTTGCATACACTTCCTTAAAGTAAATTATTCTCCTTGAAGTCTAGTTTACCCAAAATTTTGAATCACTCAATTTGGATGAGTGAAACTCAACTTATGGCCTAAATACCAAAACTATTCCAAAACACATAGCGTTGAAGCGGACCGAGAAATTTTATCAGAAAGCAGGCATCAACTAGCAATTTTTAGGTCCAATGGGGTCCAAATCTGGGTATACCTATTTCATGGAGATTTGTTCTCCTAGACGTCTGGTATACTAAGCAATTTGAATCACTCAATTTGGATGAGAAATGACCAAGTTATGGCCAAAGCAAAAACATGGGTTTGGAAAATTTTTGACAACATCTTCTTTAAAACTTCATCATTTCCTCTATATAAAACTCCTCCATTTGAGGACCACAAACAAAAATCAGCCACAAACTGAACTCAAACCAACCAAAAATCACATTTTTACCAGCTAGGAGTTCCTCACAGCGAATCAAAATCACAAAGAAGAGGAAAACTAGGGCTTGTGTTCTTACCTCGAATCACTTGTTCTCGAGCTTTAGCTCCTTTCTTCTTCTTCCTTCTTTGGAACTTGAGCAAGCACCAGAATTCTCATCAATTTCTCTTCTTCTCTCACAAGAAGCCCTAGTTTTCCCCTCTCCCGAATCTCTAATGTCGGTTTTGTTCAAATGCACAAATGTGCTCTTCACGATCAAATCTTGACAAGTCACTTAATCCCCATAAGACCTTTTGGCTCCAATTCACTTTTGGCCTTTAATCCATTTGACTTAAGTCCCTTTGTTGCACTATCACTTCCCATTATTCACATATTATTTATTCTTTATTACTTATGACCCTTATATCCCGATTTTGTAAATTCATATTATTTTGCCCTTTTTCACTTAGGTATTCGGGTTCAATCACTAAATCCTTATCAAATAACGATCAATATTCATTTAACAATTTTAGGAAATACCCAAGTTTGGCTCAATTTATACCCAAATATATAATAAAATTATAAAAAAAAAGTTCTAAGGTATTTTTGGGGCGTTACAATCCCCACAGAAGCGACCTCACGGCAGGTAAGACCCCGAGTTGGGAGCATCCCATTCAGCCATCCTTTGTCGAGCGGGATCACACACCCAAGTTCGGGTGAGGGAGCAAGCGTTGCCCTCTTGCCCAGTCGAGGTGGCGGGTGTCAGAAGTGGCTGAGGTCTTATGACGTCACTCATCCTCTATATTTGGCAAGATTGGGTTCCTTTGAGAAGAGGCTCTTGAGCCTCCTTTGAAAGTTCTTCCTATCTCTGTCTGGGTCTTTGGTGCCAGCTTTGTGCTTCCCTCAATCTCTGAGATGTGGGAAATGATAGCTTTTGGCCGAGAGGGGAGGAGGGTGAGGACTCGGCTGTTACCAATCTTGGGCTTCGGCTACTTAGGGGCTGTTTGGTCTATCCTTCGGGACTCTGATCTTAAGAAGGCGAATGCCTTGTGCGTTGAGGAGGCTTTGGCCCTATCCCTCCAAGGAGCCGCCTCTGTACGTCCGAGCCCCTTCTCTTATCCGTCTAATCGTTGTGTTACTATTATCTGCTAACTCCATCTTGTTCCTTGGCAGATGGCTCTTATCTGAAAAGTCCGCGAGGAGACCGGTTCGACGAGAGCTTTGCTAAAGGCCGGCATCGAAGCTAATTCGCCTCCACGACCTCAGAAGAGTGAGCTCTGTTTCCCGGATAAAGCTTGGCCAGGGTTTGTGAGCATCGTCGGAGCTTGAGCTACCTCGGCCGCAAAGGCGGGCGAAGGCGAAAGAAGGCCATAGAGGGCCTAAAGGGTTGTCGAAGGATGGCTGCGGGTGGTTAAGAAAGAGTTTCGGGCTGCGGGGAAGAGTTATGCACTAGCCGGCGACATTGGATCGGGCTGAGAGCTGTGGGCCGGCAGCTGAAAGTGAGAGTTACGCGGGGACCTCAGAGGCGGAGGCTATGGTTGCGAGGATAGATGGCCAGCGGAGGCGAGGACGGGCACACACCTTATGGCCTTTGGATGGCTTGCTTTGTTTGAGGCGCGAGCACCCCCGGGGTTTGGACTTCAATTTTCAAGTTCTGATGAAGGGGAGGCGGAAGAATTAGTTTGGGGATGAAGGCAATCCAGGGTGTTCATGATGCCCCAGGCTACATTCCTCTTCTGGTGAAGGCGAGGTTCTGCTAGGTTGGCTCTCCCCCTCTCGCCAGCTAGAGGAGAAAACCGCCTTCGACTTACGGCTTAGGTCGCACTGCGAAATTTGCTCGTGGCTCTACCTCAAACATTTAGGCCCTTTTGTATAATCTTTGCTCATTTTGGCTAACTTCGAGACTCCTCTAAGCCTCGAGCATCTATAGCTAACATTGGTTTGTTGTTCATGGATATCCCAGTCCTTCTACCTTCTTAGTATTCTTTGTCTTCTTTTATGACTTGTGTTGAGAGGTTTCTGGTCTCCCGATCTTCTGAAATGGGCTCTTGCGAGATATGCAACCCTTGATTGGCTGAGCTATTGCTCTCAAGGCGAGCCTATGTGGCTCCCTTTGAGGCCCGAGCTACATGGCTCCGCTGGCTGACTACATGGCTCCCTTGACAGCGATGAGCTTCTGAGGAAGCTCTTGGCGAGCTATGTGGCTCCTTGGCTCTGCCCCAGTGGCTACCGGGTTGTTAGGTTCTTAGAGCCAGAGCTGTGGCTCAACTTTGGCTGAGCCCTGAGCTCTTTGGGCCCGGGCTATGTGAAACCTTGACGGCGAGCTATAGAGGCTGCTGAAGCCAGAGCTGAGTTACAGTGAATGCGGCCTCGCGTGGCTCCTTTGAAACTCTGCAGGCTCTTTTGATGCTAGCTACATGGCTCCCTTGTGTTGGCTCTGAGGTTCTTTCTAAGGCGAGACTCTGAGGCTCTGTTAGTTCGAGCTACATGTCTCCTTGTATGCGAGTTCTTGGGTGCCCGTTAAGTCTTCCTTCCTTGAGGAAGGTCTGAGTGATTTAATTTCGGTCCGTGGGGAATCCGAAGCGGACTGCGTGACTTCCCAAAGGTGTTCCAAGCTTTTATAAATAACCTTCCTTGAAGGTGTACGCTATCTGTTGCTCCCATTTTCATTTACGCCTTTACCCAGTTGGAGTTAGGAGCGGTAAACTTAGGGTTATGTTCTTGTGCGAATGCAGCGGTGGTCATAGATGGTGTTCGATTTCGTTGTTGTATTTATTGATTGTGTTCTAGTCTGGTAGTTGTGAGAGTTGTGTTGTTCCCTAGTCTTGCCATTTGATGGTTGGTCGAGCGACACACTGGGGCGGTGTGTTTTGAATGCTTGAAGGCGGATTCCTTATCTTATACCTCTCCTCGCCTCTTTTCTCTTTTCTCTCTTCTCATATGCTTTTTCTTTCCCTTTCTTGTGGTTTTTTCCTTGGTAGGCGTTTGTCAGTTGTAATTTTCGAGATACAGAAACGGCCTGCGGTGTAATTTTAGGATAGCGTAACTCCCTTGAAATAAAAGTACAAATTTTTGACAACAGGCATCCCTGTCTGATGTGTAATTTTCCAAGGCCTTCGATAGGAAGACTCCTCGCCCTGTTTTTCCTTTTTTTTTATTGATCTGCGAGAATATTAATCAGGCTGAAAATGAACACAAAGACTATTAAAATAAAGCGTGAATTTCTTATTAAAAGCTACGATCAGAGATTACATTAGTAGATAAGCCTAGGTGCTCAGTGTTCGAGAATGGTAAGGTTTTTCCCTCTTATGTTTGAAGTCCGTAGTTGCCAAGTCGGACCCAGTCGTGATCTACGTAGGGTCCTTCCCGAGTTTGGTCTAGCTTCAGTGTGTGGGAGTCTTTCCTTCTTGCTTGAAGTTTTTAGAAAAGTCGTTTGAGCTTAAAACTCTTGGGCCTAACCCTTCGGTCGTAATATTTTGTCGTCTTTCTATGATAGTCCTCAACATGCTTTAGAACCTGCTCACGCTTTTCTTCTAGGAGGTCAAGGTTCAGGCGGAGAATCTCCTCGTTGTGTTCGTTGCGAGACTCGACTACGAGTGATTTAGCCTAACCTTGGCGAGGAATACTCAACCGGTCTTAGAATCTTGCCCAGAGCAAATGGGGTTTCTTGGGTTGTTGATTTGCTCGTAGTTTTATGCCCACCTTCTCGGGAGGTATTGCGGCGCCTCATAAGGTGTTCGTTGACAATCCTTGACACAGCGGAATACTTGTGAATCACAGATGGCAGGCATTACTCACGAATCGACGGGAGTCTCATTTGTGCGGAGCTCCTGAGTACATAACATGTCCCAACGACCACACAGGGTCCACATATGAATAAAATGAGTAAAAATGGCCATGGGCCCTGCATCAACACAACAAATATATCAAAAATACTCTTCATGGTTAGAGAGTTTTACATTACTCTTAATTCAACATATATTAAAATTACAACATTAATACATGTTATACAATAACCTCAAAGCCCGCAGTCGGCTTTCTTCTCAACGACCTCTAATGGTGCGCCTTCCGTCGCTCCACAGCCTGCTGCTTGGGAAATGGTGATCCCTCGGCAAAGGGTGAGCAAAGCAGATGCTGAGATAATTCCTGCGGGTTACTCACGCTAGTGCGCATGCGTGACAACGATCGCATTCAAAGCTGTTTCATGTTCTGAATGTCTACATGATAACCCATGTCTCGAGTCCTCTGACTCCTCCCACATATGCCTAAGTAGAATGGGAGTAAATCTGAGTTTCAAACAAAATCTATTTATTCTTGAAAACACACTCTGAGAGTTTCGGTAAATCGTGGGCAACCCTCTACGGCGAATATGTTGGTTATACTCGAAACAATTCATGGGCCCCTCAGCGTGAATTGGACAATCTCAAATACGATTCTCAAAAAAATCTTTCATGTCGAAATTCCTTTCTAAGCATTTTCATTTTGTTCATTTAAATTATCATGCGCTCACTTTAATATTAGAAAACCCAGTGCATATGAATATGATGTTCAAATACATTCATGCTAATATATTCGTAGCATTATATATTAACGTAATTAAATCACATAAAACATGTTATGTAAATTCTGTCAAATTATACCAAATTAGCTCACATGGGCTAATTAAGAAACCTGAAGCAATTCATTTGAATCCTTTCGACAATAAAATTCACCTGAAAAATATTCACGTGAAACGAGTGAAACCCTCGGGTAACTGCTTGTTCATATACAAAATGGAATTTTCTCCGCTTTCGGTTCAAAGCTTTTTGAGATAAATTCCACATTAAAAATAAGCCTTAGAACATTCTAACCATTTACGTAGCTCTTAACCAAGATTAGTAAGAAAAAATCACCTTTTGGGTTGGCTTCAACGGTGATACCGCGTGTAGTCTGTTACGTGAAGCAGCTCCTTCTTACTCGTCAACCATTGTCCGTTAGTAGGAAACTGAAAACCACTCTCTCTCTAGCGAAAAATCCAACCTTTGCATCACACGTTTTTGCCTGACCCATTTTTTGATGCTTTTGGAGAAAACGACCTTATTCAACTTTTTGTCTTTTTCCTGCATTAAAAATTTTATAATTCCACATGTGTTCCTTCTCTCTTAGTTTTTGACAGCAGCCAGCTATCTGGCGGATTCATTTCCATCATCTCTCTAATCTTGCATGTAAGAAATTACATGTTAGGTGACTTTGTCACATCACATGTTGTTTCACGGCACCCAGATGCAGGTCTTATCAAAAAACGTCTGATCCCATTGTCTGAATTTGTGAAGTCGATAGCTAGATTTCGCGAGGCGATTAAGCGGTGAAATCGGATTTGTCGATTCGAGATCACAGAAAAAATTCGGATTTTAGAAATGGCCAGATTTCTTTAGAAAGTGGAATTTTCGGGTCTTACATTTCCTCCTTAAAGAGATTTCGTCGAAGTGCAGATGACTGTAACTCATATGCATATGCAAATGCATCCTTACCATGCATGTAAACTAGCCATTCTTCTTGTATCTGCGTGCATCCCTAATTAGAAGGCGGTGTAGCGTCGTCTTATCATGCTCACGTTGACTTCTCCACTCACGGTCTTTGCCGCCTTTTCCTGCCCACTAGCCTCACGGTCTTACGTGCATAAAACACGATCACGGCTATCCATAATGCACACTAGTCCCTCTCGAAGGTCCATCGGTGTCGACCTCGATCTCCCGATCACCAGCTGAAATTTGGATCTCGAGTGTACCTGGGAGCATGGAGGCGTAAATCTATCGTGGACACGACATCTTGAAATTTATAAGCACTTCCAGCCAGATGTGCAATGCCTACCCTCTCAGTATCTGAAAGGTCCGATAAACCTCGGCGATAGCTTCCTAACTTGTAGAACTGACCACTCCTCTCTCTTAGGCATCACCTTGAGGCGTGATCACGACCTCAGGCTCTAAGGGTCGACGTGCGTGATAACTCTTACTGTGGCTTTGGCTGGTGAAAGCCATTTGTCGTATTAAGCTCACCTTCGGAGGTGTGGTCAGGACAGGTGATGGAGCTCTCACACGGGATCCGACATATACAGAATTGATCTGCATGGCCCCTCCGTGTGCCTCATGGTGCCATCTGTATACCATGATCTTTGTTGTTGTGGAGATTCCACTGAGGCAAGTGCTCTTCAACTACCCTTATGATCCAAAGCATGTTTTATGACATGTCCTCTAACACTATATATAATCCTCTGACATGCAACTCTACTATGGCAGGTGTAAGCCTTGACCTTCCAGGTCACAATCGCGACAATCCAATGGACCATGACCTAATCCATATCATGGATGACATCCACTTACGAGTCGCTAGGTTCGGCAACATCAATGCAATTTCCAAGGGTATTAAATCTCGGTCACTCGATCTTACATGCTGGCTAAGTGCACATGATAAACGATGCGTGTGTTTTGCGTCTAGTCATCCAGGCTCATCCATATTCTAAGTCTAAGTTGTGTATGATAGTGTGTTTCATGTGGTCGCCAGGCTCTATGCTTAACTCAAGTCTTCGTGATAACATAACCGTGTGTTTCTCTCTCGGGCGCAGAACTTCGGCTACCTCTTAGCCTCTTTACATCCCATCTGGAAATTTGGATTATCTCACAGTTCTCTTGCCCTTTGAAATTTTGGATAACTCCACAATTCACACCCACACGAAATTTGGGATAGCTCAGGTCTCCTTTACCACGAAATTTGGTTTCTCACAGTCTCTTACACCACCTGAAAATTTTAGATTTCTTACAGATTCTCTGCCTGAAGGTGAATGGTTTCCACGAGAGTCTCTTGCACTACGAAATTTACGGATAGCTCACTGGGTCTCTTACACCCCTGAGAGAAATTTTGGATGCTCCCAGGTTCTCTTACCTACATTGGACAGCTCTGGTCCACCACCACAAATTTGGGATAACTCCCGGTCTCTTACCCACGAAATTTGGACATCTACAGTGTATACGAAATATACCCTAACAGTTTCAGACTTGTTTAGGGTATATTATAAATAAATATGAATTTTGAAAATAAAATTTGAGACGGCAATTAGAACAGGTAGTGATTCAGGCTACCATGAGAGACCTAGTGGTGTAAGTGAAAGATTAGGGGTTATCTATAGCAAAATGTAAATAGAAAAAGTTTTTGGATCAGGCAAATTAGAAAGTTGGAATGAGAAATTTGAATGAATGGAGAGACTTAGAGTACAATAAGAAACAAAGCAAAATGGTTTCTTGTGTGTGAGCATAGCGTAACAATATCAGGTTAAGGCTTCAAGAAGTGGTGCATGTTTTGAAGGAGAGAAAACCGTAGAGAGAGAGAAGAGAGGGAGAGAAAGAAGGAGAGAGAAGAAGGAAGAAGAAGAGGAAGAGCTTAGTATTGAAGCTCAGTATGGAACTACCTTCTTAGTATGGATCATACAGCAAAATATAATTGGAATTAGAGTTGTCAGCTCTAAATGGCCTGAAAAACATGGAATCCTCACAGTTGGATTGGGTTTATTGAAAAGTTTGATTAGACAAACCCTAATAATTTATTGTATTAGTATGTATGGGTTAAGACATATTAGAATGGTTTTGAAAGAGAAATTCCTAATGGTCTTTGAAAGAAGATAAAAATGAAGATGATTGAATAGAAAAGAGATTCAGGTGAATTTAGATGGTTTTGAGGTGTAGGAAGTGTGGGAGTGATCATGGATTAAGTGAAAAATGAAAACACGTCCCAGACTTTTTCGGAGTTCTGGTGGGAGTTAAGTCCTCTGGGTAGACTTAAGTCTGATCCATTTTGGCCAGAGTCCTCAGTGAACTTAAGTCCTACCGGTAGACTTCCAGTTTTCAGTTTTGACCGATTTTTATTATTTTGAGTATAACTTCCTCATTTCTTTATCCGATTTGAGTGATTCAAGTGGCCACTTAAAATAACAGAGACCCAGCCCAAAGAGAAATTATTGTCAAATTATGACTCTAGGGGTCGAAATATTCACTCAAGTAGGACGTAACATAAATTCTGGTTCAGCTTTGTTTCAAATATTAAGTTGTTCGGACGTAACTGAAGTTTAGTGCTCAAGATTGGGTGATTCAATTGAAATAGAACCATGAGAGCATAGCTTTAATGATTACAGGTATGTATGGAAATATAAAGTTAGAACCTCGGAAAAAATTAGTAATAGAAGAACACTTAAATAAATTATGTCAAGATGATGCGACTAGTTTGGCGCTGAAAATGCCATAACTTTAATTTGAACAATCCGATTGGATTGATTTAATTCTAGTAAGTAGATTCATAAAAAGAATGAGAATTATATGAATGCAGTGTGATCTCCTAGACATCATACTTCACAAGAATATGCCATATGTAATAGGCATGAAACAAGGAAAAGTAGAAAATAGAAAAATGTAAAGATGTGTTCATGAAACATGAAAATGATTATGGAAAATGAAAATGAAAACGAATTGAAACATGATTGTGAACATGAGAGGAAATATGTCATGAACACATAATGTGGTTAAGTGATATATGATTATTATCACATATAACCAGAAAATGATAACAAATGAAGCAGTATATGTAAATGGGTATATGAATAGGTATAAGTGATTGAATATGTGAATGAGTAATTCATAGACCAGTACCACATGAATGAGTATCGTCAATGAATTTATAGTGAGTGTATATGAATGAGTATACGTGAATGAACACTTGAATGAGCATTTATATGAATGAGTATACGTGAATGAATAAATGAGCATATGAAATATGTACATAGTGCGTATATCTTTGAAAAGATATCTGAAAGAGTGATATTAAATTATGAAATGTGATTATGATCGGTTATGAATGTTAATTGTGAAATATATATATGTATATATATATTGATTTGAATGATTGTTATTCGAAATATACATCCTGCACGTATGTCATGTGTGCATGTATTTGAGCGATAAGAGAAATTACGCATAAAGTAAATTGATTTGAAATGTATCATTGAATGGCCAGGCATGACGGGCGGTTCTGGCGGGTCGTCGGGAAGGTAGTATTTGTCGTAGAAATCACATTGCTAATAAATGGGCGGGACGGATTCTTACGCCCGAATGCATGCGTGAATGTGCGACTTCTATAGCCGTATGTGAAACGGTAATAATTGAATGCGAAATCATTGCTAATGAATGTGACGGGGCGGGATTCGCAGGCTGAATGCATGGAAGTGAATGTCGGCTTCTATAGCCATATGTGAGGCGGTAATAATTGAATCTGAAATCACATTCTTGAATGACGGAGACGGGACGGGATTCTGGCCCGAATGCATCGTGAATGTCGACTTCTACTGTAGCGAGGCGGTAATAATTGAATGCGAAATCACATTGCTAATGAATGCGGAACCGGGGCAGATTCACCAACTGAATGCATCGTGAATGTCGACTTCTATAACCATATGAGACGGTAATAATTAGTCTGAAATCCACATTGCTAATGAATGACAGACGGGACGGATTCCTGGCGAATGCATGCGTGAATGTGAATTCTATAGTCATATGTGAGGCGGTAATGTGAATGTGAAATCACATTACTGCGAATGACAAGGCGAAGGATTCACCAGCTGAATGCGTCGTGGATGTCGAGTCCCCGTAACTATATGTGGAATCCTGAAGTAGAAAAGGAGCGATGAGTATTAAAGTATGTTGTAGTATCTTTTACATTACGGACATGGTAAAGCATCATCTTGTAATGCATTTGTGAATATAATATTAAGTCTTTTGAAATTATAAGTGTTTATGGGATTGCCCGAAAAGTGCTTCGATTAATTAAGGTAAATAGAATAACATAAACAACATGTTTGGAAAGATAATTGAAAATGTGAGACCAGCCAGGGCTCCGGCTTGGATCCGCCCATTCGAATTAGTCGGGGAAGATTAGTCATGTTGCACAAAAACAAAAATTTAATAAAATGAGATAAATGTTTCGATTGAAAGCGTGGGCAATAAGACTCACAGCTTGGATCGCGATCAGGTGCGTGAGGGTTAGATCATGACACCTTTAAAATAAAAATTAAGCCTCTTGAAAACAAAATGTTTTTAACGGGCATCCCGGATCATGAAGCGTAATTTCTAGCGGGAGTTGATTAATGGCGGTAGTGATGGTAAAATCCCAATGTATGGGTGTGTGATTTGACCCTGTAGTTATTTAATATGACTTGATGGTTGATTTGCCATTGTATGAATACGTTGTTTGAATATGATAGGATATGATATACCGTACATGTAGTAGTAACAGGTTACAACTTTGTAAATACATGACACGGGAAGTAATATGAGCAAAGAAAAAGTTATGAATCTACGAAAATGATAAAAAATCGTATATAATATGATGAGTTAGAAGTCACATAAGATTAGACTTAGTTATATGCATAAGTATTAGTAAATGTAAAAGATAGTGATTATTGTTATTGGTCGTTACTGGTCGTTATCGTTATATGTTCACTAAGCGTAAAGCTTAGCACTGAAACTAATCCGTGTAGGTACCTCGAAGAGGAGATAAAGAGGATGTATATTCCACACCAAAGAAGATTTATGCCATCTCGTAGATAGTGCTCACCAAGACTGCTCCGCAATCTCCGATGCTCAGATGATATGTATAGGTATGTATTTGTATCGAAATGGGACTTAGTAAATATGTATAAATTTTTAATGGATACCATTCCGGTGGTAGTTCATTTGTAAATGTAAATGATTGTTGGTTACTAAAATCATTTGTACACCACATATATGTCTACCTCCTCAAAAAAAAAAAAAAAAAAAGAAGTCCCAAGATATGGTTCTCACACTCGAAACCGGCTCGACGCCAATCTGGGTTCGACCTAACTGCATGACACCTCGGCCCTTACACCCACACAGATCTTTCTGATACTACCAAGCAGGTCTCCTTCACCCTAAACTGTGCTTCTCACCTTAGGGATTAACGAGACTCTTCGCGGCTCAATACACTTTAATTACTCTTCATTTCCCTCGATTCGAACTATGAGTCTTCATCGATCGAGTCCCAAAGACAAACTCAACCCACACTTACCAAGAGCGGTGAATGTCCATACCGCACCCACACCCGACTCGACGCAATGTTACCGTGCACATGAACGCAATGATGCCATACCGTGACAATTTAATCCCGGGATCCACCATGAGTGCACCTGAGATCCCTAACTCATAATCCCGACCTATCAGTCAACTCACCCCACATCCTAAGAACATCTACACCCTATTTCGAAAGCGCCTCAACCTCTAAGCCCAAACCTATCACACAAGATGCATTAATGAATGAACATGATGCCTTCAATTCAAACGCTACTCTAGGAAACAAGTGCGAGAGTAGAAACGTACCCTGCATATCCGGCCAACTAACGCTCAAATCCCCCGTCAGACTCACGAGGCCTCAGCTCTAGACAATCTCGCCTCCCGGTGCCCAGCCGCGGCAATGGTAACACATCATCTGCCGAGCTTGACCCGAACTCTACCGCAACTCGTGGCTCGACCAACCTAAGCTCCGCCCCGTCTATATGACTCAAGCCATAAGTACTATGTGCTTCAGCGGCACTGGGACTGATATCGGGTCCTCGACCCATACTAAGGGATGGAGAAACAAACTCAGACCGCTTCGGTCTCTCAACCGACGGATCGCACCGTCCCTAAACCCGATCCCCGCTCGAGGGCAACCCTCCTCATATGTCCCGGTCACGGGCAAAGGGAAACATAACATCTGTCCTGCCCGTTCAAGTAACCTTATTCGCCCTCGTCCGATAACCCGCATTGGAACCCTTATGAACCCGAAGCCTTCTGCTTCTTTCCCGAACTAGAAGAAGGTTGATCTCCCTTCCTCTTAGTACCAGCACCCATATCCTGGATGCCTCGCATAACATCTACTCTCCGTGGTCATCGTTAGTCAGTTCCACCATGTAGTCCACCTCCTCTAACCATCGAGGATCGATGTGCTTCTAAACGCCGGAGGTCAGCTTGACCCGCCCTAGCCTACTCATTGCACATGCCCGTGCGATGCGGCGACGCAACCCCACTTCCGCTCAACAAAGGCCCGCTCGGGTCAACACCGGTGGTGCTCGACTAGCACCCTACGGACGCCCTACGCCCTCTCGCCTCGACCAGCCATCTACACATGTCAAAAATGGCAAAGACATTCTATGTAGTATCTCCACAAGTGTAAATACAACCTCGAGACACTATTCACATTCCTAAAATTTTATACACCTGCGTCCATGCACTGTAGGTAATGCAAGACAATAATTTCATTTTATTAATCATATTCAACAAAAAAAAATTATTTAAAAAATTTCGCTTTTAAAAGATGTGTTATTTCATTTGATTTATAAAATTTGGATTTGATTTGATTTTAATTTTTTTTTTCATTCCAACTACTAGAAAAACTACTCAATATATATATATATATATATATATATATATATATATATATATATATATATATATATATATATATATATATATATATATATATATATATTTTTTTTTTTTTTCATTTTCCAAAGAGAACAAATAAATTTATTTTATTTATTTTTTCCGCTTTACATTAATCGTAGAAACCTAAAAAAATTTCTTCACATATTTTTTTTCATCTCCAAAGAGCCTCCTTGCTACTCCATAAATGCAAAAGAGCCTAGACCACTACACTTCCATACAACTCAAAATTTTTTTTTCGAGTTAAATTTTAACCATTTTTCGGTGTGTACTCGAGTTATTTTTTTCCGCATCCCCACAAAACCGACCGTTCATGCTCAAAATCGGAGCTATTGTCCGAATTTTCTCGACCATCTCATTTAAAAAAAAAAAAAAATCTCGAACACCTAAGGTTATATTTCTCGGCCCTAGTGTTCAACGTTTTCTCCTATGCTACTCACCAAGCATACAAATCACACAATTCAATCACACATCACAAAATCAAATCACACATCACATTTCATTCACCAAAATGCACAAGGATGCATGATCTATCCCATTTCCCATCAAGTCCTAGGTAAACTGTATACCTAACTTATTGATACTAAGCTATACTCTAGTATCCAACATCGAACTATACTAAGCTATGATGTTCTTACACCTTATGACCATGGCCTAAACCCAAGTCCCTCGCTTCCCAGGTATTCGATACCTGCTTCCGATACCAAGTCGTGATGCCCCAACCGGTGTCCGTTGACAACTGGCCAACCCGCTTAATACCTCGCAATGCGTGTAACCCGACACTACTCACGAAAATCGGGCAGAGTCTCCTTTGTACAGGGAGCTCTACCTAAGGTACATAACATGTCCCAACTACCACACAGGGTCCACATATGAATAAAATGAGTAAAAATGACCACTTGGGCCCATGCATCAATACTCACAACAAACATATCCCAACCAAAATATACTACATGGTTCGAGAGTTTTTACATTACTCTTAATTCAACATATATTAAAATTACAACATTCTAATACATGTTATACAATAACCTCAAAGCCAAGCTCGCTCAAATGGCCTCTAATGAGTGCCACCTCCGACGCTCCTCGTACCTAAATGGTGATCCCTTAACAGCGCTGTTAAAGCCCATACTCTACCTGAGTTACTCCCACCTAAGTGCACATGCATGACAACAATCACATCCGCTACCATGAACCTACTCGAATGTCTACATGATTCAACCTATGTCTCGAGTCCTCACCGACTCCCCTACATACGCCGTCAATGCGCAGTAAAACTGCGCTTTAAACAAAAGCTATTTGTTCGAAGACATCTCACTCGAAGCTCAAAATATTGACAAACTTCTCCGAGGCGAATTCTGTTGGATAACCTCTCCGAAACATTTCATGGGCTCCCTTTGACGTGAATTGCTGGACAATCTCCAACACAATTCTCCTGAAAATCTTCTTCGTCGAAAATCACTTCAATAAACATTTTCATTTTTGTTTCATTTCATGTCATGACTCACACCAATATTCTATGTTTGCCTCTAAGATATACGCACGTATTGAGCCAATTCCATACATTCATGCTAATATATTCACATGCATATATATTAACATAATTAAATCACATAAAGCATGTTATGTAAATTCTCACACCACTATACCAAAATTGAAGCTCGTTTCGGCTAATGGCGAAACACAAGCAATTCATTTGAATCACTCAACACCATAAAAATTCACACAAAAATATTCATCGTTACTATTCACATGAATGCTGAAACTCCCTGCAGCAACTGTCACACGGCCACACAAATAGTGATTTTTCTCCACTCGCCAAAGCTGAGACCGAATCTCTACGCTAAAAACAAGCCTCAGAACATTCCTAACCATTTACATGGCTCTTAACCAAAGATTAACACAAGTAGGAAAAGATCCCTACCTCTTGGAGTTGTCGAAACTCCACCAAGTTAGTGCCCACGCATAGTCCTCGCCGCGTAGAGCAACTTTCCTTCTTGCTCCGTTGAAAACCGACTGTTCGATCGGGCCTGCAAACCCAGAGAGGTGCTGCCACTCCTCTCTAAAAACTGAAAATCCAGCCCACTCGCATCACACATTTTTGCCACACCCATTTTTTCGTCTTTCGAGAAGACAACACTATTCAACTTTTGTCTTTTTTCTCATTAACAATTTTATAATTTCTATGTGTCCCTTCTCGATTTCGACACTTGACACCGCCCAGGCCGGGCCACTTCATCATCTCTAATCTCGATTTTTGTCACATCATATAAATGCTTTACCGCACTCGATGCCCTAAGGCCCCAAAAAACATGCAAATTCTAATCAACTGTCTCGGAATCTCGACGAAATTGAATGCGGTGCGTAGCTTAGATTTCGCGAGACGATTCCAACGATAAAATCCATTTCGTCATTCGAGATCTAGAGAAATTTTGGATTATAACCGAAATTACCATTTATTCCTTAAGAAAACAGACTGGTCTTGGCTGTGTATTCTACCCATTTTCCCTTTAGATTTTCCAGCTTAGTCTTTAACGCTACCTTGAGAGTCCTTATAGTGCCTCCGTCAGTCTCGCTGGACTACGGATGAGTCAGATGAGTAGTACTCCCGATTCCAAGACGGCCACGCTATAAATCTCCTCGAACTTAGGATTGCTCGAACCTGCTTTCCCCATTATCGATACCGTGGCTCTAGGGATTTTGAACCTCAGATAGTTATGGAACGCCAAACAAAAGTTAAGCACATCTTTTGCTCAAAGATTGCAGTTAGTGGCTCACCATCCCACTTGGTGAAGTAATCCACCCTACAACACAAACTCTGCACCGCCCTTCCCTCACGGGTGGGGCCCCACATGTCTAGCCCCCACTGCTGAAAAGGCCAAGGGTCAGGATTGAGGCCAAGTGGGCTTCGAGGAGGCAGATTCCAAGCATGCTCTGGCGTATCTTGCATTTTTTAATCGCCTCGTGGTGTCTTTGAGCACGTAGGGCCATCATATCCCCGTCTCCTGCAATCTCGTCGCCAAGGTCCTGGTTCCGATATGGTTGCCGCAGATACCTTCATGCACCTCTTTGAGCATCGCATCAAGGCTCTCTTCCTTTCCTACTCACTTAAGAATGGGTGTGTAGAAAAGCCCGTTTATAAAGGGTCCCCGATGAATGGTGAATCTAGCCAACCTCGCTCTCGAGCTTGAAGCCTCTTTGAATCAAGCCACATATCTGGCCCACCAAGTAACCTTAGATGGGTCCATCCAAATTTCGGCTCCTGACATCACCGGGGACACTTCTTCATTGCCGATGTTCACCGAGGGTTCTAGGAGGTGCTCAACCAGTATCAGTCTATCTAGATCCCCCCGTGATGTCGTCAAGCAGCTTCTGCCGTGGCATCCGCCTGACATGTTCCCCCGCCCCTCGTGGACATGCCCGACCAACCTCGTATGAACTTTTTAAAACGCCTCGCACCTGAGGTAAAGGATCATTTTTTCACCCCTAGCTTCGTAGGAGTCCCTTATCTGTTTCACCACCAACTAGGAATCACTGCATATCTCCGGGGCCTGATCGCCTTCCCGGGAGTTGGGAAAGATTAAGCCCTATTATGACAGCTTTCTTTCAGACTCGCCTCGTTACGGAGGCTTGAAATTCGATTTGAGTGCATATTCCCACGCGCCAATCCCTGCTCGGGGGAGGTTAGGAATCAGACCCGCACCGCTAATCAAGGCCCCATCTATAAACAACCTCTAGATGTAAGTCGGGCTCCAATTTAGTAGCTCTGGCCGTGCCGAGGTATTTGAGGGGGGTGAATCTACGATGAAATCGCTGAAACCCGCCCCTTTGACCGGTCCTTGGCTTGTATCCGATGTCAAACTCACCGAGCCTTCCCATACCATTTTATTGGCTCCCCGAGGTCTCTCGGCTTGTGTAATATTTGTTTCATCAAGTGTTATGTCGGGATTTTAAATAGTGCGGAGCCCGGAAATATGGTTGAAGTTCTCCGGGCAAGTGGTCACCAATGCTAGATTATTAGTTTCCTCCATCTTTGGATACCTTTCCCCTCCACCCTCTCAAGCCCTACCGCAGAATAGATCGGGCTCACTGCACTCTTATCTCGATCTCTCGACCAGTGGCGGCACTAGTTGAGAAATCTGAAAACGCACTCAGCCAGCAGGCGGTGCCTCCCTAAGGCTTTTTACCAATACTGAGGAGAGCTCATGTAAGTTTTCGTCGAAAACGCCTCTCATCATGGCCCTGAAAGCCTTTTTCGTAACCCAAAGAATGGCTTCATCATTTGTCGTTGGATCTTGTATTGCCAGCGGCTTAGAGCAACTATTCTCCCAATCAAAAGTTGAATTTCTTTGGTGTTCAAAGGCGGTTGCATGTCTAGCATGGCTTTTATCTTATCTAGATTTGCCTCTATTCCTCGGCTGTTGACTATGAAACCCAAGAATTTTCCGGTTGAGACCCCAAAGGCACACTTGGTTGGGTTTAACTTCATGTTATTATTTTTCAAGACCTGGAATGACTCAGCTAGGTGGGCTACGTGGAGCTCGGCCTTAACTGACTTCACCAGCATGTCATCTATATATACTTCCATGGATGCCTAACTGCTTTTGGAGATTTTGTTCACTAGCCTCTCGATGTGTGGGTCTCCAACGTTCTTCAACCCGAAAGGCATCACCCGGGTACGTAGCGCCCCTGCTCCGGGGCCACAAATGCGAGGTCTTCTTGGTCACTAGGTCCATTCGACCGCTATATCCCGAGAAAGTCCATGAAGCCGAGAAGCTCGTGGCTGGGGCTCACTGGTGGCGCCCAAATTATAAGGTCGATTCGAGGTGTGGAAAACTATCTCCTTTACGTGCACTCACTTGACGCCAAGTCAATGCGCAGTCACCGCCATATTTGCCATTTGCCTTTTTGATGAGGACTACATTAGCCAACCAGTCAGTATTCTGTACTTCCTGATAGCCTTGGCTCGAGGAGTTTGTTAACTTCTTCATTGATCGCCTTCGCCTTCGGGGGCGAAATTCCTTCTTTTTGTTTGACGTGTTCAAGGGGTCGATGTTCACCTTTGTGTGTGATTATCAAGGTTAATTCCATATCCTCTCTCGCTCAGCGTACTTCTATATTCTATTTTACGAAGTGGATAAAGAGGTCCCTGACATCTTTGGCCAATTTGGATCCGATGTAAATGAGATGTTTTGGCTGGTCGTCAAGCTGTATTGGTTCTAGTTCTTCTGAGGGCGTAGGTCGGATTCTTACCTCATCTCTCATGTCGAGCTCGTTCATGTAGATGCTGCAAACCGCTTTTTGTTTCATTGATGTCGAGTAGCACTCCCTGGCTACGTGCTGATCTCCTCGAACCACTCCTACCCCATCCGCAGTGGGGAATTTGATAACCATATGATAGGCGGAGGGGATGACCCTTATGGCATTGAGGGAGGGTCTGCCCAATAGTATGTTATAAGCTGATGAGGCATCTACTATGAGGAACCTTATTGCCGTTGTGGCCTGGCACGAGGGATCTCCTAAAGTGAGCACTAGTTGTATTGACCCCATGGGTAGCACTCTTTCTCTGGAGAATCCCCATAGGTGGGCATTGACCGATTCTAGTTTCTCCCTTCTGATGCCCATTTTATCGAAAGCTAACGCAGATGATGCTCCCGCTAAGCTCCGCTTGTCGACCAGACCCCGTATTGTTTTGTTGGCTACGACCCTTATTACCACAAAGGGATCGCCACGGATGCTCAGACTCTTCCCATGTCAAAGCCCAAAAAGGTTATGGTAGTGTCCAATCGAGGGAGTTTGATAATCGCTTGTATTTCCAGCGCGGTCTCCCGACGGATGCTACGTAGATGAGCCTCGGGCTGCCAGACTCCCCTCCCGTAAATCCCTGGAGAGATCACCCGATTTCCTAAGGTTGTTGATGTCGAAATGGAGTCGGGATGACGAGGTGATAGGGCGCTGGCCCACCCGACCTTTGAGGCCACACGGCTTACAAGACGTCCACGCCGCGAATCGTATTCAATTTCCTTCCTCAACCGGATGCAATCATCCGTTTCGTCCATGATCCTCGTGGAATCTCACAATGCTTGGTCGAGTCTCTTCGCCGGTCCGGGCTTCTCATCCGAGATGGCCACCTTAAAAACTTTCGTGCCGCTGCTCGCAGAGGACCGGCGACACCGAGCCGCCAAAGGGGTGAATTGTCGGGTGGATATTGCCGCGCAGCCGCTGAGGTGGGCCCAAGCAATCCCTGATGTTGCCTTGTCGTATTGTTCTTTCCCCTGGTCCCCTGGGATCTATCCCCGTCTCCTTCTCCTGTGGCTTCTGCTTCGCTTTTTCTCACCCTATTTTTCTCCTTTCGGCCGATGAGTTTTCCCGCTTTAGATATGGCTTCTCACCGTTGATAATTCGGGGCTTCATTTAGTCTATAAAAGATGCACCTTGCGATATAGACGTTCGGATGAACACTCCTAATATAGTGTTTATTTGCTCTACTAGTGCCTCCTTACTCGAAATTTCGTGAATAACTACTGGCATTTAACCACATTTTGTGCTTGGACATCAACCTACTCTGCTTTAGAGAACCCACCTGGCACTAACCATATTGGGTCAAGAGGGCATCAACCTTACCTCGGCTTTGTAATTAACCAAACACATCAACTATACCAGCCGGGTAGGACATCAACCTTACCCTAAGCTGTAAGAACTGGGCCTGGGCATCAACCATACCGGTTTCAGAACATCAACCTTACTCCGTTTTAGTAACTAGTCGGGTAATCCACATTTTTGTTATGATGATCAACCTTTACTCTGCTTTGTAGTGGAACCATTGGGGCATCAACTTATACTCTGCCTAGAGAATACTCAATCCTACCCGGCTAGAGTGAACCAACGCAATTACTTCAATCATATATATTAGCTTAGGACATTAACTTTATTTCCGGCTTTGTAGTGAACCAAATTAAGATCAACCATACCGCCTGTAGGGACATCAACCTTACCTGTGCTTTGTGTAATGAAAATTTGAGATTTGAACACATTAGAGATTAAATCAATTCTTTTATTGATAGACTTTAGCATAATATTCAATACTTTGTGGTACAGTGTCCCAAGGTCTATTTATCTAATGGCCACACCGATTCCCGCTTCTCGTATTACAATATACTCATTCCTCCTAGTTTGGTTGGAACTTTATGACGATCGGCTGTGTTCTCGAAAAATTTTCTTAGGACCAGGTCCCCTGGCTGAAACATTCGGGGTTTCACGCGTCTGTTGTATAGGTTTACCAGCCTACGGTGATACAATGCTATTCGCACCTGCTGTCGGTTCTGTGAGTTCGTCTCGTCATGTCTAAGTCTTTAATCACGTATCTGATTCGACTACTCCTGCATATCAGTGTCTCTGAGCTGCGGCATCTCATTTATGTCAGACTATAGCTTCCATCCCATAAGTGTTTGAAAGGAGGCACTATTGGTCGTACGGGGTTGTCGCCTCAGAGGCCCAGTACCCCGGAGTTCGCTCACCCACTCTGCCTTTAGCCAGCTCAATCGTTTCTTTTAAGTGTCACTATCACTGTATAGTTTTATTATGCTTCCTCGCTTAGCCATCGCTCGCTTGATATCACGGTGTGTAGTATAGATTCTTTTATTTTCAACTCTTACAAGGTTCCCAGATAATTCGCTATCAAATTGGGGTCCGTTGTCTGATACAATTGATCGAGGTATACCGAACCGACAGTCAATATTCTTCCAGATGAACTGAGTGACATCCTTATCTTTGATTGATGCGAAAGCCTCGACCTTTATCCACTTGCTGAAATAATTAGTGGCTACTAGCAATAATTTTTTCTAAGCCAAGTGCAGGAGCGCCTAACTATGTCAATCCCCATTGGAGCCAAGGGACGCGCCTGCGGATGAAATCAAATCTCGAGTTGATGATCTCAAGACATGGGCCTGGCTGCTGGCACTGGCCACACCTCAGATGTAATCTACGGCGCCTGATCTCATGGTCACACACATCCCTTAGTGTGGGCTCTATGTGCCAGTGTTTTGTCGCCTAGATGATTACCACATATCTCTTCATGTAACTTGGCCGATACATATTGTCCCTGTTTGGTAGTTAAGCACTTTAGGTGCGGCCCGTCTAGGGATTGTTTAAACAGCTGCCCATTAACAAAAGAGAACTGGTCGGCTGATTTGGATCTTGTGAGCTTTGTCCCTTTCGTTTGGGAGTTCTCCCATGTTGATATATTGTACTATGGGGTCCATCGAAGAAGGGGAGACCTCGTCCACCTGACTTACCTTGGTAGTGATAATTGAAGAATTTGGCTGATAATAGATATGTGGTAACATCAGGCTCAGCCATCTGAAGAGTAGGCATACTTAAGGCTGGGCATATGCCAGCTTTCATTGCAGCCCCTGGATGTGTTCGAGCTCCAAGCTGAAAGTTGCTCCGCCGTGCTATTTAACTAGGGCATACTTTGTCATCATTCGAGGGTCTCGCGACTATTTTTTATGCTTACTCGCCCTTACTACAAACCGAGAATCACTTTGAATCGTGTTTGTCGCTCGACACTGGGGTCGCGCTTCACTCTCGCCGTATCCGCCTCATACTCTAATTCGCCATAAAGGCGCCGGCCCAAACGGATTGCCGCTTCGCTCCCAACCTAAGACTTGTTGCAAATCGATGCTAACTCCGGTTTGCCGAGATGCCCCGTCTACATTAAGGGTCCACCGCCCGAGCCGTGGTGCTTATCTGATCGGGGATCTCGCTAGAAAATCCGCTTCATAACTCGTCGCCTTTAGCCAATCTTGGCTTGTACTGAATACCGAATTCGCTTAATTCAATTACCCATCGAGCCATCCTCCGGCCAGCTTTCGCCAGGAACGGGTGCTCAAGATGGTATCGGCTAGCAACAACAATGGTGCGCTCGAAGCATGGGTGAGCTTCAATAAGCAACTGAGGGCTAATGCCACCCGCTCTCGAGGTCAGACGTGTTTCGCCGGCTAAGGACTTGCTAATGAAAATAATGGCCTCTGCTTATTTCATCTTCCTTGAATGTAAGGAAGACTCACCGAGACATCCAAACTACCAAGCATACGAAGAGTGTTTCGCCGCCTGCTGTAGTGCATGGACCTGAGGTCTCTCGCAAGATACTGTTTAATCGCTAAGAGGGCTTTATCACATTCCTCATTCCATCCGAGCCTGGTTGGCCCCCTTGAGGGTAACAAAGAACGGCTTTAGACGGTCTGTAAATTGAGAGATGAACCGCCCCAGGGCGACTAACCGGCCAGTCAGCTATTGTACCCCTTTTCTATAAGCGGGAGCCAAGGACTCCAAAATAGCTTTAAGCTGAGCGGGGTTGGCTTCTATTCCCCTCTGAGTCACCATGAAACCCAAGAATCGACCCGCATTGACTTCGAAGGTGCACTTTAAGGGATTGAGTTTCATACCATACGCCCTTAAGAGTTCAAAAGCCTCTTGTGTGTTCAAAGATGGTCCCGGCTGCTCCTTGACTCTTTACCAACATATCATCGTAAACCTCATGCAGGTTTTTTCCTAGTAGCAAATTAACATCTTGACTAACCTCTCGACACGCTGCTCAACATCTTTTAATCCAAACTGACATCAAATTGTAGCGTAACACTAATGTTAGGCGATGAATGTTGTTTTTTCTCCGCAGTTCGCTTGATGCAGAATGCTGGGTATTTGATGATTCAAGGTAAAAGGAAGTTGTCTTTCGGGCATGCCTCATTGAGATCTGTGTAGTCCATGCACACTCTCCATTTACCATATTTTTTCGGGACTACCACCACATTGGCCATCCACTCTGGGTAATTTATCTCCTTGATGAATCCTACTTTTAAAAGATTATCCACTTCGCCCTCGAATAACCCGACGACGCCCGTGGAAACGCCACTCTTCTGCCTTAACCGGTTTCTCGGGTCATGGATGGCATCTCGCCAGAGAGGCATGTATGTATTAGTGCCAACCATGTTAAGTGAGTCCTCGCGAATACATCCATATTATGTAGCGTAATCCATCAATGATTGTTCCTTCTCCCACCGGATAGAGGGAACTAATATGATGTGATTTATCCCACTGCCTTAGGAATATTGATTCTAGGGGGTCTACGGCCAATCGCTCCATGTCCTATGCCCTTGATTGGGCGGTAAGTCAGAATATTTGATTCCAGGTCCGGGTCTCGAGGGCTAATCATGAACGCTTTTTCTACGCCCGAGAGTCACAGCTGGTGGCCCCCGCTGCCGTTAGTCATACTCGAAGGTCAATTTTCCCAAGACCAGTCGTAGCTTATCATTTGATGCGGGTCGAGGGCACGACTTTCATCGCATGCACTGTGCTCGCCTAATCAATGGCATTGTCGAGCCCAAGTCCTCGATACAACCTAAAATAAGACCACCGAACTATCGGCCCTACTCCTACCATGTGGAGAGCAATGTCACGACGCATCGTGGGTTGCCTCGTTAAACCCACAGGATTCTCGCCACCGAACCTCACCGCAAAAGAGATGTTCATTTGCCCTGGCGGTACTGTAACAGTCAGCCGCGACCGCTAGTGGTCAACTAGTACTCAAAGGGGCAATACTTAAATCGTTAATAATAAATAGTGGCACGAACGCATCGTGTAAAGTGAGTAATGACTCGGACGAGTTAACAGAGAAAGGATAGGGTCGTCAATTGCGTGGATTGCTCCACGCCATTTGGGGCCATGGATGGTGCTCACCTAGGCTCGAGCCAGGGTCGCCGCAACAACCTCTTCTTTAGCGCTTGATCGACATCGGGTCATTAACCCAAGTCGCCAAGATGTAATTTATGGTGGGCCGAGGTTCAAAGCAGAGCTCATACTGGCCACTATTCTTTCAAACTCGGGCAAAACAGATTCATTCCTTGATCCATGACTCACTCATTAACTCATGGAACATAGAAGTGGATGTCGTGGTTACCCGACGCCACTGTAAAACTCAGCGTAGCCCTTGTACTGTGGAAATGCACTAAATAAAACACCCTGTGACAAACCTCGTCTAAAAGGCCAATATAATCACAATGATACAAATATGGATAAAACTCACTGGGGCCTGATACTACAATATCCATAAAAAACATACCAACTATATCCACGCTTCTAAGAGCTTCAACAGCCACTTCCTTATACAACATATATTAAATACTCGACTCTAATACATAAACATCAACAAAGCTAAAGCCAGCTAACTGCTCCTTCTAAAGCTGTACTCAGGACAGTCGCCCCCCGCACGCCCCTCCCATTTGTAAAAAGGGGATCCCACGACTCGGGTGAGCTAAAGCTCGTGAGAATCGCCCCTACGGGCTACCACCACCCAAGCTGGGCGCAACGTTCAGCAAACACATTCAAGAACGTACGATCCTACTCTAACGCTCACGACCAACTCCGACATCCCGAGCCCCCATCGATTCCCTCTCACACTCGCCTGCTCCTCAGATTTAATTACTGCTTTTGCTACTGCTGACAACCCTCCTCGACGTATATATATCAATTCAATGTCCGACATTGATATATTAATTGTTTGTGGACTACCCTCCGATGAATATCACTCAGTCGTCCGACTGACGGATATTTTTAGTCGGTGGATTCACCCTCCGATAATGAATTTTGACTCATCCCAACCATTTTGATTCATCTCATGCACCAACTCCTATGGGCCCTGTGGATGTTCCAAATAAGATATGAATGCGAGGCAAGACAATTCCAATATAGTCTAATCACACGGTAAACATATAAAAACCATATATTCACATGTACCCACCACGGCCAAACATGTTATGTAATTATCATTTCTCAAACATCAAAATTTAGCTCACTAAGCTAATGATCAAACACAAGCACCATTCAATTTCATTTTTAACCAAACACATATTTTCATGAAAATACATTTTCGTGTCACTATTCCTAGGAACAGTAAAACCCTAGGGTTTACGGTTCCAACATTCAACAATTCATCGGTTCACTTTGTGAACCCGCATTTCACCGCCACTTCCGGCCTCAAATCCAATCAATACATGATTAACACCAAACCACACAAATTTCACACCAACATATTTGGAGCACATGAGTCGCCTCCATTTTACTTCAAAATTTTATATTAATTCGTCCTAAGGTTTGGGATCGATCAACGGTCCCTAATGGCCTCAATCGACCAAAAACATTCGAAAAACACTAAAAATGGAATAAAACCCAAGTAGGGAGAAAACTTACCCTCTTGAGTTTGTCAAAACTCATTAAACCCTAGTCCACGTAGCCGCTCCGCTGTGAGAACGCGCTTTTCTTTTCTCGGTCCAAGACCGCCACGGCTCTGATCTCTCCGATATTCTAGAGAGAAGCACCCTCTCTCTCTAAAAAGTTTCCTCAAAAATGGAAGCTACTCAGATCCCCCAAATGCACCCCCATCGCTTCTACTTACTGAAGAGTAAGGTTAACACCACTATTTTGTCCTTTAAATGACTTAAAATCAAATCTCATAGCATCATTACGTCCCTCTTTACTGTAATCGATATTCTAAGACTATCTCGCCCTCCATTTTCATCATTTCACTATACCACTTCATGGTACATGAGTACGTGTTATATGCGACTTAATCGCATCGAATTCATTTTATGACCTGAACGCGATGCTCGAAAAAACGTGCCGAATTCCTCGACCGGCCCCTGAATATTAAGAAATTTTACGTGCTAACTAGATTTCCTCAGATTCATCTAACAGAAACCCATTTTTTCATCCAGACTAGAGAATTAATTACGGATTTTGAACCGAATTACAATTTTGTAATCAAATTACGATTTTGCTCCTTTTTCTCCTTAATTGAATTTCTGTCTTACAAGCAAATTTTATCTCTCTGTAGGACTGCCTCTCCCGAACATATCTCTTGAGGTGGCCGACCCTGATTAACCTTTCCACCTCGCGCCTGTGCTCGACATCGATTGGTCTCATGCCCATGGTCCTAAAGGTAATCACATCTCGAGACTGGTTACAATGAGGGATCCCCACGGAATTGTGGTGTGGTCCATTTGAAGCCTGGTGATCCAGATGAGAGAGCACTTTTACAAGAAATGTTCGTAGGGGTAAACCGGCTGTTCCTCATCGGGTCCTGGGAGCGTTTATGGTTCTTACTCTGACTCCCCTTTTGTTCAGACTGTCCCTTAATGGTCGGCTTGCTACTTGAGCCAGGATCATCACCTAGCTTGAGAGGTCGTCGACTGTCCCAACATTTATTTATCTCGCTCCGTTGTTGATGTACCAAAGAACACCTACAAATTTATCGACGTTATTACCAGCTGACTATTGTCTAACTTCCTAAGAATCCACATTTACAAACTTGTTATTAGACCATAGAACACCTACAAACTTATGTCACTATTACCAAAGGACTATTGTCTAACTCCCAAGAACGGCTAAAACTTGTTGTTTGAGGACCAAACATATTTACAAATTTACGCCACTATTACCAAAGGACTATTGTCTTATTCACTTTGCAACTGCGCCATAAAACTTGTTGAAATTATACTATATAAACCACCAATCTCTTAGGAGTAAATCATTTCAGTTTATTTCGTCCGATATTCGCAAGTGCACGTGTCGACAAAGTAATAAAATGGATTTAAGTCCAGATATCGATCCCACGTAGACTTCAAGAATTTTTTAAATCAACTACCTTGACAACTCAATTTCCATATACTATTTGACCACAAATGATAATAGGATCCAAAGATTAAGGTGTCGAAAATTAAACGAACAAAAGGAAAATAACCTAACTAACCAACAAACTGAAGACTAAGAATAAAGAATATTTGAATTTCAAATAAAAGAAATGAATACTAAATAGTTATCCTCGTGAAGACACATTAATAGAAACAAATATAGTGGAACTATCGATTCCCGTAGGTTAATTCCATAAAATTTCGATTATCTCAAGTTTCAAAATCTCGGTCTAAGGCGTTGTAGTGCTGGATCTCTCCACACTCCATTACTTCATTATCTAATTCTATGACCTGATTCCCTGAATACAGGAATTAGATAACCTACTTCTTTTAAAAAGGGACTTCCTTAATCGGTATTTTCTTTTGCAATACTTCATACCCATTTTTATGAATTTGTAAACCTTAGCTCCAGGTCATCAGGTGGCAAGGATATCTGACTTCAGTTGCTCCTCTTTCGAAATTAAGAATAGATCAACCTTTCCTTGTTTAGATCACGGCCTAACAGGGATTGGCCTCGCTATCGGAATTGAGGTGAACTCTTTGCTTGTTTAAATAGATAACTCATTCAACTCGTTCTTGATTTCCAAGTGAGAAGAGTTTATCTAAGTGAACTTCTGGCTGAAAAGATCACTAATAAGCAGGGTTAGTATACCTTCAAAAATGTACATTACTCTCTCGGGAATGTCTTCCACAATGTCACTGAGGACCTCCCTTAGAAATCGAGCAATGGCCCTTGAATCTTAGCGGGTATAAATGATATTCGGATCCCAGACAATAAACCCAAAACCATAAGTAAATTCATTAACTGAAGTGCTCAAGCATTCTTTGAAGCGACTCTGGAAAGATAAATTCTGACTATAATGTTCATAATGGAAAATTTGGATTCCTCGATTCTTGAATTACACGTCTGACATTTCTCGATCGCAGAATAAGCGCAATTTGAAGCGAAACAATCGAATTCGAGAATTTGTGCGAACTAAAACATTTGATTAGTAATTTGAAAATAAAATTGAAATACGCATTAAACCCGACTCAACGATAACATCTGATTGAAAATACAAGCGAGAAAATAAAAATCAGAACATAATCTGCTCTAAAGCGACGAAAATAAAATGGAAAATAAAGAAAAGAAAGAAAAATAAAGAAAGAATGAAGCTTCCCGGCTATCGGACCTCTCATCTGTGGCCGCCAAAAATTTGCTTTTCATGAGTTAGACATTTGCGTATTTATAGGAGGTTCCTCAATTGGGCCTAATTCCAATGTAACTGCATTGGATTTTAGAGTATCGGGCCCAAAATCCTTTGTTCAGTGCGACTGGTTCCTTGTCGAGCATCTTCGATAGCTCAAGCATCAATCTCTGTCAGCGACATCAACACTCTATGTAGCCTTGATTTGTCTGTTCATGATGTCGCGGTATCAGCCTATCTTTGTCATGACATCTTACTCCCACGTCTTAGGTTTCATTGTTCTCTCTGATGTCGCGTCGATATCTTTAAAAGACCTCGGCTCATTTCATACGCGGTCTTCTAGCCCGATGTCGCGAATTAACAACCAATCTCTTTAATCAGCGACATCATCTTATGGAATTGTAGGCTTCATGGTAAGCTCTTGATGTAGACGTCAATATAATATGACATCTTCATGTCTTTGCGGCTTTGATACGGTCGTTCGATGTACGACATCGATATCTTATCAGCGACCTCACTTCGCTGAAGCTTCTTCAATTGGCTTGATGCGGTGTCGGCGACTTGGATCTCAAATGCCGGCGCGTCGACCTTCTTGCGATCTTCTCTTGATGGTTCTTGATATGTGGCGGCCTCTTGTCGTGACATCATCGATCATCATGACATCAATGTCTCCATAGCGACATCAACTTGGATTCTCTGGGCTTTCAGCGGTTGCTCACGATGTCGGCGACCTCGATCTGTGCGACATCAGCGCTAGTCTTTGCGATCTTTAACTTGTCTTGGATATCGGCGACATCAATATGTGTCAGCGACTTGATTCTGTTCATGTAGCTTTGAAGCGTGGCTCTTGATGTCCGCGACTTCACTCTCGCGTCGGCGTCGGCTCATTTCATGCGGCTTTCACCAGCTGATCTCAAGTATGGCCTCAATATCTCTTGTTATCCATGTCGCGACTTTGAATCAATTTCCTTGATTTCACGTCTTTGCGACCTCATGATTGGGCCTTTAACCAGCTTGCATAATGGCTCTGGCAATTCTTGCCATTATGCTCGCCATTCGCGCACTTTTCCTCCTTATTCTTTTTGTATTTTTCTACTTTCTTTCTCTATTTCACACTGTAACAATTTGGTGAGTTTCTTCATATTTTGTATATTATTATTGTTTCTAATGTCTTGAAAAATGGACTAAAAATAGATGACTTTTAAGCTCATCAAACTCCCCCAGGCAAATTTTGCTTGTCCTCGAAAGCAAGAAAAAAATTGTTTGTCTCAAACAAGAAGGACCTTTTTGTTTTGTTTTCATCAACTATCATCTGCCTTTCTAATCTAGAGCAAAGATATCATGTTAATTCAAGCTTGTTTTAGATGAAAGAATAACATGTTCTTTTATTACAAAATTTCTTGATAAACTAATGTATTTACATAGTTTTATTTATCAAGTCTTCTAATGTGTATGTAGTCAAATAAATCATATCAACTTCCTTCTTGGTTTTAATGCAAATCTTCTGGAGTTTTCTTAAATTGTTTATTCAAGTCCCATAATAGCATTATATTGATCTCTCCCACTAATGTAGAGTGATTCCAACTGCTTCAAAATCAATCAGTCTTTTGGCTTGTAATGTTAGGCTTGGGTAAAAAAGGGTGAGATAGATGAACCTTTTGAGTTGAGATTACCAGGCTCTCTTTCTTTACTCCCCCATTCTTATTTCCTTAAAAACTCCCCCAAACCACATGTTTGGGATTCTACATAATTCTCTTCTTTTCAAAATTGTATATCCCAAATTCTCTTACGTAATTAGTTTTTGGGGAATTTTCCTTCTAATCGCCCCAGGAATTATCTTTATGTTTTTTGTCTTTTAGGCTTTCAACATCTTAGCGAACTTTGGGTTGTGGCTCCCACATACCAGATGTTAGGGTACTAGGTGTTGAAGCAGCGCAAGCATTGTTGAGAGAGTTGTTACAGATAAAACTATTCTTTAGCTTTCTTTCCTTTTGTATTTTCTGTCTTGATCTCTCCTCCTTCACCTTCTACACGTACATCTACTGCCTTTCCTAATCAAACTCCCTAAACTTCATCTCTTTCCTCTCCTTTTGAGTTCTTGGGTCATCATGGGTTCCTCTTTGGGATTTAAACATTCAAAGGATAAACTTGGAGCTTTCAGTACAAACTTCATTGAAGGCATGATCTCTTAACTGAATTAAGAGGACAAGTTATACAAAGCACTCTCATAGTGTAGTGTGGCTGGAAAAGCTCAAACTATTCAATAATGGCATATCATTTTGTCGAGGTTGTTTTCAACTAGGATTTCGCCTCAATCAATATTCAAACAAGTTCTGATTTGTGGATTGAAATTAAATTCGAAGAATTTTCCTAATTCAGTCAAAGTTACAAAGTCTTTGTTGACAGAAAGGTGTGTGCTGCTAAGACACTGTGTTTATTCCTTTATTAATTACATTAGTTTACAAGTACTTTGTTATATCAGTGTAATTTCTCGATTTTCAACCCAAAGCGAGCAAGAACAGCAAATTACATACTAAAGTTCAGTTTCGTTATTCATGTTCTCTATTTTTCGAGATAAATTGAGCAGAGCAAATGTTAATTTGATTCTAACGAAAAATAAACTAATACAAACACAATCCACACATCGCGATCAACCAATTTGTAAATCAAATTTTATTTAAATATCAAAGATTTCGATATTATATTTGTTCATTTACAAACATTCTTTTACTAAATTCGAGAAAAACTACATTTCTGCTCTAAAAATCCTATCTCTTCTCCCGAATGTTGCATCCTGCTTCAAATTTAGTTCCCGGACAGGCTCTGATGAGCGATTCGACCTATAACAAGGTCGTTCAACAAATTGGGGAACCGCTTCCACCTTTTTCTTTGGAGCTTCTTGGTTGATGGATTCTAACTAATCCATATTCCCTTCCCATCAACAGCTTTCTAGATGAAACAAAGTTTTATGGAACACTTAGTGGAATTGATTTGTTTTCCGACTCCACTCATTCCATAAAACAGAGTTTGCACCCTTCGGACGCTTCTTTCACTCTCATTTTCCATTCCCTTCATTCTTTCTGCTTGTTTCTAATTCCTTGTTCTTCCATCCCACTTTTGCTGTGAGGTGTGTCTCTTGGAAGAACAAGTCAATTATGATTTCATTAATTTCTATGGGAAGATTAAATGAGATTCATCGATTTATATGTCCCGTTTGTATTTTCAATCCAGATTCGGCTTTTCTTGGAAAATTTGAAACATTTTCTTGAATGCTTTAATTTTCCTCTGATTATGCTCTTTAAAAATTGAGGGTATTCCTGAATCAAATTTAGATCAAAAGATGGATTTACATTTACGTATTTGTGCTATTTATTCTTGCATAAGTTTTGGGTGAATTTTAGTTCGTTGGACCTTGAGGTGAAATTAGTGCGAGGTTAATGTTTGACGTACCTTTTGAGTTACTTCATTATCTGTTAGTGATAAAGTCTAGACATTGATTCTTTGGGATTCGTTATCGGGTTTTCTAAGTTATAATGAGAGAATGTTCTTTATTTCGGTTATGACTAAATTCCATCAATTTTGGCTTCCTTTTCCACTTATTATTCTTCATTCTCTCCTCCTTGGTCATCCTCTCTAACCCGTGTTATATGTCTCAAAACAAATAACAATCAACTTACGACAATATCACAGTTGTTCAATGTCCTCAAATCAACCACAACTCAATTTATTTTATCATGCGAGGAAATTAAGCAATTTCTATCCATTTCTCATATTCAATAGTTAAGCATTTCATGCAAGATAAAAATAAATTCCCAACTTGCAATCATTACACTTCAAATATAAAATCTCGACTTATTATTTGTATGATTGCAATAAAAAGATAGAAAGGAATGAGAGAGACTCCCCTTTTATTCGGTCATGTTATATCGAACATCTGAATGTGATTTTAGAGATCCTTCTTTCTGTGCAATCTTCATTCTTTCCACAACTCTGCTTCGTTTTTAGCTTTTAGTTGGACTTCCTTTCATTCAACCAATGTATCAATGCATCTAGTTTGGCCTCTATGGCTGACAATTTGTCCATCACATTCCTTTTGCTTACTTATTTCTGCCATTTCTTCTGAGAATTTCCAAATGAGCTAATGTTGTATTGTGAATCTTTCCTATACGCATACTTGTTCTCTTTTTCCCCATGTTTGGAATTAGTAATTTCCCTTCTTTGTCCAGAAGGAAGGGATGGAGTAAAGAATTTGCTGAAATAAGCTCTCATGGCTCCTTCAACGCTGTTAAATGATTCATATGGTAGAGTTAAGCCCATGTTTGCAGCCATATCTCGTAAAGTGGGAATAACTGCGGTGAATAACCGGCTCCACCACTTCAACAACGATTATTAGCCATCACGAGAATCTTCCAGTGCTCGTTTGGATCTTCAGTGGGATGACCAGAGAAAGCGAAATCAACTTTGTTGGACCATGGTTATCAATGCTGGTTCGAGTTCAAAATTATTAGCATTGATTCTTTGTATGTTACATTGCTAAATATTTATTGTGGATGAATGAGATTCCATAGAATTCTCCATAGTGTCATGCTCATGAGGTCTTTTGCTGCACATTCCTGGTTGGCTACATCCCAATCCTTTATCTGTCATGGCTGTATGAGCTGTCTTCCTGAAATCAAAGTACACTCAGATCAATAGGATTAGCCTAATCAACAAACATTTTCAATACTAGGTTGTTAAGGTCGATTATTTCTGAGAAGTCAACTGCTTGTATGTTTTGTTCTTTTCTTTTAAAAATGGCCAGTCAAATATTTCTTTCTTTCATACAGAATATTGATTTATAAAATTCTTTAGATCTGACTCATGGCATCATAAACATTGACAGACCAAGAACACCTACAAATTTCTGACGTTATTGCAAGGACTGTTATTAATCTGAAACATGACCATGCATCAAACTTGTTGATAGACCGCCCAGAACTACTACAAATTTATGTCACTACCAAGAATATTGTCTAATCATTGGCGCCCCAGCTTGTTAAGTGACCAAAACACATGCCTGAAATTTATGTCACTATTACAAAAGAGATTGTACAATCTGCAAACATGGCATATAAACACCATTGAAATTATACTATATAAATCACTAATCTCTTAGGTAAAATCGTTTTCAGTTTTGGTTTTGGTATGATACTGCCAGAATGCATGGTCGTAGTAATAAAATGGATTGAAGATCGGATATCGATCCTGAGAGATCTCAAGAATTTTAAATCAACTACCACGACTACTGATTTCCCTTTTCTATTTGGACCCTGAAAATGATAATAGGATCCGGCATTAGGTGCTGGAAAATTAAAACGAACAAAGGAAAATAAGCGAACTAACCAACAAATTGGAAGACTAGAATAAGAATAATGAATTTCTAATAAAAGAAATGAATCTTGAATAGTTATCCTCGAAGACATTAATAGAAGCTTAGATTTATAGTGAACTATCGATTCACATAGTTAGTCGATAAAATTTCTTGATTATCTCGATTTCAAAAATCTTTGTCCAAGGCGTTGTAGTGCAGCTGGATCTCTCCACACTCCCACATTTCATTATCTAATTTATGGCTGATTCTCTCGAATACGGGAATTAGATAACTACTTTTAAAAAGACTTCCTTAATGCGGGTATTTTTTAACTTGCAATCGCATTACCCGTTTGCTGAATTTTGTAAGCCTGTAGCTCCCAGTTTATCGATTCAAGCGGGATATCTGACTTGGTGCTCCTCCTCGAAATTAGAATAGATCAACCTTTCCTTGATTAGATCCTGTTAACGAAGGTTGGCCTCATCTCAGAATTGAGGTGAACTCTTTGCTTGTTTAAATAGATAACTCATTACATTCGTTCTTGATTTCTAGTGAGAAGAGGATTTATCTAAGTGAACTCACAAGCTCAAAGATCCCTAATAGCAGGTTGGTACCTTGAGAATGTGTACTCGGGAATGTCTTCCTGTGTACTCGGAGGACCTCCTTGAAATCAGGCAATGGCAGATCCCAACGAGGTATAAAGCGTGTTCGGATCCAGGCAAATAAACCCAAAACCATAAGTAAATTCATTATTGAAATTAACAAGGCTGCTTTTTGAAAGCGACCATGAAGAAGATAAATTCTGACTATAATGTTCATAATGGAAGTGGATTCATAATTCTTGAATTACGTCTGACATTCCTCTGATCATAAGAATAAGCACCATTTGAAAGCGAAACAATCGAATTCGAAATTTGTCAGGCAAACATTCGGTAGTAATTGAAAGCCTGAATTTAAATCACATTCAGCTTCAGCTCAGCATTAACATCCCGATTCAGAAATACAACGAAATAAAAATACGAGCATAATCACGCTGCAAGCGAAGAAAATAAAAATTAAGGAGAAAACCAAAAAGAGAAAGAAAAAATAAAGAAAATGAGCTTTCATTTATCGAGACCTCTGATGCGGCGTAAAGTTGCTTTCATGAGTTGGATAGCTCATTTATAGGGTTCCTCAATTGGGCCCCTAATTCCAGTAGCCTCTTGTGGATTTTAGAGTATCGGGCCCGAATCCTTTGTTCAAACCAGACTTAGGTTTTCGCTGTCGTGACATCGCTCGATGTCGCGACATCAATCCTCAAATGGCAGTGCTCGACTTACTCTATGTAGCCTTGGTTGGTGTTCTTGATGTGGCGACATCACTATCTTATCGCGACATCTATCTGCGTCTTGCGAGGTTGATTGTTCTCTCACGATGTCGCGGCGTCGATATCTTGTCAGCCTCATTTCATTTCATCTGCGGTCTTCAGCGATGTCTTCGGAGAATTAGCGACATCAATCTCTTGTCGTGACATCATCACTATGGAGCTATGAAAGCCAGCCCAGTCGCTCTTGATGTCAGCGACATCAATATCTTGTGTGACATCTCTTCATGTCTTTGCGACTTTGATCTGAGTCGTTTACATTTCCGCGACGCCCGATATCTTGTCGACTACCATGAAGCTTCTGCGCTGGTAAGCGAAGTGCAGTGTGCGACTTGATCCCATATAGCGACATACGACTATAACTTCGCAGTCTTCTCGCGGTAGTTCTTGATGTCATGACTTCGCCTCTTGCCATTGACATCGCCGATGTATGACATCAATCTCCGCGATCACGACATCAACGGTTCTCACGGGGCTTTCAAGCGGTTGCTCCACGATGTCGCGACCTCGATCGGCGACGCGACGCCGACCAGTCTTTGCGGTCTTTAACGTCTTCGGATGCCGGCGACATCAATATGTTATCGCGACCGATTTATGACTCTATAGCTTTGAACTGCGGCTCTTGATGTCACGACGCCGCTCTCCGCGTCGCGGCGTCGGCTCTTTCGCCTGAAGCTTTCTCAAGCGGTCTCGATCGTGACCTCCGATATCTTTGTTATCTATGTGACACAGGTCGAGGAGTTCAGCCGATTTCGATGTCGCGACCTCATGAAATTTGGAATTTACTTGTAAACCTCACTTTATCAATGACTAAACCAGTTCTTTTCATTTATGCTACGCCATTCGATGCACTTTTCCTCCACTTATTCTTTGTATTTTACTTTCTTTCTCTTTCACCGCTAATAACAATTTGGTGAGTTCTTATTATTTCTTTATATTAATTATTCATTTCTAGATTAAAATCAAACAGAAAAATGGACTAAAAATAGATGATTTTTAAGCTCATCACCCGTTTGTAAATTCCTCCATTGTCCTTGACCGATCCGAAGGCAGTGGTGGGAAAGAATGGGGTGAATTAAGCCCAAAGCTCCTTCGAGTGCAGAGGACCTCATCCATACGTACGAATCAATGCATTTGAGTGACGCCTAAATCGGGGTTCCCAGCTAACCCTGCAGATCAACCTGGAAAACCTATAGTATTCATATCTGAAACACATACATAGTAAAAATGGCCACATTGGCCTACACATCATAATCACCAAAATATATCCAATTATATTACAATAGTTTCAAGAATTGTTACATCACTCTTAATACAAACATGTTTCAATTTTAATATTTCATACATATTTTACAAAAACATAATCAAAGCCACATGTCGACTTCTCAAAAGCGGCCTCTAATGAGCGTCGTCTTCCCGAACACTCCTTGTACCTGAAAGGGGGATCCCACGACGGGGTGAGCAATGCCTAATAGTGATAATCTCCTACATGGGTTACTCCCCACCTAAGTGAAATGCAATGGTAAACACACACATTCAAGTGAATTTATGATTCCTACTCGAATGTCTATATGCCCAATCCATGTCTCGAGTCCTCACCGACTCCCTCACACATGTTTATGTCATGTATGAAAATCGTTTCCAAACAAAAATATTTGTTTTTTAATTGGGCAACTTTTGCCCGATATAAATCGTTGGACAATCCTCCAAGGTAGATTTGTTGGAAGTAACTATCGAAACAATTCATGAGCCCCTCCGGCGTGGATTGTTTTGACAATTTTCCCAACTTTACAATTCTTGGACAACTTTCCAATAAAATTATTATTTTTAATATTTTAAAAAGAAAATTCATCGTTTAGACAACCTTTCCGATTTTATTTTCATGCACTCACACCTACCATTCTAAGGTGCCCCGGTGCATATGAAATGCATTATGCCATTTCTAAACAATTCATGTTAATATATATATCAAGCATGCATATATTAACAAAATTTAACACACAACATATTCATTCATAGCAATAACACCAAAATTAGCTCACATGAGCTAATAAACAATTTAAGCAATTCATTTTTGAACCGCCTAAACAACACAAACCACATACATTCACGTGAGCGAGTACAACCTGGAATCTCAAAGCGTCGAAATTTCTAGCTTTGATCCGCTCAGGAACGAAACTCACGGCCTTTTGGCCCAAAACACTCGACCATTAACGAGGATCTTAAATGAGGATTAAGTAGGTAGGAGAAAACCCTACCTCCCGGGTTGTCGAAACTCCACAAAAACCCGGTGCCACGCGTAGATCTTTGCGAGTGGGGAACAGCTTTGTCTCTCGAGGTAAGTCAGGGATTCAGCAGTCCAGATCACCATAATTGCCCAGAAGGTGGTCACTCTCTGCCAAATCACTTACACCCTTTTCTAAGATTTCCTTTTCTCTCTCTATTTTCCCTCTCACTTGCCCCCACTCAGCGGTTGGGTCAGAGTTAGTCGAGTGGGAGGCCTTATGTACCACGTCGACTACTATTGGCTCATTTGGATTACATCTCATTCCTTATCCATAATAGTGGATTTCCATCCACTCAGGAGATGCCACATGTCCACGTGGGCCCCACTTGGATCTCCTAGTTTTACTTATTCTGCACATGACACGTGGCACCTCTTGAGCCACTCAAAAGCGTCAAGTGTCACATGGCTACCAGTTAACCGAAAATGTGAAATTGAAACGTACCGAGTGACGAATTCGGCAGTGGTAGCTAGATTTGTGAGCGATTAGCCGATTGGTCAGTTTAATTCGTCAGATCTGAAAAATTCCAATTTTGACCAAAATTTTATTTACCCTTTTCAAAAAATTAAGATTTTCCGAGTTTTCATGAATGTTCGTCGAATCTTCTAGTGAAATCGCGAATGGATTCTTCCTCCTGCTTGAAGATGGTTTGTAGAGAACTAATATTTCCCTTATGTCGAACTGAGCACAGGTATTGGGAAACAAATGTACCACACAACTCGTTGAACGAGTTGATAGATCTCCATGGGAGTTTGTGGAACCAAGATAGGTGGGCCCCGCTGGTGATTACCATTGAACACTTTGCATGAAGTAGCGGTCGTTTCCGCGTTAAGTATCATTGGTGAATGCATCATGTCATGATATGGATCGAAGGAGCCATCGTACGCCATGGCGGAAGGTATGACAAAGCCAGGGCGGTTCGGTAGCTCAGTGGTGGCCTAGTGGGAGGACCAGCATATGTGCCCCGGGCCCCAGGCGGTGGGCGATCTCCAGCATGTGCGGGCGGGTGCAGCCCGGTGCAGTTCCACATGAGCGAGTGGTGGTCATTGTTGCATCATGTCAGCCTGGCGGGATGGGCTCCTTTGCATCTATTACCCGTTTGATCGGAGGTGTAGATGAGTTTGCTCCCTCGTGCATTTTCACCGAATCCTCTTCAAGCGAGCCGCGATCAATTGTTCTCTTGCTGCAGACAGTTAGCATGGTTTCGCAATTTAGCCATCTGTCTGGCCTACTCTTCTTGCTTAATTTCCATATCCTGACGCCATCGAAGACACTAGTCCTCAAGGGACTAATTTTCTGGGTTGCTGGCCATAGCGATAGGATCCGATGAACCCGGATGAGTGATGAAAGAGAGAGGATCTGAGAGCTTTAGGGTGTGGGGATCGACGATGTGAACATAGCGAGCCCTCGCACGTCTTGATGAGGATTTTGTGGTTGTACCCGCAGACGGCCTTGATTGTTGTCTCTTGAATTCTCGGAGTCTCCGGATCGTCGAGGCATTAACCTAATAGCAAGGACCTCCAAAAAAAACAAGGCACCGGCAGTGGTGTGCCTGATGAGCTTAAAAGTCATCTATTTTTAATCCATTTTTACATTTTGATTTTTCGTAGAAAGAATAGTATCTCTGAAGTATGAAGCTAATTTGTTATTAGCGGGAGTGTAGAAAGAAAAGCATTGAAAATCGTGTCGGTGGAGTAAAAATCTGAGAAAATGTGATGATAAGCGGTTGGGTAACTAATGTTGCGATTTGGGCTTACATTATCCGTTAATACGGGTCAGCGACATCGGGAAAATTCGAAGAACTTGATGCATGTCAGCGGCGAGCATTACAATGCTCTTAAATATGAGAGCCACCGAGACTAGAAATGATCTTGCGACAACATCGTGATGTCGCGGCCAGACTCGATGTCGCGACAAGGGATGAGTGCGTGACAAGAAGCACCTTTGAGCTATAGCGGGTTTGAAAGATGGCGATGTGATTTAGGCGTAGTCGCGACGGAAGGGCGGCGTCGCGACGCAAGACAACCAGTTTAAGGTACGCAAGGCCATAATTTGATGATGTATCAGCGACAAGGGTCGAGTCGCGACATGAGACTTGCCCAGTTGAAAGCTGCAATTCCATAAAGTGATGTCGCGACAAGGGATTGATGTGCGACATGGCTCCTCGATTGAAAACTGAAACTTAGCATTGCGATGTCGCGATCGAGTCGATGCCGCGACATAAGAAAGAATACCAGTTCACAATTACGAGTTCTAAAGTTGATATGCAGCGACAGAATTGATGTCGACGCCGAGAATATCGGTCAAACTTTAAAAACATTGGCTAACATCCACGACAAAGTTGGTCTGACATCAGGAACACGATTGAAGCCTCGAGGAAGACTAAAGTTGATGTCGCGACCGAGAGATGCGATGTCGCGACATAAGACTACAAGTTTAAAGTGCGAGACTCAAGTTGATCATGACAAAGAGATCGATGTCGCGACACTAGAACACAACCAATTCAAAGGCTGAAGCCGCGTGATAATACAGCGACAAGAGATTGATAATGGCGACATGAAATCATCGATTGAAGGACTGCGAAGACATGAGCTGATGTCACGACAAGAGATCGATGTCGCGACATCAGGAACGAACAGTTAAAACATGTGGAGCCATAGAGTGATGTCGCGACAAAAGATTGATGTAGCGACATCAGAAACCATCATTTAAGGTTCTGAATAAGGTTGATGTCGACATTGATTCCTTATATGAGCGACGCAAGGTGCTGCAAAAACAAAGATATCGCGACTTCTTGATAAATCTTTCAGCAAGTGCCAAACTAGCGATGTCGCGACAAGGGCTTTGAGGTCGCGACTTTGAGAACGATAACATAGGCAGTCCATTGGAAATCCCTGGCGCATTGGAATTAGGGCCGATTTGAGAACCACATAAATACGATGCTACCAGCGAGCGACTCTTGCGAAGCGAGAGAGATGCGGGTTGCTGAAGGCTCCTGTATTTTTTATTTTTCTTTCTTTTCTTTCTTTCTTTGTTTTCTTTTTTCTTTCCATTTTATTTTAGATTAGATTAGTGTGTATTCTCGTTCTAATTTGGTTGAGCGTTAAATTGTAAAGGATTAGCTGAATGTAGATGTATATTTCTTAAAATTCTTTGTGCAGTTGTTGAATTCGGATAAATTAAAGTTCGAACACCCGATTTCCGATTTACGATGGTTTTCTTGATCAGTGACCTTGATGTATGGTATAATCAGTAATTTAGAAACCCAGCTTCCATTGAATTGATGTTATTGTCAGAAATAATATTTCCTGCAGTATTTTATTAATAATAGCTGAACTTCAAATGTTAAATCGACTTGCTGGTTTTGCGTGTTCTTGGAATTGATCCCAATTTCAGTCTCTTGTATCCATAACGAGGTTGTTTCAGCTCTCGATTTCCGGGAGGCCCTCGGGTGACGGAAGGCATTCTTGAGAGTAGAAACAATTTAGGAAGAGTATTAATTCATTTGCTGATCTAATGCGCTGCGTATATTTAAATCAATACATCCTCTTCATAAGCTTATGGCAGTGGGTTAGTGAGTTATAAATTTAAGTATCACAGAGTTCCTCAATTCGAATAGTGAATTTGATCCGTGTTAACGAGATGTCGATCAAGGAAAAATAATCTATTCTAATTTTGGTGAGGAACCGATATAAATGCGACCTCGGCAATGACTAAATTGAAGAGACTCCAGATGCTGCGATCCATGTTATGGGTATGAAAGTATTGAAAAGAAAAATACCGGAAGCAAGGCTACTAATTTTAAAAGTAGTTATTTCACCCTACGTGATCGAGAGAAGCTTGATTAAGGTGAGATGATGAACTAGGTAACTTGGAGAGATCCGATCACACTTTATTAATCCTTGGACTGATTTTAAAGTGCATGATTAAACCAAAGATGCGATGCGAGACTATAGAATTGATTCTTCTGACCATTGATTATTCAATGTTTTCTTTAGAGATAATGGTAAATCTAAATTTGTTATTTTGATATTTCAATATTCAATTCAATTTTATTATTTGCCTTCATTTTTTCTTTACATCATTCATTTCAAACTTTCCAAGCAAAATCTCATTATGATATTACCATCGAATAGTATGGAGCTTAAGTAGTTGGGGTAGTTGATTGGTGCCGAGATCTACGTGGGATCGATATACGGATAAATCCATTTATTACTTGTCGACACATGCACTTGCGGTATCTTGGATCAAAACCACCACGAAAATGGTTTACTCTTACAAAAATATCTTTTAATCAAGTAATGCTTAAAAACTCACCTTTCAAGTTTAATGGTTTATTCACGAGGATTGGAAACCGATGATCCTTGGGTAATAAGTCTCAATTTGAATAGGTGTTTTGATCCATAACAATTTATTGATGTAGTCTTGAGTCTTATGGTATTGTTTCAGGGGATTAGATAATAGTCCTTAGAGTGATAACGTCATAATTGGTGTACATCAAATGATGGTCGACAAGTTGTATGGAGCAGTTGTAGGGGATTGAATAATAATCTTTTGGTAATTGTGTTATACACTTGTGTACATACTACGATCCGATCCACTTGGTGCGACAGCCTCTCGATGCTTAGTCAGAAAAATAGGGAGTAAATACGTCCATTTTCGATTAGGATCTATCTCATATACCCGCCCCCCCTCCTTCATAAATAAGGGATGAATCTGTATGAAGGGCAGCTTCATTTCTTGCGTCAACCGTTTTTCCTTTTGGATAGCCAAGTCATCTGAATCTTCCGCCTTAAGGATCGTTTGATCATCCCTAGAAATGGTTATATGCGATGTCGTGGGAGATGTGTTTGAGCTATGAGGATTAGGCTGAGAAGTGGTGACATCTGCCAGAGGCGACAGCAGAAGCTAGGAAGGATGTGTCCGGGTAGTAAATCCCGCAGGTCTTCGCTGTGATCGGATAGTCCACGAGAAGAGATTCGGGCCGTGGTTTGGATCCATGTTCGTGTGAGGATACTTGAGCCTGGCTTGTGGGCTTTGATCTGTTTGGACCTTCTGAATAGGGGTGCTGGGCTAAAAGCCATGGTACCCACAAATGAGTTAGGCTTTGTGTGGTTTATAACTTCTTTATATTTCTATTACCAAATATAAGCAAAAAATAAAAAGGATCACTGAGGCTTTAAGTATCTTATCATCTATAATTACTCCATGTGGTTCTGGCTTTTGTGCGATAAAGATGAGAGCAACGATCAGAGCTTCTATATTTGAGCTGGAAGACTCTTAATGTTTACAGGAGGACTCTGCCTGCATGTGATCATTCTCATTCACTAACTCGCAATATGTTTTGTCTGCAAAATGAATATCCATATATATGCTTGTTCTCTACTATGATTATGATGATATAGAGTGGCATCTTAATTTCTCTTTGTGATATTGTTCTAAAAAGCTTGAGAACACTAGTTGAACTGCTCTCATTCGAATGTGTGCCCTACAATTTCTGCATTACCTATTAATATAAATAAGTCATGCCCTAAACACCCCCATGCTACACCCAGTCACTAGCGAATCCTAATTTTGATCATGTTGTGTGATATTATCATTGTTCTAGATCCTCCCTTTGTAAATGATGATACTTTTATTTCAATTCCTACTTCACCTTTAAGAGCACACTCTATGATCATCACTAGATCATAAAACAACTATTTACGGTTTAGGACAATTATTTATGTTGGACTTGGGCCAGGTCGCCACGTGTGGAGTTTGGACTCAGCCAATACCCCGTATACCTAAAGTAGCGATTGTCTTGGACACAGCGCTCTCAGCTAACTCATCTCGTTAAGCGTGCATGAGAGAGATGGACATGAAGGAATCCAACAAATGTTTTGCGGAGAAAGCAGGAAAAATATCATAATTTTTTTGCCTGAGAAAAGCAAAGGGTGTTTGGACATGGAAGAAATTCCAGTTCTAGTATCGGAATAACACATTGAAGCATTGAAGACATACATCGATTATGTCAAGTTTTTCGTACCGATCAGGAACAACGAGTAAGTGTTCTTGATCTTTTAGAATCTACAATGGTATCAGAGCGGTTTACGTATGTTTTCATGTTTGAGTGTGGTATTTTTGTGGGTAAAAAATAAAAACGCCTTAAAGATCGAAACTGTACAATTCCGATCAGAACAGTCCGAAATTGTTAGATCATATTTGCACATAAAATGAGTTACTCGAAAATTAATGATCAGTCCGATCAGAAAATGGGTAAATTTTCTAGGAAAATTTACGAATGAAATTCCCGACTTTTATAAATGTGAGTATAAATGTCGGAATCCTTAAGTGCGGCTGGGCGACAAGCGACCATGGATTCCCAAATGTAGTTTGCAAAGAAATTTGAATTTGTTACAATAATGATAACATCGGTTTGTAGTTTGCAAACCAATGATAACATTTAACTCTAATGAAATATCGTGAAATAGTCTTGAACCATGACCACCGAGAGCACGGACAAATTCTGACCACCTCGGCCACGATTACCATACCAAGTGCCATGTGGGTGGAGAATAGGATTTTGAATGCAAGTGATAAAACCCGATATTTTCATGTGGATGAAATTAATACTAAAAGTGAGATCCAATTTGGTGAAGTATTAAAACTACAAGTCTTTTGTTCATGTTTTGAATAAGCATGAATTTAACACAGAGAACCAGATTCTATTCTCGGCACTAAGATTACGAGAGACAAAGTGAAATTGGGTCCCAAGCCCTATATCATCATGACACTTGTAAAGCATAAATTCGTGTGCTAAGGATCTCATTTGATATATAATCCTCAACCAGCCATGAAGTCCTCTAGCGGCTTACAAAGGAGATATGAACCTCGATATTTTTTTTTGGAAAGCGATTAGTATAATCCACGTGATTACGGTTTTAATCCGTGGATCTATAATTATAATCATAAAAATTATAATTTTTTTAGATTAATTAGTTCTTAATTTTACGATTATCACATGATTTTAAGGAATTTTGAGTAGTGAAAATTAAATTGTATGTTATAATTAACTAATTAAAAGTTAATTAGTAATATATTGTGGAATTATTTGTGTGTGTAGTGGCTACAAGGCACAAATAGATTCATTTATTAGCATATAAGAAGAGTGCATTTCATCTTTGTTCTTAGAACATATAGATTATATACCATATTCGTTTGCAAATGTGTATTGATGTTCATGAGTTCTTCATCGAGCAACAAATCGATTGTGCTTGATGCTCTGCAGGCAGAATGGGAGTCGATTCGTCAAGCGAAGCAAGGTTGAGCTCTTTGGGCTTTAATACTCGTTGAGGATATCACGCTTGAGAGGAAATTAGGCTAGAGGCTATGGGTATTCGTCGAAGCGGGCGAAGCGCAAGGTGTTGGAACTTTCTTCGCTAGATTGGGTTAAAGTCAGTACTCAGGAGTATAGTGGAGTGGACATAGATGTGCTTAGGTGACATTGTTAAAATCCTGATTATGTACCTGGCATGTGATCTATATTTTTTTAAGAGATCATATTGTACATATTTCCAGTATATTTCTTTATGTATGTACATATTTATGCACTTGATGTACATATTGAATGTTTTTCATTAAAGACATGTTTATTGTGTATTTTTTTATTTAATTACATTGGATGAGCATGAATGGAAATATTACGATAGTGGAGATTTTGGGATTTTGGTAGGTTATGCGTATATATCTACCTAATAACTTAATGTTATGTTTAAAACAAATAATAATAATTGGACTATCTTGTGAGAAATTGATTGAATGTGGCAACATTACTTTAGTTCTTGTTGTACATGTGTTAAGTATTAATTAATTAGTACATTAATAACCAAACATTTTGTTAATTGAATTATCTGAATCTAATTTAAGTGTCTACATATAGTTGGAAATAGTTTGCGACAAAGAGCATTCTCGTGACTTGAACCATGGAGACAAGGCTGAATGAAAAATTCACGATGTTTGGCATGCGTAGATTGATATCTCACGGAGGAGCAAGATATCTGGAAACCATTACACAACCAATGGTGAACCACAGAGCAGGCACTCTTGCTCCCGACATAGGCGAGGAACTTGGAAGCTATCCAAGCCTCTGTGTAAGATATTGTTGCTCGCCTTTGATCTTTGAGTAGCATGAAAAATGATTTGATGCTGCGATTTGAGAGGCATCGTTCAGCTCAGCAGTTGGATCATTAGTTCGATGGTTGAACATAACAGCAGACATCTGATTAACCCACCAGGTTGGATGGTTATAAGAGAAAGCGAGAATGACACCATGAGGCGACATCTTACGATCATGTCTAACATGATCGAGTGGGTGAGGCTGCGGGGCATGACATGACTGATGAGCAGCAAGTCCAATCTGTTGTTCGCTCTTTGCCGAGCAATTGGGAACACATGCGTGTTAGCACGCAATAAAGGAACATCGAAACTTTTGATGATGTTTGCTGCCGTCATCGTGGGCAGGAAGATCATCTTCTCTACGAAACCTGTAATGAAGCTTTCATGAGTGAGATCAAATGTGAGAACAAGGCTTTAGACGAAAAAATTGGAAGGTAAAGGGTTTCCAAAGGCAAGAAATGAAGCAAGTTCCTGTAGTGGACAAAAGGCGCAGGCGTGGGAAAGCGGCGGCATGACGAGAAGCGAGAACTAGCTGCGTAGCGAACTGGTCACTTTGCTCGTGTTGGTGCAGGCCAAAGGTGTGCTTGCACAAACTCGTCCCTCTAACCTTATGTTAGCGGTCGCTTAATGCTTGGTGTTCCTTTTGGTATGGGCTTCGGTGGCAGACCATAGCAAGGGACAGACAACTTATGGAATTTCGACCCGAATTCCTAAAGGCAATAGAAGTATATACATGGGGAATAATGCTTCCAATGACGTGCTAGGGATCGGTACCTGCAAGCTAGAGTTCTGTGGTTATGCGCTTTATCTTCATGATGTGCTATATGCTCCCTAAGGACCGACGAAATCTTGTTTCCATTCTTGTTCTACTAGAAGCTAGGTTTCCAACTTATATTTAACCAGGTTGTGTAAAAGTATTTTACAGACAGCGTTTATTATGATTCAGCTATGTGTTAGATGGTTATGGTGTTGGACACCACTAATATTATCTTGAATGGCCCGATTCGTCTATCTATGTTGTTGGTAATTCGATTCTGCATTTCTAATCACGAGTATTTTATGGCATGCTAGATTAGGACACATTGGGCAAGGCCAGATTCAGTGGGTGGCTCAGTGAGTCTCTTGGGATCACGCTCGCCAAAGTAGAATTACCTACATGTGAGCATTTTCATTTGGAAAACAACTAGATTACCATTTAGCGAAGCGAGAGCCGATAGTCCATTACGGTTTATTCATTCGGACATATGTGGACCCTTTGAATGTGAGGACGGGCATAGTGTAGACTACTTCATCCACTTTTTATAGATGATTTCACCGCGTTTTGGTCATGTTTATTTGGTTTCTCACAAGTCGGCGCATTGGAATTTGCTTCAAAGCGATCTCCAATTTGATGATAAAATCAATTAAACGTGAAGATCAAAACACTAAGGATGTCAGTGAATATCATCCATGAATTTAAAGTTTTGTGATGAAAAGGGTATAGCACCGGCAGAAATACTTAATTCGCGCACACTCTCATGACAAAATTGGAGTTGCGAGAAGGAGAATAGAACCCTCTTAAGACATGGTTAGGTCATGATGGCGCAAACTAATTTACTATCTCATACGGGGAGATCGTTGTGCTTCTTTGCCCTCGTGCTTAATCGTGTTGCCCTCCCCAAATATCTCTACTCATCACTTTATATGATTATGGGTATAATAAACTGACTTAGAAGCATCCTTGGGGTGTGCGGCATTCACAATAATACTCATCAATATGGGAAACTTGGTCCTAGGGAAGCATTATTTTCATTAGATACTCTGAAACATAGAAAGTTTGTTTTCATTAATTGAAAAAGGCGATGGGACGTGGCAGAGCTAAAGTCTGTGATATCGTTTTTTCTTAGAAGGGACTTTCTGTGAGAGATGAGTTAATAATTTTCAATTTTTATGAAAATCACAGAAAATGGCGACCCTACCCGCAGTGAAGTTGAGGACGTCTTGGCAAATCATCACGAGGAAAGTGGGGCGACATGGTTCCCGATCCGACTCCTATGGAGCAAGATCATGAGCAATCTCAACCTCGTCGAAGCATGCAAAATTGAGCGTGCATTCCCAGTCGTGGGTTGAGTTGAGGGAAAATTCATGGTGCTCACAGGATGGCAGAAGAGCCAAAGCAATTACAAGGCTCTATCGGTCCTAAAGCTAAGGAATGGAGTAAAGCTATGGAAGAAGAAATGGAGTCAGTAGAACTAATCGAAGTCCCAGGATTTGGTTGATGCCTTGAGGACAAAATCATAGGAAATAAATGGATTCTCAAAAATTAAACATAAGATTGGATAGGTCCATAGAAAGATATAAGGCTCATTTGGTAGCAAAGGCTACCTGAAGAGGAATTGACTGTAGAATTATTCTCACATTTGTGAAATTATGATTCATGTCGTTCGCTATAGTAACTTTGGACTTGAATTATACCAAATGGACGTAAAAAGCGCATTTCTCGATGGAGAACTAGATGAAATCTATATGGATCAACCATAGGTTTGGATCTAAGGACAAAGCGCAGTTTGCAAGCTCCAAAGATCCATATATAAGGTCTCAAGCGAGCATCTAGGCGATGGAACATCCAGTTTCATCAAGCAATCCAAAGGATGGCTTTACGATGATGGAAGACCATGGAGTGTATTAAAACGTTCGGGTGATGGTTTTGTAATTACGTGGCAACGCCATTGACATTTTAATAGTGGAAATAGAAGAGATGATTGACACTACTAAAGTGGTTATCATCAAACTTTGAAATGAAAGATAGGTGAAGCTAGCCTACGTGCTTGATTGTGAAAGATCATATAGAGATCGTGCTAAAAGGCTTTTGGGTTTATCTCAAAGAGACTTACATCAAAAAAGATGTTAAGCCATCACATGCAAGATATGAGCGATGGATACCACTGTTGAAAAAAGTTTGAGCCTAAGTCTTGATATGTGTCCTATAAGACTCAGGAAGAGAAGAAAATGTCAGATCTACGTATGCCGGTGTTGTCATTAGTCAGTGTATGCAATGATGTGCACACGATCGACATATGTTATGCATTGGTTTGGTTAGCGGTTTCAATCAAACCACAGTCCATCTTGGATGGCAGTCGAGAAGTTTTGCCGGTATCGAAAGGAACTTGGACTACACATCTTTGTGTTATCAAGGAAGAGGTTTGCGTCGATTGAGTTACTCGTGCTGGTGGGGAGTGATGTTGATGAGTGCAAATGACTTAGGGATAACAACACAAATGATAGCTGTACTGTAGATGTAGCGATCTCACAGCCAGCCTTGTCACTATGGAGAAAGTGAATCGTGGCTTGTTAAGCGACAACTCAGATGCGGTTGGTTAAGGTTTTACGCCTTGTTTAGGGAATTGTCAAGTAGGCATTAGAAGGCCAAGTGACAATTTTTGTGATAACTCTTCTTTGCATTGGTTGTTGCGGATCCTAAATATCATGGAAAAACCAAACATATCAAGAAAGACTATCACTATATTAAGTTGCAAATTCTTACGACAAGGGCGTGAATCACAAACCATTTCTACAAACAATATGGTGTGACCACTCACCAAGTAATAATAACTAGGGATGTATTCATTAGACATGTTAAATCCACAGGCTTATGCAGAATGTAATCAATAGTTAGGATGCTTCTACAGTTTGTTGAATAGTTTACTTGTTTTGCATATTATTCAACGTTTATTTTATGGTGATCTTTGTAAGTAGATTTATTTTAATTCAATAAAGAGTAATAATAGATAGACTAGATTGACTCACTCACGAGCAATCGCCTCTAACGCTTATAAGGTAGAGTGAAGATGGATATTAGATGTAAGCGCTCGATCGACTTGTGTGATGGGGCAATTTGTTAAGACATAAATTTAATTAGCCTTAGTTAGAACCAAGATGAGGTTTGCCAGTGAAGAACACGACATGAATGTATCCCCACCATTCATGTGTCTATATGATAAAAGCCGAGTGTGAAATTAGTCATCTAGCACTGTGTAATGAAGGATGAGAATTTCGGGTTTATTGCCTATTGATTTGGTGACCAAGGCTAGGCTTGTATGGTAAATTACCTCTAACGAGGAAACAATGACATACATTCTTTATCTCGGGATGAAAGAATAGCTCTGCCATAGCATGCATTTCATCTTTGCATGTGCTGAAATCTGGACCTATGGGAAGTCGAGAATGGATCCTGCTTCTTCCTTTGTGAGGTCTTAGAGATCTTGATATAAATCTCAACACTTTACCCTTTGCAACTTTGACTATATCATGATGCTGATGTATTAATGTTGCTACCTTAAGGTGTATCCTATGGTCATGGAATGATTCGACATAAGGTGCATTCCTGGAAGCGGGGTTATTCATATCTAATTGATATAAGGGCGAAAGAAAGAACATTTTTGGTTTTTACTTTTGCTTGTATTCATAGGCGGAATCATCTCCTCGAAGGAGTTTGATATGAGTTAGAATACTTGTTATCGTTGTGATGAATTAGGTATATAGAATTCTTGAGGATTAGAATAATATCAATTATGTGTAATTCAAAATGTTGGGGTATATAAGTACACTTTAGGATTAATTATATTTTGAGGTTGATGTCTTCCAAATATGGCACATGTAAGTTTCTATGTTGGGCTCCATCATCACATGTAGCCCAGTCATGCGATCCTTTCCTGTATGAATGATTTCTAGTACAAAAGTATAAATTCTATCATTGATTATTATGGGTCAGCCCATTATGGCAGTGGGAAATGTTGGACTTGAGGTGTTAAAGCTATGTGAAGTGGACTCCTTGACCTAAGCATTACATAAGAAAATGGACATGAAGGAGATCAACAAATGTTTTGCGAAGCAGGAAAAATATCAGAATTTTTGCCACGAGAAAAGCAAAAGTGTTTGTTGGAAGGAAATTCAGTTCTAATGTTGGAATACATTGAGCGCGTTAGAACATACATCGATTAATCAAGTTTTTCGTACGATCAGAGATGACAGTAAGTGTTGGTATTTTAGAATCTACAATTTCAAGTGTGACAACCAAGATGTTCTCCACATTGCTCTAATCCCGTATGTTATGGTGTTATCTTTGATGAATTTATCGTTCGTTTGCGGGATATGTTGAGCGGAGAATAGCATGGATGTTTTCTAAAAGTCTAGCAGGGATCGGGTTATTATCATGTAACAAATTGGGCATGATTAATATGCTCGACTGAGATGGAATTCATTATAAAAGGTAAATATTAATATATATAATTATGTGTTTTCATTCTATAGTCAAAGTGCAAAAACAATAACCTCATTTCCCATTTTCATTGTTTATGTTTTTCAACTTTACAGGCATGTCCGGATTGTCATCCACCCACCTGATCACTGGATGTGCATATTATTACAACATGCATGTAAGTAAGCTTCTTTGCTTACTTTGGCATGGGTTCAGTTGACCAAAATGCACATGGGATCCATGATTTTCAGTTGAGATGATTAGTTCTGCTGCAAAATAAAAATAAAGGGAGGAATTAGAGCTGTTTGGCAAGAAATACCATGATTTATACTATAGCACATGATTGGAACCCCACCTCCACCTCCATCTCCATCTTTTTTTAACTCAATCATCATCACCCACATCGATCATACATCACCTTAAATTCAGATTCTATTATTACATGTTATAATCAATGTCTTGGAAGCCCCCCATCATAATCAGCATCGTCAACATCATCATTTTTCAATTATTACAAATTTGTTGGAATGGAGTCTGGAACTTAATCTCTGATAGAAACTGCCAAGATCTACCATTATTGACGACCTCAATTCATGGCATGTGCTGTCCTCACCTAGATTTGCTGCTAATTATTTGATTGCATTCATCTTATATACATATACGGATTAATTCTTCTACTGATAATCCCATCTAAGAATTTTTCCCATCATATATATATAATCTATTAAATTTTCATCATTGTCTCAGTTTCTCACAGATATCAACCAGATCGTGATCATGCCTAATTACAAATAATTCAAATCTCACCAAGAAATATGATTAGGGACATTGATTTCACAGGATGGGCCAGTGGTGGCATCAATTTGCATAAAGAGTACAAAATATAAATGATGACAATTCTAACTAATTCAAAGTCGGTTGGATCCAAGTAGATCCTCTAATCTAGATTGGACCTACTAATACATCATCTTTGTGCACAATCAACAACTCCAACTTAATTTGTCCTCCTTTATGATGCCGTCACGAACAATCAAGATTTGAGGTATTTTTACAGTCACACTATACATGGTATGACGCCACTTTATGAATAGAAACGGAATTCTGTATGTAGTATTACATTCCTCCCACTGTATATATACGGACTTTTTTTTTTTTGATAAACTATGGACTTGGCATACATAATAGTATTTGTCCTCCTTTAGGCTCGAGCCACAGCCTCTTTATACTACCGTTGTTTAATGTTGAGGTTCTGCTGGCAAGCGAAGACGTGATAGGCATACATATACTCTTCTTAATTGATCATGAAGAACAGTGAGTCTTTTGATACAAGCGAACAATATATTGATTGAGACAGTTCCAAGGAATGAAACAGTTTCATTTGAATTAATGTAAAGTTTGCATTATATCTATATGTAAACAAACATATTCAATCAACAAGATAGTGGACTGATTCAATTGAGCTAGAGATTGTATACATATTACAAGAAAATTGGAACAGATTTATATAGTGAGATCACAAACATTTGTATATATTACAGAAAATGGAAAGAAGGAAAAGAAGGAAAGTTGCAAGAATTAACAATGACAGTTGGTGATAATTACTTTCTCCAAACATTAAAAAAAATTAAATTAAATTAAACTCTGGTGCAGGTGGAGGGAGCAAAACCCAGTTTGTTTCTGTGTAAGTCAAACTCCCACAAATGGTTTTGTTGCATGATGTTGCCAATCACAGAGGTTCAGGCAGCTTTACAGACACAAACTAAACACCTTCTCCATCCATGCTACTTTTGGTAGTATAAAACTCTCTTCACTGGTGGCTCAAACTTTGCTCCATCTACAAAATGGAATGCTAATCTTGGCACCAAATTCTCCTCAAATCCTGTGGAATTGAAGCAATACTCTAATGGTCCAATTTCCATTTCCACTTTTCTGAACTTAAGCAAGGACACCCTCAGTGCAGCCATGACAGGCTGGTATGCTGGCTCCGTCAGGAATGTCAGGCTGGAACCAGAGTCAAGTATAGTTCCCCCAGCCCCCTTCACATCCCATACTTCAAATGGGATTCTTAACATTTCAGCACCAATGGAGATGCCCATTACATTTACAGCATAGAATGTACTAGCCATGCCTAAAACCGGTTGATATCTATCATATTGTTTAATAATAGCTGCTTGCTTCTACTACAAATGTGAGGTAATTTAGAGACATTCTTGTGGCAAGTGATCCAACCAGGTGATGAGAACTTACACAAACTTTTCGGCTTTTATTACTGAAAGAGTACTTACTGTAGCCTAATCCCATGACACCATCAGCTGCTTGGAAGCTTTGGCCTTGGAAAGACTCACTGCATCCAATCAGAACATCATGTAGTCTCATCTTCCTACCCCTTCTTGACCTAACGGTTACTGACTCGTTGGCAAAGAACCCTTGTGCTGTTGACCCATCTGAGTACCTAACCACCAAGAATTAGCAAATGCAATGAAAGATTATGTACTAAGATTTTCATAATCTAATCCGGGTTCAAAGAATTGATCAAGGCATTATTGTTCATCATAGCATATATCAGACACCAAAAAGTAGTATTCCAAGATATTCATGGCTAAAAGCTTCGGGAAACATATTAGCTAAAGAATATTCAATGTGTTAGATTAGATGGAATAAATACATGTGTTTAGGAGAATAAATGGACTTCTCCAATAATGTAATTTAATGTAATGAGGGACATTTTAATTGATAGACCCCAAAGGACAGCAGTTCCCATTGTAGGTATGAAAATGTGGGTCATGTGAGCCTTACCTACTTGCAATAACTGCCCATTTAACACCTGCGTTCAATGTAGGTGAGGGCTTTGATCATTTCACCAGAAGGTTATTAAAGTTTCGCCCAATCTACCCATTGGTTGGGATTTGGGATCAGAACCCCATTTCAGATTTATATCTCTTATCAACTCCAATCCCTCCATAGCCACCCAAGCTACTGTCATTCAAGATGGGGTTCCGCATTTCTAAGACATTTGCCTACCCTTCCATTTCCATTGATATATAACAATCAAGCAAGATGACCCAACACATGAACCAAAATGACTTTTTCAGTTATGTAACTAACCTGCTTTACAGAGACTGACTATTAATTCGATCACACACACACACACACTTGAGATAAGATGGTGTGACCCTGTGGTCCCACCTGACTTGTGTCCTCCAGTCATTTCATGTTTTATTCATATCTAACCATAAACAGGGGAGCATTAATGATTTGAATTATGAAAATATTAACTAGCTCATGTATATGCTAGATGGATATCTTTTTCCGCTACTTAGTATTGACAGATTGTAGGATTGCTAATGATAAATTATAATTAAGGATTGAATTCAAGTTCTCAGAATATGATTGAAGGAAGCAAAAACAGGGCAGAATTAAGCAGAAGCTGACTGTGTTGGGAGTGACTATAAAGTTGTGAGAAAGAAGTAGTAGAAGGAGAATGATGGTGAAGAGAAAGCTGGTACCTGTAATCATAGGCACAAGGGGTGATGGGGGTGGGGCAGCTAGTGAGGGAGAAGAGGTTCATGAGCTCGACCTTACACATGTCTGTCAGGCATGGAATTGTCTTGAAGGAAGACGAGAGATTGGCATGAAATACCCTCCTATGACTGATTCTCCTGGCGTGCCTGTTGAAACAATTGCGACTCCTACAATGGTATTTGCAACTCATCCAAGTCAAGTCACTCCCGGTATCAGCAACCAGCATGAATTTCTGAGATGGGGTTCCTACTCTAAATGTCACAAAGTACTGACCAATGCCATAATCCGCAGCAGGATGCAAAGGCACTTCAATAGCATCATTGCTGACTCTGCTGCTGCTGGTTCCGCCTTGCTTCTCCTTAAATTTGTCCGCCCGTAGGTTGCTCATAAAATCATAAGCTGGCGAAGGCTGTCACTGTGAACAAGCTCTTTAAGGCGCTGCAGCCGAGTTTTAGGCCTTCCCATGACCTGAGGGGAGTGCCTGTGTATCAATTCAAGGCTCACTGTGTCTGAATTGTACTCCTGAGGGAGTACTACTGCTGCATAAACTGAAGCCAACCCATGAATAATGGGAAGTAGAAAGATGAAGAGGAGGAATGGAATAGGCCTCCACTTCATCTTATACATTAGTTGTAGAAAAGAAAGGGAAGAAAAAGAAAGAAGAAAGAAGAAGAAGGAGGGATCAGAGAGTGTGAGTGGTTTTGCAGTAGGAAGTATAATCAATTGATTGGTGTGAAAAGGCAAGGACTGGGAGATAAAGTGAGGGATGAGGGCCCTTTCTCTCCAAACAATAAAGATATGTCAGATAGTTAAAAGGGGTGTTGCTTTAATTCACACCATAGATATATAGTGGAGGGGGGGGGGGTGGTTTAGTGATGATATCTTCTCTGTTCTTTCTCATTAGTTTATTTATTTATTTATCTGGCTGTTTTCCAGGGTTGATTTGTCTCCACAAAGATGTTTTTGTCTTCCAGCTTGATTTTCTTTATATCTCCCTCTGCCCCCACATCATCATTGTGCTCTGGAATTCAACCCAATTCATTATATTTACAATTTCATATCCTTTTCATGGGGATAATAATATACTGGAAATTGGCTTATCAATCAGTAAGTGACAAGGATGAATAGGTAATAAGTATGAATATGAAGAAAGGGAAAAGTATAAGAAATGGGGGGGTTAAGAGGGAAAAAAATTTAAGGAAGGGCAGGTGGGGACGAAGGAGAAGCCGGCCATTGTGTCTCCTAGTGGACAAGTCTGAGTTTTGACTTTGCTCTGCATGCCAAGCTGGCTGAAAATGAATGGCTGCCTAGCTAACAAAACTAATGCTTTCAATCTACTACTGCTCTTTTTTTGCATTATCCTTTTTCTTCATCAGTCTTTGTTATACATACCATTCACTTCTTTCAAAGAAAATAGGAGATATTGATAAAACTTTTGTTTATTAATATTTTAAATTACTATCAAAAGATAACAATAATAATAATAATAATAATTTTTAGAAACAGATATTGGTTTTTCTTAGGAAAAAAAAAAAGGCTTGAAGAATGAAATTTTTAATTTAGTATGAATGGAGATGGGTTCAAATAAAATACTTTAACCATGAAATCTCACATGGGCAAGTGGTTTGAACTATTTATTTCAAAGTCTGCAAAATGTAGGTCAAGAACAATAAAAACAACCCTTGTGTTTGCCACACACTCAAGATTCATAAATAAACTATCCTCCTTTCTAGAAGAGTTTCTACATAAAATTTGATAAATAAAGATGATTTAGTATTACAATAATTGATAAAAAAAAAAATCATTCTTAGTCAATGTGTAAAAATTAAAAACCAAATTGTTCATAAATGAGATATAGGTAGGTAGCTTGCAATTGCAAGGTAATATCATATATATATATATATATATATATATATATATATATATATATATATATATATATATATATATATGCTTTAGATGTGGCTACTACTCCTCCCCATAGGACCACATTACAAAGGATCTGAGATTTTCAATTTCAAGCTGGACAATATCATGGATGTTAATGTCAATAACTTTGATATGCCCCAAATTTCAAACTAATCATGTGAGTTTGGTAGTAATTATATTTATTCACGATATTCCTAGAAACTCCTTGAATCATTTTCTTTCACAACACAACATAACACGGTAATGCATGTTGGCATCTTCTTCATGTGAATATCCCTGCTAAAGTTTTAAAAAAAAAAATCTATCATATCAAAAACATAATAATGATAACAGATTGACCAACACTTTACAGGGTTTTGGTTTTGGATTTATGATAACTCTTCTTATATAGACTACCATCAAGGGAGCTAGTTCATACAAAAAAATTTCAAATAGTATTTCTTTACAATATCAATTTATATATGCTTTTTAAACGTTCAAATGTTGCTATTAGTCTATTATTTGTAATAGTTAATTATTATTGTAATTATAATAATGTGTATTGAAAAAGTTGTATATAGTACAACAGAAATCATATGGGATTCTTTCATAATAATATATCCAAACATGAAGAAATGAAATAATTTATGTATAGTCAAAGCATAAAAGTGTGTGAGCTTAAGAATCTCAAATGATAATTGGGCAAGTGGTAATTATTTTATAATCATGGGAAGGCTCTCTGACAAGATTCATGGGAGGTAATGTCAAAAAAGTTGGAAGAAAAATGAATGTGTTTGATACAGAGAGAGAGAGAGAGAGAGAGAGTATCAATGAATCCTGAATGAAGCCAGCTGTATGGCAAGGTTTAGTATCACAAATTGTGCCTTATTACATGGAGATTTGACCGTTTCTCAAATTTTTTATTGTGCCGAATGATTAATTTGTCTTGTCTTAATATGCTGGTCTTTATTCTTCACAGACAGCACAATAACATTCAACACAATTTTTAATAGGGGTTAGGATACATTAGAAATATCCTAACCCTATTAGTTGACACCTTACAACAAATATTAGTGCTCCGTTTGGAACCCAGAACGAGGAAAGAAAATAAAGAGAAAGATATAAAGAAAAAGTGAAGGAAAATAAAATTTTGAGTTTTATTTTTTTTCTTTATTATAGAAAGACTTAGAAATTTAAAAACATGTAAAATTTGGAGAACTTTTGATTATATTTGATTTTCTCTCGTATTGTCTATGGTGAAATTAAATATGAGAAAATCATTTTTCTTATTATTTTTTTTGTTTTTTCTTAGATTTTTCGGATTCCGAAAGGAGCCTAAAGGTTTCAAATCCTTTAACCATTTCGGACCCTTTCTTTTCGGTGAAGTAATTAAGAATTAAAGAAGACATTAGAATTGGCACTTAATTGATTTGAAAATTTGTACGCGTTTTGACAACTTTGTCTTATCATTCATTTGTTCTTTCCAAGCTGAAAATATTCACTTGCATGTATAGTTCAAGAAGAGGAAAAATGACTCATTAAGCAACCAAGAAGTTTAACTACTTATGTCTTAATCACCTTGTTTATTAATGGTTTGAACAAGATTAATTTAGTGCTAGAATTTCATGTAGGATAAAAGTTTAATTATTTTTAAAATTATTGTAGCAATAGAATAAGGATTAAGACAAAGAGTAGACATGTAGGGTTAATTCTGAGAATAAACAGCTTAATCATCATTGATATCCTAAACAGAGCATGTTGATCAAGAGACTCGATTTTTTTCCCTTTTTGGGATTACCAACACTACCCTTTTATTTTTCGAGTTTTGGACTAATATACTTTATTTTAAAAAAAATTATTAAATAATAAAAATCAAAATAATGAATTGGCTTTAGTGCGTCACAATGATCTGCGTCGGCAATCTTTGCGATCATTACATTCTTGACGTTGTAATTCACACCAAGTCGATATGTAATCAGTTACAGCATTGTAATTTTTAAGTTAATGTCGTGATGGTTGGCGTAGTATTGAACTTTAAAAGGTTCTGATAATAAGTAGTCGGTGAGAAAGCTGACATTCTTGGCACTATTGAATATAGAATTTTAAGTTTACAAATAATTTGCCTCAAAACCATATCTATAAAAAAAATACAACCAATTCACATCACCTACATTACAAACAATTTATCCAAATTATTAATTTTAATCCAATATAATTGCATCAGGAAATGACAACCAATACATCCACCTACATTACAAACATTTCACCCCAAATTAATAACTTTTTCATCCAAACGAGGCTAATTACATCAAATAACAGCAATACACATCACTACATTACAAACATTCATCCAAATTAATAACTTTCATCTAATTACGTGAAATGACAACCATCTACTTGTATTGATCATTTAAATTATATAGACAAATCCTTATAAATATATATGATGTAATACAAATAACAATATATACAAATATATAAATAGACATCAATTAGTCTAGTGATGGGAGAGCTTTGTTTTTCTCTTAAGGCGCAGAATCTGCGGTAGATGATTTAGAGGCGTGTGCGATGCCGAATGGATCTGATGGAATTGAAGGAGCAAAGGAAATTGAGGGAGTTGATGACATAATGACTCGACGTGTACGTGGAGCGCGAGGTCGCCTAAATGGGCATACACGAGTGCAGACGAGGTCGATCATGGTCATCAATGGGAGGCTTGATGCAGGCGATGTCGTGAATGGTAATGTGGCTTTCTAAGGCCGGAGATGTGAGTGATAATGGTGGGATGACATGTGGAGGGGGGGGGAAGTGCTGGGGGTGGTGTGGAATGTGAGTCTTCCCACCACAGGCTCGCCACCGCGTGAGATGTAGAGGCGAGGTGTCCTTTGTTCATTCACCTGTGCACTATAACGTTTCATTCATCACACTAATATGTATCTAGAGATATATTACGCAGTGGCGAATTTCAAAATATATTCAAGCTCCACAAATGGGAGTGTTCGGTTATACAAAGCTTTTTGTTTGTTTACAAACAACAAAGAATATTACATATTTCCAAAATAGACCAAAAGTCTTTGGTGGGAATCTAAACATGTGTTGACCTTAGGTAGTGAGGGTTCTATCCGACCTTCTTGCCTCTGCTTCATACTGCGGATAAAGCCCGTCTTGTTTCTGTTGAGTGGAATAAACTTGTGGATGACATTGCTCACGAATCATCACACTTCTATACACATGCATACACATCTAGCATGTCGTATCATTTAAGCGTCTTTATCGTATAATATTTACTTAGCATAAGTGTCATGTTTGTTTCTTATCAACATTAAATATCATTTAAGTATGTGTGCTAGTCGTTTGTTTATGTTTTTATATGCATAAACAGAAACATTTCACAACCCTACATTAGAAATATCCTAACCCCTATTAGTTGACACCTTACAACAAATATTAGGGCTCCGTTTGGACCCCATAACGAGGAAAGAAAATAGAGAGAAAGATATAAAGGAAAAATGAAAGAAAATAAAATCTTGAGTTTTATTTTATTTTTTTAATTATAAGAAAAGACTTGGTAAACTATGTAAAATTTGGAGAACTTTTGATTATATTTGATTTTCTTTTTCTATTATAGAAGGACTTGAAAATTTAAAAATATGTAAAATTTGGAGAACTTTTGATCATATTTGATTTTCTTTCATATTTTATACGGTGAAATTAAATATGAGAAAATAAATTTTTTCTTTATAATTTTTTTATTTTTTTTATCTTTTCGGTCGAGAGGCACAAAGGTTTTCAAATCCTTTAACCATTGGACCTTTCTTTTCGATTAGTGGTAAGAATTAAAAGACATTAGAACTGGCATAAATTGAGATTTGAAATTTTGTGCGCGTTTGATGCTTTGTCTTGTCAGTCATTTTGTTCTTCCAAGCTGAAAATATTCACTTGCATGTATAGTTCAAGAAGGGGAAAAAATGACTCATGAAGCAACCAAGAAGTTTATCTACTTATGTCTTAATCACCTTGTTTATTAATGGTTTGAACAAGATTAATTTAGTGCTAGAATTTCATGTAGGATAAAAGTTTAATTATTTTTAAAATTATTGTAGCAGAGAATAAGGATTAAGACAAAGAGTAGACATGTAGGGTTAATTCTGAGAATAAACAGCTTAATCATTATTGATATCCTAAACAAAGCATGTTGATCAAGAGACTCATTTTTCCTTTTGGATTGCAACACTACCCTTTTTATTTTAGGTTTTGGACTAACTTTTTATTTTTTGAAAAATTACTAAAATAAGCAGAAAATCTAATAATGGTCAAGCTAATGCGTCTGTGCATCGAAGGCATTACCATCGGCGATCTGCAATCATTGATATGACATTGTAATTTTTAAGTCGATGTCATAATCACTGATTACAGCATTGTAATTTTTTTTAAGTTAATGTCGTAGTCACTGACTGTAGTATTGAACTTTAAAAATTTACAATGTCATAGTCAGTGACTGCAACATTGCTATTTTTGTTAGAATGTAAATTTTAAGTTACAAATAATTGCCTAAATTATATCTATAAAAAAATACAACCAATTCACATCACCTACATTACAAACAATTCATCCAAATTAACCAATTTTCATCCAAATCAACCTAATTACATCAAAATGACAATCAATACACATCACCTACATTACAAACATTTCACCCAAATTAACCTTTCATCCAAACGAGCCTAATTACATCAAAATAACAACCAATACACATCACTACATTACAAACATTTCATCCAAATTAACCAACTTTCATCCTAATTGCATTGAAATGACAACCAATACACAACAATTGATCATTTCATATATAGACCAAATCATATAAATATATACAATATATACAAATAACAATGTAAATATAAATAGACATCAATTAGTCTCACGTGATGGAGGCTTTGTCTTTTCTCTTAAGACACCTAGAATACACAGCCTAGGTGATCTGAAGGAACATGTGCAATCTCAAATGGATCTGATGGGTTAAGGAAGGAGAAAAGGGGGTGAGGAGCTAATGACATAACGACTCGACGTGTACGTGGACCGCGAGGTCACCTAAAGGGGCATGCACCCAAGTCTGGAACAAGGTCAATCATGGTCTCATCAATGGGAGGCAATGATGTAGGTGATGTCGTAGATGGTAATGTGGCCTCTAAGACCGGAGATGTAGGTGATAATTATGGGATGACATGTGGAGAAGTCTTTGGGAGTAAGTTGTGGAATGTAAGCCCACCCCAGCGGTAGGATGTGGGGGCGGGTGTCCTTCATTCATTTTGTACCTTATAACCTATTCATTATACACTAAACATGTATCTATAGATATATTCTCTAGTGAGGCGAATTTCCAAAATATATTCAAATCCACAAATGGGGAGTCTTAGAGCTTATACAAAAACTTTACATTTGTTTACAAACAACAAAAAGAATATTACATATACCAAAATAGACCAAAAAGTCTTTCGGTGGGAATCTAAATATGTGTTGACCTTGGAGACTGATGAGGGTTGTCTGGCCTTTTTGCCTCTGCTTCCATACCTACACGGATGAAAACCCGTGCTAAGTTTTACGCTTAGTGGGAATAAACTTGTGGACGACTACTAACACGGATCATCACACTTCTATACACATGCATACATATCTAACATATCATATCATTTAAACATGCTTATACATATATATCTCATATTTACTTATCATATCATGTTTCATTTCTTATCAACGTTCATATACATTTCATATGTCATATTCAAGTCATTTGTTTTATGTTTTATACCTGCATAAACCTTAGAAGTGGATAAAGGAACGCAAGGGCAGAAGGCGTACTCCTTGTCTGAAACGAGTGGATGTATAAGGGCCCGAAGGCGCTGTTATAATTGTGTGAGACAATGAACATCTATAAGGGCTCAAAGGTGTTGTTATCATTATACGAGACAATGACCATCTATAAGACACATTTGTAATGACCCTGACGGGGCAATGATCGGTATCTTCTTGAGCTTGTTTTCATATCGCATGCCATGTATCCATCTACCAAGTTCTAAGAATAATCCATATGTATTTATGTTCAGTACATATCTCATATTCCGAATAATTATTGTCATCCGGTGATTCATATGCAATATTTACAATCATTTATTAGTATCACTTTGCATTTTCATATCTCATTGCCATGAATAACTATGGTTATCATGTAGTTATGAAATAGCCCCTATCATTCCAATTTCATCAAGCTATATCTGGATGGATTCTAGACTCAAAGGGCTTTCCATAGAGTCCAAAAACATCTAGAATGAGTTCGGACCGAAGAAATTATAATGTCCAGATTTGAGAGAGCTTCCTATGAACAGTGACTACGAGCAGAACCAGAAGGGCCTACTGTCTTAGTGATTTTTGGGCCTAATATGAGTTCCAATTTCATCAAGCTATATGTGGATGGATTATAGACTCAAGGTTCCATATAGTCCTAAGGCATCAGCCAGTTCGAAACGAAGAAAGTATGACCATCAAAGTTGAAGCTTCCTATGGATATAATGAACTATAAAGGAGTATTGTTTTCTTGATTTCTGGACCTAATATGATTCCAATTTAATAAACTATATATGGATTAGTTCTATACTCAAAGGGATTTTCATGGAACTAATAAAATCGATAGATTCGAAAGAAAGTGCCGTCGAAAGTTGAGGCTTCCTATGAGCAGTGGCCCGTAAAGCGAGAACCAGCCGGGGGCCTCCTATTTTTCTTAATTTCTGGACCTAATATGAGTTCCAATTTCATCAAGATATATATGGATGAATTCTAGACTCAAAGGGCTTTCCATAGAGTCCAAGAACATCCAAAACGGAGTTCGGATGATGAAATTATGACCAAGACAAAAACATGGGTTTTGGAGAATTTTGACAACATCCCTAAAGCCCAATATTTCCTTATCTGAAATATTACGTTGTCAACCAGCGAGTCAAAACATTGAGCAATTCTGAAAGCATATGGGGAAGACTTATGGTTTGCTAACCCCATCCTATACAATTAATGGGTTAAGAGGTTTCCTAAGTCTCAAAAATTTGGGGAATCATGCCAATTTCCATAACCTAAATCAACCACAAAACAAATAGTAACTCCAAATCTAGTCTAAGCTAACCACCACGATATACCAGACGGGTTCTTTTGAGCCCAATTCATTAAAAAATAAAAAATGGGTTTATGGTTTAATTTTTCCATACAAATCATAGCATTTCATACAAGTTCCATACCTTTTGCTCTTCTCTTCTTCTTCTTCTTCCTCTTCTCCTCTCTTCTTCTACCCTTATGAGCTCTCCCCAAAAATTCCCAAATGAGAGACCTAAATGGGTTTTATCCCAATTTGATTTAATTTCCCTTTTTATTGCCCTTTGGTCCTCAAAGCCCCCTTTATTTCCAAATCAAGTTAGCATATTTCACTTTAACCTATAATCTTCTTATCTTATGACTTTTATGTCCCATTTTGACAAGTTACAATTTTTCCCTTGTATCTTGTACAAATTCCGGGTTTTCAAAATTTCCTCACTTAGCAAAATAATAATTACGAAAAATTTCCAAATGCACTAATAGTATACCCTAATTATGTTTAAAAACGACTATGGTGTATTTTGGGGTGTTACATGCAATACGCAGGTGGTATGAAAGTATGGGAAGGTGGTGTGGAAAACTCGTGTGTTATGAAAGTCTCGGGATTACTGGCATGGAATCTTTCGAGTGGCATGGAAATTTAATGATGGAGCGACTGTGCTTGACTACGCTCAAGCAGCGACCATCGCTCCTGCTTCATGACCAGGTCGACCACGACCTCGACCACGAATCGGCTTCATCCTAACGTCAAGCCCCTACCCCCGCCTGAGCGAAGAGAGGGGGTGCGACACGGGACTGGGACTCCTTCACCTGCTTTTCGGACATTGGTGGGCCCATTTCAATAAACAAATCCATAAGGAAATAAAAATTCTAATACCACCACCATAGTGGTGGTTAGTTGTCTTATACATATTCTTGAGTCTCATTTACTTGTACATAAATAACTTTCACTATTACAAAAAACTTTTACATTTGCATTACAAAATCAAATGTGAAACCCACATCAGGTGGACTCCTACACATATGTATTATTACACGGATGATCTGAGATCTGCGAATGTCTCTTCGGTCTGCTCTGCGGATGTAACACCCCATACTAAACTTATAGCTTGGTAGGGAAGCAGTCATAATGCTTAAAATGGTCCATTTACAAAATACATATATCATAAAGCATATGTCGGAGTTTACATTATCACAGGAATTCTATATGAGTTTTCATGTACATAATTCTTGTAATGGAACTCATATCTCTGTAGGAGTTGAAACATATATCATATACAAAGGAGTACCGAGGGTGTCAATTTATTGTAGACTGATTTCTTATGTTTGTGAGCGCCTGAAACAGGAGTCCGTTGACTACTAGTAAACTCAGCGGAATACTCGTGAATGTGGGCGGCAGAGCATTTTCACGAATCGGACCGAGTCTCCTTTGTCTGGGGAGATCTGCGAATAAAACACATAAAACCTGTCCCAAACAGTCAATATAATAGTCCTATGATTAAACGTTGTACATGGGCCTGCTTGTCTTCATAACAATGTATATATATCGACTATCGACCATAGTTCGAGTTCAAATTTTACTCTTATACAAATTAAAACAATTTAATACATGTACTTCATAGCCAAAGCCCTGATCAAGGCTTTCTTCTAAACCTGATCCTCTAGGATGGAGTCGTCCCTCATATACCTTCCTGTGCACACGTAAAATAGTATCCCTCGACGGGGTGGTATCTTCGAAGTGGAATCACCCTAAATAGCTTCTCTCAGCAAGTGCGATTACAATGCTACAAAATAAACACACATCAAGCAAATGCATGATCCTACTTGAATGTCTAACTGATCATCTCATGCCAGTCTCACCCGACTCCTCGCATTAGCCTAAGCCTCGTATGAAATTATTATGTTTATTTGTTTGTGGACAATACTCCAGATGTGTATATATCAATTGGGTGGAGTCTCCCTCGATTGATATTGTTATGGACTACCCTCGATGTATATCAATTGGTGATCTCGACGATTGATATTTTAGTATGGACTACCCTCCGATCATTTTAGTTTTAGACAACCCTCAGAAACCATTTCTACAGACTCATCTCATGCCTCAATCCCTCTTAGTCCTAGGGTGTCTAGTGCATATGGGATCTGTGATGTGATTCGAATTAGTCTATAACGCGTACAATATATAAACGTCGTATATTCGCAAAGAATTAAATCACACAGTAATATTGTAATTTCTCATTTCATCACATGAAATTAGCTGCATTGAGTAGCCAGTCAAGCTCTGAGCAATTCTACTTGGATTACTCGATCCAAACATATTAATTCATAATTAATTTGAAGTCTTGTTTGAGGTGAAACTCAGAGTTACTATTCTCGGAAAATCTAAATCATCAGTTCCTTAGTGAACCCGAGGTTTCACCAGGCATTGCGACCTGTTGAGAAGCCACCCCCCAAAACCAGGGTCTTAGTTGACTACCCGTCAACCCGTGGAATATTCGAGAATGTCGGGTGACCCGACATCTCTTACGAAAATCGAGTGAGTCTCCTTTGTCTGGAGGCTCTGCAGCCATCTCTCCTGTCCCAATCTGACATTCTGAGATACATATGTAAGATGCTTGGCCTCTTGAACATACTGTAATTCTCATCATCAATACAAACCAACTATATCCAATAGTTTCAAGAGTCGAAAGTTTACTCTTATCTGACACATATTAAAATTCTAAAATTCCTAATACATGAATACATAATGATAACAAAAATACCTGCAAGTAAACTTTTCTTACCAAACTCTTTCATGATGAGCAGTCTCCTCGTGCGCTCTAATACTGAAAATGTTCCCTCGACCGGGGTGAGCTAATGCTCGATGGTGGAATCACCCTAAATAATTACTCTCCCTAAGTGCATATGCGATGCTCCAAATGAAAACACACATTCAACTTGATCATGATCTTACTTGAATGTCTAACTGTCAACTCATACTCCGAGTCTCACCGACTCCCTCGCTTGCTAAAAGCCCGTGAGATTAATCATTATTTTCAAAACAAAGATTTTGTTTAATTGTGGACTACCTCAGATATAAGTAGTGGACTGACTCGGAGTGTTATATTTGGTGGACTACCCTCGTGTATGTCAATTGGGCCGACTCAGACGATTGATATTTTATATGGACTACCCATGATAGAAGTAATGGACCGACTCCGATATTTATTATAATTTAGTCAACCCTCAAAAAACCACTCTCTCGATGAACCATCTCGTGCGCTCACTCTATGCTCTAAAGTTGCCTAATTGCATATAGAATTACATGATCACCCATTCAGTGTTATATAACACATGAAAATATATAATCATGAATATATTCATAATTTAAATCACCATAACATGTTATGCAATTCCACAATTCATTACACCAAAAATTAGCTAACTTGGGCTAATTTGTCAAACCTGAGCAATTCCACTTTGGTGCTCGACCAAACCTACATTTTCACCGCAAAATTTATTTTGATGTCTTATTGAATGAGCAGTAAACCTCGGGTTTCTTACATTTTCACATCCATTCATCGATCATGGGTTCACTTTAGGAACCGAATTTCATAGCCATTCCCGACCTTGCACATCAAAAGCATGCATTAACTTACATAATTGCACAAATTAGCAACCCAAAACAGCCCGTGGACGGTCACGGATGTCCACATGGAGTTTCCTAAAATTTTCCACCTCTCGGTTCCAAGCTTTTGGAGCCAGATCAAGCAACCCCTCGCGGCCTCATTAAACTCAAACATTGTAAATACACTTAAGCAAAGTGTAAAACCCAGTGAAGAAACCCCTACCTCACGGGTTTAATGAAAACTCCACAAAAACCCGATAACGCAGCGTAGGCCTCTCGCGTCGAGCAACTTTCCTTCTTGCTCAGAAGACTTAGAGTGATCGGATCTCCCAATCTAGAGAAGTTAGATATTCTCTCTACAAAATAACCAATCGGATCTCTTGCTCTAATTTTTTCCCTCTCCCACGTTTTGGTATCTTTCAATTTGGAGAAGACAAACACTTTGTAGCTGTTTTTGTCTTTTTCTAACAGAATATAAATAATAGTAATTTATGTACTACTTTCCCAGGTTTTGTCCTTGTATCTCGTTTGTCCGTTTTCAATTTACTCCTCGTTCCACTTATGGCACATGAGTCGTGTTATATGTGTTTTTGTCATCGAATATCGTTTTACGACGCAGTGCGATGCTCAACGTGTCAATTCATTGTCTCGAGTGAAGCGAGAATTCGATGCTAATTAGATTTCGCAAGATGATTCCAATGGTGAAATCCGTTTCGTCATCCGAGATTTAGAGAATAAATTTTGGATTTTTGACCGAAATTACGATTTTACCATTTTTCCATAAATTGGAATTTCTCAGGTCTTACATTCTCCCCTCACAAAAGATTTAGTCGAAGTGCAGGACAATCTAATCACAATCCTTCACATGCATACAGGTACACTCTGCAAATGCGTGTAAACTGGTCATTTAAATATTAAGCAGTAAACACGTACCTTCATCCTAAACAAGAAAGGATAATTGGCGCGTCGTGTCCTCGCGCTCCCGTTGACTCCTCCACTCCATAGTGCATATAGCACTCTCTCGCTAGCCTCACGGTCTTGCATCATGAAACCTGATCAAGCTATCAAAATGCTGGTCCCTCCTCGAAGGTCCCATCCGTGTCAACCTCGATTTGTCCCCAATCCACCATGGTACGGATCTGGGTATACTTAGAACGTAGGCGTGAAATACCTCGTGGACACGACATCTTTGGCGATACGCCAACCAGTGCGCTGTGATTACCTATCCTCAGTATCTCGAAGGCCCGATGAACCTTAGCGTAACTCCTAAACTAGAATCTGACCACTCCTCTTGGCATCACCTTGAAGGCGTGATCACCAACCTCGAACTCTAAGGGTCGGCGTCGCACATCGCATAGCTCTTCCTACAGGTTACGGCGGGTGAGAAGGCAGCTGTCGTATCAAGCTCACCTTCTCGGAGGTATGCAATTAGATCGAGGACCGTTGATGGAGCTCTCTCCCACCTCGGTCGACATAACGATTGATCTGCATGGCCTCCCCGCTACATTACCTCCATATGGTGCCATTCATTAGCCACTTGCACGATAACTATTGTTATAGGCGAATTCCCTTAAGAACGGTGATCCTCTACCCTTATGACCCGGGGCGCTGTGCTCGCGGCGTGTCCTCCAACACGCGCCTTATAATCCACCTGACATGTAACCTGCCTGACTCTTGCGGTGTGGCGTTGACCTTCGAGGTCGCGATCGCGACAATCCGATGGATGTCAGCTAGTCCATGTCATGAGCGACATCCGTATAGCGAGCCGCTGACTGTGACACCAATCGCGATTCCCGAAAGGGGGTATCAATCTCGGAGTACTCCAGGCTCATCTTACATTCTAAATCTGCGTGATGATTAGCGTGTTTTCATCTCGGTGACTTAACTGCTGGCCACGCCGAGCCTCATGCATTTGAAATTTGAGGATATCTCCCGGTCTCTTACACCATAACTCGGGATTCTCACCTTGGGGATTCGCATTTTTTGCTTTGTGACATACTCACAGTACCTCTTTGTTTCTTGAATCCAGTATAGTGCTTTCATTAAGACGTAGTCTAGACAAAGCAGGCTTACGCTCCACGAGTGGTGAATGGTCGTACCATGCACCCACACCCGACTTGAGATGTTACCGTGAGCGGAATCTCAGAGATCTCTCACTCATAATCCAGACCTATCAGATTAACTATCACCCTACATCCTAGGGAAGAACATCTATATCTGGCCTCTCTAAGGTATAACCTCTGAAGTCAAATCCAAGAGCCGTGTCGGGTGTGATAACACGGCTAAGGTCTGATGCGACAACTTTGATGGCTGTCAACTCATCGTGTCAAGCGACCACCAACAACCCGATAAAGTCTACTACAAGGTCCTGCAGCTTCCATTGCGCAGCTACGATCTGTCGCGGCTTGACCACTCGCCCCTCACATTTCTCTTTGTCTTTGTTGGGAGTTCTTGTATAGCACCGAAGCGAATGGTTCCTCCGTGACCCGATACTAAAGTGTAGAGAATAGACAAATGCTCTCTCTGTTCTCTGACCTAAGCGGGGCTACGTCCCGAGAATCCACAGGATCCCTGTCTCTCAGAGCGATCCGTCTCACATGCCCGATCTTGGCCCAGTCACGAGAAACTCGTGTGAAGCGAAGTCGATGCATAACTGAACTAGAAGAGGTTGATCCTCTCTTGCTACCAACACGGAAGTATCTCGAGTGCTCCAAGCATCCTGAGTCTCTCTCTCTATGGTCGAGGTCATTCTAACCATGGAGTCCGTGTCCGTAGGCGAAGTCTGCGATCACGCTGAATAGACAACTTCAGCCCATTCTCGAATCTCTTATAATACTTCGTAATCGAAAACTTCACGTGTCTGAGATTGACATTCGGTCTCTGCGACTCATCATGGCCTCAACCTTATACGGGCCCGCGGCACGCGATGTCGGTGCCACGTGTCCCGAAAATCTCTCGATGAAAGCGGCTTCTTAACTGCCGGGCGAAATGGGCGATGGTCTCTGACCGCGTAACCTGATCCTCAAGTGATGCTCATACTTACTCACGATTGGAGTAGATCAAAATGTCATCCACGAAGACTCGACAAAGTGATCTAAATAGAGGTTGGGCACTATCATAGAGATCCCATGAATCTGCATTGGCGCGATGATGATCAAAGGGCATACAGTATCAAACTCAGTGCCATGCTCACGTCTATGTTGTCTTAGGGATATCTTGTCTCACAACTCTCAAGCGATGGTTATCGGTCTGGAGAGATTTATCTTGAGTAGACTGCTTCTCTCAAGCGATCAAACAAATCATCAAATCCTCGGCAGTGGTATAGATTCTTGATCGTGACTCACGTTCATTGCACGCGTAGTCAAATACGCGGTCGAAGGGTCTTGTCAGCTGCTTCAGCCGCGGCTGCCGCTTCGGCGCCTCATGGTGAGTGCTCGGTGTGAACCTTGTCCAATAACTCCACGGCCAGTTTGGACTGGTTCCTCTGACTCTGGCCATCCTATGTGAGTCATGAGATGGGTGATGCCGGGGAGTGTAACTACGTCTGAAGTACTGCGACCCATGTGGAGGTGAGTCGGGTAGCTCGTGCGGGAAGCATCACATGCTGCGCACACTACTCGAGGTAGATCTAAGTTTGGTCTCTCCTCGTCCTCTAGAATGAGCTCGCTATGCTTGACCTTCTTGAATCCTGACACCTGGACTCATATATTGTCTAGGGCAAAATATCATGTACTTGTCCCTTAAAGAATACCACCGCAGTGCGAATCTGCGTGTAGGCGGTAACCCTCTGCAGCTCACAATCGAATGCTGACCACATGGCTGTCGATGATCATCCCGGGATGTGCGAACTCGACATGTCCATGATCCTAGGTCCACTATGAGTAGAGTCAAGGTCATCTGGCTGCCATGAGCATATCATCCCTATTCTCACCACAATCCTGAGGAGAACTCCCTTCTAAAAGCTCCTCCTAAGGTCTCTAGAGGTCCTTACCCATTTCCACCATACTTGGGCCTCACTCTCTAGTTGGAACGCAGTTATTCTAATCCTGGTAGTGTCAGAGGTAATCTCCATAGCCTCTAACACCATGAACTGACCCGTTCATTTCCTAAGTGGCGCTAAATTCCAACCACTCAATTCATTTACTTCAATAAAATTCTAAGCTTTCTTGTTCATTTCATTGTCAAAATCCCTAAGGTCATGGTTTCCTAACGTTGCATTGCTTTTTCCTATCGCATTACCATGCATATAATTTCCTACGCAACAACATTAATCCCAATTCCCATATACATCATCTTAGTGTATATGTCTTTTTCTACATAATTTAAAACATAAAATCGCTTGATCAAAACATAAAACATCATTCACATTATCTCAAAGAGATTGTAAGCTGACCAGAGACACTATTCATACCACGAAGCGGTGTATGTTCAAGTCCTGCATTCATAGTGATAAGACCATTTATCCAATCTTTTAAATCATATTTATCAACAAAGATGTATTTTAAGAAAATTTTATTTTATTTTTTTTTCAAAATTTTGTCCCATTTAGTTTCATTTTATTTTATTTTTTTCAAAAAAAAAAAATATTTCCGAAAATTTTTTTACTGTTCATTGTTACTATTCACCTAGTTCTGTGATACAATTTTTCCTATTTCAATACACTTCCGACCTCTGCATTACACCTCACGGTCCTGTCGGTGGTGTACAATACAATCTCTGACCAGCTCCTTTAAGTCACGGCATTACACTTAAATCTTGCAATACAATTTCACGCATCAGTTTGTATTGCAATACGATTTTCTCGGCGTAAGCTACTGTGTCACGAATACAATGGTGTATTGCAATCTGAAAAGTTCGGCCCGACCTTCTACTTGTTTGCGATACAATAATTGTATTGTCTGATTTCAAGCCTAACCAACGCCCTCACGTCTGATACATTGTATGATGACTAAATCAGTCATTCTCTCCCTCTCTCTGGCCACAATTTGGCGTAGCCAACAGATTATATCTAAATTTTTTTTTTTTCCAATTATTTCAACTACGGAAATGTCTACGAAAATTATAATTTATCCGTTTTTTTCTCCGGTACACAAATAAATTGAAATTTATTTGTAATTCTTTAACTTTATACGCTATAAAACTTTTAGAAAAATATTTCTTTCTCATCATATAAATTTTTTTTTCACATTCGACCTCTTTGAAAATACTAAACTTTTTTTTTTTCCCCTCGGTGGCCTTCATATAATTCTCTACATACATTAGCTTAAATACTACATCCATACAACAATAATTTTATGAGTTCAACAGCAAAATTAATTAAAATTTTATTTCAATATCCTATAAGCCAAAAATAAATTTATTAAATTATTCAGTGTTCATTTCTTTGTTCAGAGTTTACACTGCTATAGCTCTTACAAACTTTTCAATACATCACCTTAACCATCCATTAAACAATTGCATGATCACACATTTGTTCATCCGTCACAAAACACACCAAACACATGCATCAGTGTATAGTTGTCCGAAGTGATTTCCTAGGTAATCATACCTAAGCAGAACATCAAACCACCCAAGTGGTGATGTTCTTACTCAAACTATGGCCTAAGCCCAGCCCTCATTCCCTGGCGCCATATACACAGACTCGTGTATTTGTGACACCCAAAACCAGGAATTAGGTTGACTACCCATCAACCCGTGGAATATTCGAGAATGTCGGGTGACGGAAAGCATCTTACTAATCGGCGGAGTCTCTTTTACTGGAGAGCTCTACTAAATATCACTGTCCCGTCAGCATTCACAAGGAGAGATACATATATGAGTAAAACGGCCTCTTGTTATACACAATTCATCATGTTCTTAATAGCCATATAAATAGTTTGAAAGTGGATTTATCTTATCTGACACATATTAAAATTCTAAAATTCTAATGAATACATAATGATAAGCTTCTTTCGACTTTCTTCTAAACTGGCCTCACAATGGCTTGGTCTCGTGCGCTCCTTGTACTGAAATATGTTCCTCAGCAGGGTGAGCTAATGCCGATGAGTGGAATCACCCTAAATGGCTACTCCCACCTAAGATGCATATGCAATGCTCAGTAAACACACATTCAAGCAAATGCATGATCTGCTTGAATATACAGCTATCTCGCTCATACTCAGGTCTCTTTGACTCCTCACTTGCCTAAGCCACGTATGAGATTAATCATTATTTTTCAAAACAAAGATTTTGTTTTCCCCATTTTGAACTACCCTCAGATATAGAAATGATGAATTGATTCAGATATTATACCAGTGGACTACCTTCAGTCTTTGTCAATTGAGCGACTCAAACGATTGATATTTTATAGGGACTGCCCTCCGATATAAGTAATGGACCGACTCAGATGTTGTGTATTAGCCTTGACCCTCGACCACTCTCTCAGTGAGCCATCACGTAAATCACTTCTATCGCTCTGGGTTGCCCCGATTGCATATGGAATGCATGATGCCAATTTCATCTGATTATATAACACATGAAATATATAATCATGAATATATTCACATAATTTAAATCACCTGACATGTTATACAATTCCTGATTCCGACACACCAAGTGTTAGCTCTAGCCCAGGCTGGTGTCAAACCTGAGCAATTCAGCCAAATTGCTGGGCCAAACACATTTTCACACAAAAATTTATTTTAAGTGTCACTATTGAATGAATAGTAAAACCCTCGGGTTTCTTTGTTCATCCATTCATCGATCATCGGTTCATTTTGGAACGAATTTCCTGGTCATTCGACCTTATACACATCAAGCATGCATTAACACATAATTGCACAAACTAGCAACCTAAAACAGCCCTTGAGCTGATCCTGGACTGTGTGGTATCAGATTTCTAAAATTTTCCTGGTTCCAAACTGGAACCGTCCAAGCCGACCCCTCACGGCCTCATTAGGCTCAACGTTAGCCATCACAACCCATAGAGTGCAAACCCAAGTGGGAAAACCACACCTAGCAGGTTTGTCGAAAACTCTAAAACCGGTGTAGGCGTGAGCTTTATCCGCGTGAGCAACTTTCCTTCTTGCTCAGAAGCTTCAGCGGTGGATCTCCCGAATCTGAAGAGAGAAGTTAAGTCTCTCTGCAAATAAACAAATCAGCTATTGTCTAAATTTTTTTTTTTTTCTACTTTTTTTTTCACGTTTTTGGTATCTTTTGGTTGGAGAAAACCAGCCCATTGTATTGTTTTGTCTTTTCTAACAAGAATATAAATAATGACCATTATGTCCCTACTTTTCTCGAGTTTTGTCTCGGCACTATACCGACCGTGGCGCCGTAATTTTACTGCAATCGTGCGGCTTATGGCGCTATGAGTACATGTTATATGTGACTTTTATGCATTGAATGTCGTTTTTACGACATCCCAGTGATCATCGAAAAGCGTCTCCGATTCTTGTCTCGAGAATTAGACAAAATTCGACGTGCCAGCTAGATTTCGCGATACGATTCCAACGGTGAAATCCGTTTGATCGTCGAGATCTAAGAGAATAAATTTTGGATTTCGTAGAAATTACGATTTTACCATTTTCGAGAAATTGGAACTCTCGGGTCTTACCTATACGCATACAAATCACCATTTAATCATAAATCAACACACAATTAACCCCAGACAGCCCACTACTTACGGATTGTGCAGAAACGGGCCTCAAAAAAATTATAACAATTCGGTCCCAAGTTTTGGGGCCGGAATTAACTACAATAATTAGAAATATGTCCGGCAAACGTTGAAACGTAAATAAAGTGTAAAACACAAGTAGACTCCTACCTCCCGAGGTTGCAATACAAACTGTTAAATCAAATCTGTGTGTTTTTCTCAGCGTGACATTTCCTTCTAGTCCATTATGAACAGGAGTGCCAGATATTAAAGAGAATGAACATATACTCTCTCTAGCTCAAAAACCCCATAGCCTGCGTCTCTTTTTTTGTTTCCCACGTTTTCCTTTTGATGTTGAAGAAGACAACGCTGTTAGTGTTTGATCTTATTATATTAATAAATTTCAGAAATGACCATTTTGTCATTAACTTCGAGTTTGACGTTATTGTTCGGTGCTTATTTTTAAATCGTTTATACTCTTTCATACCATATAGCGCGTGATCCTTATTATCTGGAAACTTGTTGCGTAGAAAATGGTTCTGACAGAAATCTGACCTCAGCGATGTCAACCTTGTTAATCTCGAATTCTATGAATTTTTACATACTAGCCCCGATTTCACGAGATGATTAAATGATTGAAATCGGATTCGTCGTCAGAGATCAGGAAACAATTGGTTTTTCTATTTGAAATTACAATTTTGTAATAATTACGATTTGCCTTTTTCGAAATTGGAATTCACCGAGTCTTACATTCTCCCCACTCCTTAAAGGAATTTGATAGAAATTAGACCAATGTATCCTTTAACAATAAATATCGCGTCAAATTCTATAATAAATATGGTAGTGTTTAAGTAATTTAAGCGATTAAACACATCTGCCGTCCTAAGCAGAAGGGATGGTAGCCTTGCTCGTGTCACCTCCGCGTTCCGTTGACTCCTCCCTCCGTAGTGCCGTATAGCACTCTCCTGCCTCGCGGTCTTGTGTCATAAAACCCCGATCATGGCTATCAAAATGCTGCGGTCCCTCCTCGAAGGTCTCATCGGTGTCAACCTTATCGTCCCCGATCCACCCACGTAGTTGGATCGGGGACATACTTCCGGAGCATGGAGATGTGAAGCTACCTACGTGGACACGACATGCAGGCGTGCCTTGGCCAAACCTTATAATGTCAATCCTCAGTATCTCGAAAGGCGATGAATCTCGCGATAGCTTCCGCTTGCACGAACGACCCTCCTCTTAGGCATGTGAAGATATGATCCCCCACCTCGAACTCTAAGAATTCGATGTGGTACATCTGCCTTAGCTCTTCTCTGGAAGCTCTGGCTAGTGAGAAAGTATTTGTCGTATCAAGCTCACACTTCGAGTGTCTCTAATCCATCGAGGACCGATGATGGAACTCTCCCACCTCGATCCAACATAACGCGGTGATCTACTTGGCCTCCATTATAATGCCTCATATAGGCGCCATTTGTATACTCGCGATAACTATTGTTGTTAGGCGAGGTACACAAGGCTAATGCTCCTCTACCCATATGATCAGGAATGCATGCTGGCATGGTCTTCTAACATCGTATATAATTGCATCTGACACATAACCTACCCTTGACCTTTGCTTGGTGTGTGCTTCAACCTTCCCAAGGTCACAATCCATGACAATCAATGGACCGTCAACCTAGTCCATGTCATGAATGACATCAGTATGCAGAACCTTGTAGGCTACTTCCTGATACAAATTCAAAGATTTATCAAATCTCGGTCACTCGAGCTCCTATCACTCCTTTCTAGAAGTCGATACTTTGGCCAGTGTGTTTTCATCTCGATTAACATAACTCTTGGTGACACTTGAGCCTACTTACATTTCTTTGTCAGACTATGAGTCTTCATTAGACATAGTCCCCAAGACAAACTCATTATGCACGAGTGGTAGATAGTATCTTAGATCTTTACTCATTTCGGCCTTTGATGTTCTGGGTACACCACGAAGCATAATAATGCCATCTTGTGACACCCAATTTAGGTTCCGCAGTGAAGGAGACCTCTGGAATCTCTGCTCATGATCTGAGCCTATCAGATCATCTTCCACTGCATCACAGAAGAACATCTATACACTGTGGCTTCTCTAAAGGCCTTAACCTCTAAGTCAAGTCAAGGTAGGTAATCAGTTGTAATGACCCGACTAAGGTCCCAATTCTTATTGACCGATGGCTGTCCCGACTCATCCATGTCAAAAGCACGACATCAACAACCAATAGGTCTACCACCCTAAGGTCCACTGCGCTTAACACGCTGACTCTGATCATCCACGACTTTGGCCACACTCGGCCCCTCTGGCTATCTGTCTTCTTGGGAGTGTAGTATAGCACCAGCCCGAAAGCGAGTTTCTCGACCCGTACTGGGTGTGGAGGAATTAACCGTGTCTCTCTGTTCTCTGATAGCGTTCTTGTTTGTCCCCAGTCACAGGATCACTTGTCTGCAGGCGATCCGTCTCACGTACCCGATCACGGCCTAGTCACGGAAACTTCGTGCCAGTATGATCTTACTCTTTATAGAACTGAAGGTCGATCCTCCCTCTTGCTACCAACACCCGCATCCCGAGTGTTGCGGTATCTCGATCTCTGCTCTGGTGGGCCGTCGACCGTAGGTCCATGTCACCGTGGCGAAGTCCTGCGATCTGCCACGAATGGACAACCGACCCATTCTAGAATCTCTGTAATACCGACCAATCCACAAAACTACGTATCTCGGGTGAGCATTGGTCTCTCGACTCATCCGCGCCTCGACCTGCAGGTTGGTAGCTCTGATGTTGACACCACATGTCCCCAAAAAATCTCTCACCTCGATGGCCAAAACTTCGCACCTCTTGAAGACTTGGCGTACGCTTGGAGATGGTCTCTCGACAAGCGTAAACAATCCTCAAGTGACTGCTCATGCTCCCTGTGGGAGTAGATCAAAATGTCATCCACGAACTAAATAATGATCTAAATAGGGTTGAACACCTATGCATGAGTCCATGAATCTTCTTTAGAAAAATTAAGTGTCAGAAGAGAATAAGCAATGGCTTCAAGTGCCATACTTGTCCCCTTGAGTCTTAGGGATGTCGGTCTCCCTAACCCTCAAGCGTGTTAACCGGTCTGAAGGTCTATCTTGGAGTAGACTACGCGCTCCTCTCAGCCCGATCAAACAATCATCGATCCTCGGCGTGGATCTGGGTTCTTGATGGTAACCCTATTCGGGTATGCATGAATCAATACCTCGATCGGTCTTGTCCTTCTTCTTATAAATAGACGGAGCACCCGTGGTGAAGTGCTCGATTAATGTTCCCTTGTCGGTAGCTCTGTGGTGGACTGAGTTCACAACTCAAGCGGCGCCATCACATGAGGTCATGAGATGGGTGAAATACCAGAGTGTAGCTTTTCGATCTTAGAAGTCTACTACCCTGTGGGTGAGTACAGGTAGCTCATCTGGAAAAACATGCATAATCTCACCTTACTCGAGGTAGATCAAATCTTGTCTCTCCTCGTCCTCTACAGAGTAAAATTTCGTAGCCAACCAGCTAACGTCATATTTTCGGACTCGTATCTTTATGCAGGCGAAATCTTTGTATTTGTCCCCGAAATACATGTTAGTCTGCGTCTGGCGGTAACCCTCTAAACTACAGGTGATGGCAATCCTGTGGCCGTCGACCCGATCCATCCCGGGATGACATCGAACTCGACATGTCCATGATCCTCGGGTCCACTGTAGTAGAGTCAGAGATCTCTCAACTCGCAACCGACATATCATCCTATTCGGCCTAATCCTAGGGAAGAACTCATACAAGGCTCTGCAGGTCTCAAGAGGTCCTTGCCCATTCTCTGATATTTGGGCCTCCTCTCTGCCGTGGAACAAACTAGTCTAATCTGGTAGTGTCGAGAGGTAATTCCCGCAACCTCTAACACCTTCTCCATCGCTGTGACGCCGGTGAAGTGCATACCCTTGGATCTCCCCACCTTGTGGTCTTCGGAGGATGATCGTACTAAACTTGAGGTTACTAGGATCTTCATGCACTGCTGCATTTATCACGATAGCGTAACATAATACCTCTGACCTCATTAAAGCTGTTTGATCAAACATTGGTAGTGCGATAATACCATATGACGCCCTCGTCTTCGTCCTCGACTAGCCATCATCTGATGCTGTAATGGTTAAATCTCAATCGGTATCTACAGGCGCTAACCTGACCCAGGAACTATTATACATAAATCGATTGCCTTTTTATTGTCCTTGCATTTTACAAGTAATGCGAAACAGTGAAATATACATTTAAAACATTTTTATCATGAATTTCATTTTGAAAATTTTTCCAAATTTTTGTCTCATTTTATTTGATTTTCTTTTATTTTTAATTTAATTTAAATAATTTTTTTTTGAAATAATTTTGTGATGAGCAGGTTCATGGGCGGGTTCATGAGCAGTGCCCCAAGTGACTGAGGCGATCTTGGAGTGAGCGGGTCAACGGCAGTGCAGTGCAGGCCAGCTAACCAATGACATGCGGTAGCGCCCGGCGCCCCAGGTACCGCTTACGACTCGCGCCGCGTGCCCGCCATGCCGTATTATGAGCCCTTCTTGGCTCGGCCGTGTCGCGATCTGACCTCACCTTTAACTCCTTTGCACAATCCTGACCATGAGTGTATTACAGTCCTAATTACTGCTTGGCTGGGTTCCTGTCTGAGTATGCAATACAATCCCCTCCCCATGTCTTTCAGCCTATGATACACTTGTATTGCAACACCTCCCCTCAAGCAGTCTCTAAACCACCTCTTGATACAATTGGATCTATTGCAATACAACCCAAACTAAATGCACCTCTTTCTGATCACGATGTGTTCTCTTGCATTACAAATTGTTTTACAATTTAATTTAGGTAGTAGCCGACGTTTTTTTTTTTCAGTTTTTCATTTTTTTTTCGTACGGGAAGTAAATATACACCTATTTTTCATTTTTTCCATAATACTCAAATAAATTTATAAAAATTTATTTTACTCCATTTTCTTAATTACAACTTGTAAAAAACATTAGAAAATTATTTTCTTCATCTCATAGCAAAATAAATTTATAAAATTTATTTTCTTTCTCTTTCGATTTACACTATAATTTTCTCCACCTTATATATATAGATATATATAAATTTTTTTTCTCATTTTTCAATAAACCAAATAAATTGCTTAAAATTTATTTTGTTTTATTTTCATTTAATTAGGAAAGGTCCGGGAATTTCCCATCAACACCTCCTATATAACACTAACCTAGTGTTTCAACCTCAAATTTATTAAATTTTATTTCATTATCAATAACCAAATAAATTAGTTCAAATTTATTTTATTTCTCCCTTGTTGTTCAGTTTTTACTTCTTTGTAAAAACTTAAGAAAATTTCTAACACATCTTGTTTTCCTATGTGCTAATCACTAAGCGCACACACAAAACAAACATAACACGTATAACATAGGTATACACACGTTCATCAAACATTCATGTTCACATCATTTATCAAACAATCACCTAAAAGCAGATACATGTAGTGTCCTAGTTTTGTCCGTGATTTCCTAAGGTAATCTCATACCTCGCTCGACAGCCGAACCACACCTAGTGGTGATGTTCTTATACCTCAAACTATGGCCTAAGCCCCGAGATCCCCTCAAGCCACTAGGTAGCGGGTATGCCTGAGCTCGATACTGCAAACTGTGAGCCCCCAAAACTGGGGGGCGTTATTACCCATCAACCCGCGGAATACTCGTGAATGTGGGCGACCCGACATTTTTCCGAGGTAAGGCGGGGGAAGTCTCCTTTGTACGGAAAGCTCTGTGAATCTGAAGCACACGCCAAAAACCTATCTGACAGGTCAATATAACAGGTCTATGATTAAAATATAGCGCAGGCCCATAAACCCAATATTCATAACAATATATATATCCAACTTCCATCACAACAATAGTTCAAGAGTTCAAATTTTTACTCTTATACAACATATATTAAAATTAAAACAATTACAGCCATGTAATACTTCATAACAAAGCCCCTTGTCCGGCTTTCTTCTAAACCCTCGATCTTTAGGAATAAGATCCCCTCGCACGCTCCTATTGCACAGCAAATAGTATCCTCAGCCGAGGGTGAGCTAATGTTCAATAATTGAATCACTTTAAATTCTGAGGCTGCTCTCACCCTAAGTGCAGTTACAAATCATCCCAGTAAACATCCCAAACAAATGCATGATCCTACTTGGATTATCTAGCTGTTAAAGTCATTAAAGTCTCACCGACTCCCTCACACTCGCCTAAGTCTCGTATGAGAATTATGTGTTGTTTGTTTGTGGACAACCACTCCGATAATGTGTATCAGAATTTGGGTCGTATCCGACCGATTAGTATTTGCGGATTACTCCAGATTGCATATCAATTAAGTTGTCTCGAAGCGTTGATATTTTAAGTATAGACTCACATTAAGTGTTTTAGTTTTAGACCGACCTCGACCATTTTTATACCAGACTCTGTCTCTTGCTCCTTTCCTACCGTCCTAGGGTGTCCATTACATATGGAATGCATGATGTCAATTCCATTCTGATTATATTTGTATATAAATATATAAACATGCATATATTCACATAAATTAAATCACACAATCATGTTATTATGATTCTCGTTTCGCATCCACGTCAAAATTAACTCGTTTATGGCTAATGATTCAATACGAGCAGTGCTTGGAATTATGATAAACATCAGTAATTGAAAAGTCGATTTGAGAACAGCGTTTTTAGGGGAATAGTGAAGCCTGGAGTTGCTATTCCCGAAAAATCCTATAGTTCACTTAGTGAACGGGTTTCAGAAGCCATTCATGGCCTATCACATTCTCAAAACACCATTTCAATCCATAAATCATTTAATTCTTAAACAGCCTACCCTTGGTTGTGCAGAAAGCAGGCCTCAAAAAAAAATTACAACAATTAGTTCACGGTTTTGGGACCGATCAAACAACAGGTGAGGCCTCAATCACGAGAAACATTGACACTTAAATAAAGTATAAACCCAAGTAGGGACTTACCTCACGGGTGTCTAAACTCCTTAAATAGGCCTGCAACGTGAGCCTCTCGCGTGAGGGCAGTTTCAGCCTAGTCCGAGGGCGGCTGGCAGACGGTCGGATTACTTCGATCTCACAGAGAGAACACCTTCTCTGCAAACTCCAAAAACCCCCATAACCACTTTGTCTCTTTTTTTTTGTTTCCCACGTTTTCCTTTTGATATTTGAAGAAGACAAACACTATTTAGTGTTTCGTCTTATTCTCATTTAATAAATTTCAAAATGACCGTTGTAACTAGGTTGTAGTCGAGCGCTATCTTGGGTGTCGTTTAAATCATTTCTCTACTCGTACCATATGGCACATGAGTACTTGTTATATGTGACTTTGTCTCATCCGAATCGTTTCTGACTTTTCCGTGCTGTGCTGGCTTGATGTCAACTGCATTTGTCTCGAATTCTCTTAAATTTTATGTGCTAGCCGGATACGCCTAGATGCAGAGATGCAGAAAAGAAGACCAAAAGCGGAGACTTACTTATGATCAGCTAGGTGAAGCTTAGCTACACCTAGCGGAGGCGCCTAAGGCAGGAGTGCCGCCACCCTGGGCGGACCGGGCGGGTATGGGCTCCGGATCCTCCTGGCATGCACTCCTACGCCTAGCAAAGGGTGTCACAGGCTGAATGCAAAAATGTGGTGGACCCTTCCTTGGAATTTCTTCCTAAGCCTTCACATCCAACTCAACCAAAAACACATTTATAAGTTAGGGTTTTCCTAACCTACATATAGACAAAAAATGAGGTTGGAAATTTCTTAACCCAAACATGAATTCCAACCAAAAGTTCCAAACAAGTTTCAAACCAACCAATATCAATTTCCAAACAAAGGAGATGTTCCAAACATCACATAAGAAGTTTCCAAACCTATGTAGATTCCATACTTGAACTTCTCCTTCTTTTCCTTCGTCCTTCTTCCTTCTTCTTCTTCTCCCATCTTCTCTCTTTCTCTTCTTCTCTCTTCTTCTCTCTTTCTCTTCTTTTCTCTCAAACGTGAAATGCCCTAACTCTCACCCAAAATGAGGTTTTTTTTCTAAGGCCTTGTTTGTATAAATAACTTTTGAGTTAATTTTTTCCCTTGCATTTTATTCCCTTCATTTTCATTTATTTGCAAATACCTTATAATTTACCATTTATCCTTGGCTTTTGTATTAATCCCGGCACATCCTTTTCACTTTAGCACTTCAGATGCGAAAAATACAAATTGTGCTGTATACTATAAAACTGAGACGGTAAAAGAAAAGAAAAAGAAAAGCAAGCTTTAATTCACGGTGTTACCTTACTTGGAGTGGATAGCCTTGAGTCGATGGGTGGCCATGTGATGTAGATGCCTCCTCATCTTGTGTAGCGATGCACTAGTCCTCTCCAATCAGGCCTAAAAATGATCTAGCAATATGATGAATGTCGTACAACAAACATGAAGAAGCCCCATGAGATATAATAGTGATCTCTACCATCCCAGATATCTAAAAACGAGCAAAGAAAGTAAATTAAAACTCACATGCATTAAATATTGGAAATAATTTAGAATTTAAAAGATGCTTGCGCAACAAGTGGGATGTTGTAAGCTGTATTATGGTACCTCATTTGGTCCATAGATTGGTGGTGTGATCAAACATGTGTAATACATCAATGCACTCAATATATGGATCATGAAAGTCCATAATATTAGTCCTAGGAGGTGATGTGATGATCCTCTCTGTGCACGTGTAGCCCATAAGGCGACGTATGATGCATGATCATGTCTTCAATCTCATTATGGCCGTCATATGTCAACCAAATGTATCCTAATGATGTTCGAGTGACGCATAACTCAGCGCTCTAAAAGACGATGCCATTCACACAATCTCAAATGAGATAAGTGATGTCGTCAGATCAAATCTCTAATCGCAGATATATGTAATTAGATGGAGTAGCAGACTCTCAAATGTATGGCTCCTATAACACCTACAATTTACCTCAATGTTAATAGAACTAAAATTATCATTATTGTGAATATGACTAAAATAATTATATTAATATATAATTATCCGATCATGAGTTTGTGCATCCAACTGGTCTCGATATAAGGTAAGCACACCAGATGGGTTATGCACCCATGATAAAGGTACTCTCTAACGAAATCCTAATGGATCGGTCGAACCATGCTTTCGACTGCTCGACCTTAACAGAGCTCAGTTGGTAATCCATATTTGGCATACCCTCGACTAGTCTCCATCGGCCGCCTTAGCCATCATGCATGTAAGTGATGAGGGACTAGAAAGTTCCTCTTTGATACCAAAAATCAGGCCCGGCCACGTGTAGTCTCTCCTAAGACGAGGGAAGGCGGATAAAAAAAAAACCATTCAATTTTATCAACATCTTAGTGATTGACTTTTATATGTGTATGGTTATAAATATTGGCAACATAGATATACAAATGTAATACAACCAAAAATCTCAATAGCACCATCGTAGCTTGCTCAACATAACTCCCGGTATAAGTGTGCTAGAACTGCACTACCCCAACTGTAAGTAGAGGTCTGCGTCAAATCTCATAGTAAGGGGAAGAAACAAAGGTGAACATACAGACCTTTCTTGTCTACAAATAGAAAGGATCCTAGCAATGTTAGGATGAAACTACATGCATTGCGCTCTAATGTCACCTCATCTGCGTCTATGGGTGGAGTTGATAATTGCTAAGACAACCAACAAGTCGAGACAGCAAATCCTTGAAGCTCAGTTGGCGGAGGGATCACACCCTAGCGTGACTCGACGCGACAGCGACGCGAGTCACGTATGGCGGTGGCCCGGTGGTCCGTGAATCCCGGCCCAAGGCGGTAGCATCTGTGTGTGATCGTCATCTCCCCAACCGGTAATGAAATATGTGTGTCTTAGGACTCCATTTCTCAACCAGACTCGTGATGAGGGCTCAATCGAGTGTGACATGTCCGATGCGATATAGACCATAAAACCCGGATCGGATCACATACAAGCGAGGCATCTGATTCATATGCCGCTCGCATGAACCGACATTTGTTGTCATTTATGTGATACCGACAAAAGCTTCTAAATATTTCAATAAACCAAATTTCTGCCCTTACATTACGCGTAATGAAACAATATTTTTATATGATGCAAAATGCATACATAAAGTAGTGTCCACTAAATGAGATCGATATGCATACTGTAAAACCAAGACAATTCTATCTAACAGATCTGCATCATAAGGCCCTCACGAATACCATATAACGTAACATGTAACAATCGATAATGATAAACAAATGAGCAGTACTTGTTAGTGATGTGCATAGGGCGAATAGTGTAATTATTATTACTTTCATATTTTAATAATAAATAGGCATTTCATTATCACATCTTACATTTCTAATTTGGTGATTTACTCCATGAATAGTTGATTCCACTTATGGTCATCAAATGTGTGACTTGATAGTAGAACCCTAGACTTCAAATGGAATACTATTCTAAATTGTCCCTAGTCGTTCATTATTGGTGGAGCAATAGTGAATTAAGACTAGTATGGAGTGTGACTGATAATCATGTTCTACTTGTAGCGACCCCTAAGCCGATCCGGCCGAAGGCGAGTCCGAACGAAACCCGGGGCCTTGGGTTTATTTCTTGCCAGTTGTCATTTTGTCTAAGTTTTTATTTTCAAAGTACGCGACCGAATCCCGACCCGACCGAATGGTGGATCGAACAACGGTTTACTCAGCGTTTTCATTTATCTTATCAAAACATTTTATTAATTCATTTAATTCGAGCGGGTTGGGTTTAAATGACGATGTTGAAATATAAGAAAAACCAATGGTGACCCATAAACATTAACAAAATACATTAAAGGAAAAGCATTCTATGCTCTTTTTAAAGATGATACACAAAAATCAGATTTTCAGTTTAACCTTTGTTTACATACTTGTTCAAAAAGATGATATGAGAAAAATTCGAAGTATACCTTATACGCCGTACTTTCTCTATGACTACTGTGACTGGCGATCTTGGGAAGCTTCTTTCTCGCACAGCACACTCGATACACAACGCATAGTTAAAACTACACGCTAAGCATTTTCATGCCTAGTGGTTCTATCATAGTTCTGTTATTATATTGATTTACTTCAAACCAAGCATTTATCGTTAACCGCTCGCTCAATAACATCGGCGTATACTCGCGCTTTCAGTAATACCGTGTTTCTGTATGCGTATCCTTATCATGCATTTTCAGGCAACGAATTCATTTCATGATATTCAAACATATTCTATACCAATCATCTATTTTTCGTCAACGTTGGCTATTTCACGCCGACTGTGATTCACGTTACCGTGATTCCGTTTGATGAATCCCGTCCTTATTATCATTGATAATAGCATACATTTTAATTCTATCTCTCCCATCATAGCCCGGATGCGTTTAGAATTGTCCGACACGTGGTATCCTTGACCGATCTCCCGTCATGCGGATGCGGGTTTGGTGCATCGAAACGTGGTATCGATTAAATGTCATATGCGCCATCGCGGATGGCGATTGGTACTCCAGCGAGTGGGACATTTCTTCAATGCCATACGCATCCTTAACCGGATGCGATTAGTGCATCCGCGGTAGGACATTGGGTAATTTTGGGGGTGCCTTTGTGACGGATGCGGAATTGGTGCATCCGTCGAGAGAGCGATTCATTGGTATATTATTCACTTCACAATTTTGGCCAGTTCGTTTGGGTGGATCACGTCTTTATCATGTTCACTTTTCATTCGGTTGTCGATTATGCTCAATCTCATATTCACTTTATTATCTTTACGAACATACTCGTCTATTAATCTATATCTCACATACTCATTCATGAATTCGATTCATATTCTCATTCATAGTTAATTGGTAAACTACCAAAATACTTGAATTAAGGATAGAGTCAGAGAACAAACCAGTATCGATTCCGTTTCTTTCTCGATGTCAATCCTGACGGTTATGCTCTTCACGTACTGATCAAATACAATTCACTCTTAGTGATTATGCAAATAATGTGCTAAACGGGCAATATCATTGAGGCAAGCAAGCTTTGCCGAGGCGGTGGTGCGGTACGGTACCAACCCAGACTCATTCTTATTCCCTATGAGTCTACTTTGCCAGGAATTGGAATCATTCCGATAGGTTGTCCCGACAACTAAAGTTATGGCATTTCATGCCTTAATCAATTTTACCGATTACAGCGAGGACAGTTTGTATTTCTAATTTTTCGGGGTCCTAACTTCATTTTGACACTATCTCTTTAGTACTCATTTAAAAGCTAAGGTGTTAAGGGTTCTATTCATTGGAATCACCCGGTCGAACACCCGAAACTCAAGTTAAGTCCGAAACAACCCGGACTGCTGTGTTCAAAGCTGAACCACAGAGTTTGACACACATGGCTACTTTGAGGTGAATTTTTAGGCCTCTTAAGGATCAAGAATTTGGCGAGTACCCACAAATCTTTAAGTTTTGTTCTCCTTGAGGAAGTCATTTTACGTAGCCACGCCAGATCGCTCAGTGGATGAAAATAGAGGCGAGATTATGGCCAAAATACAGCTAAGTTTGAGGCGAAGCGAGAGCGACGGGTGTGAGTACACCTAAAGTATGCCGTTACACTTTGACAAAATGAGCAGAACGAAAGTGTGCCATTTGCACAGTATCTTTCAGTACAGTCACCAGAAAATATACCAAAATGTGTGTTTTTCTCACATTTTTTCCGCCTTTGATCCCCAATCAAATCTACACTTTAATGCACATCAAAACTGTTCAAATTCACCTTGGAATCTCTTCTACTCAATTCCTCTTTCAATTGCATATATTTCTTCAAAACTCTTTTGTAATTCCTTCAAAAGGTCATTCCAACATAAGGTTATGACCCATCCTCAAACCATGATGATTGAGATTGGGGTTTATTCAAACTTCACTCAAGACTTCTCGATTAACCATGGATCCGTCTAAAGAGGCCTATGATTATCTTGTACCATATGGGGTTTTACCCACAACACCTCCAACAAAGTTGAGGTTTGTGTGATCTCTTCCACGAAACCCTAGACAAGAGGACATTCTCAAAACAAAGCACTTAGGAAATCAAAACACACTTAGATCCTAGATGAATACATACCTTGGTTTTGATCTTCCTCTCATATATTAACTGTTCTCTTAACATACCAGTTCTCTGCTTCTCCTCTCGCACGGTTTTTGCTGGAGGGCAAAATTGGGAGACCAAATGAATTTTAGCTTTTGTTTTCATTTTTATATTTTCAACTTTTCATAAATTTGCAACTAGCCCTCATATCTTTAATTTTTGCAATTCAACTTGTTTGTTTCTACACAGCCCATCTCTGCTCCTTTTGATTTTTATACCAGCAGCAAATCTAGAATTTTATCCTTGTTCTAGTGCCCAAAATTTCCGGAGTTCACTAAATTTATCATTTCATAACTTGTCAATTTATCCATTTTCAGGAAGCAAGTTTGGCTCAATTCTATACCCAGAATATAAAAAAAAAATTTCTTATAAATTCTCGAGAACATTTTCAGGCGTTACACTACGATCGTGGATATGTGATCTAACAAATTAACTCATAGTACATGTTGGTGAACATTGTATTGGATCGACCCACTTGAGAATACTACATGGATTATAAGTCATAAGTACTTCTCTCATCATAATAATCTCTTCATACTGTTACCATTGAGCCTAACACCAGCTTGCAAAAGTTACACATGGGAGCTTTTATGTTTAACACTGGTTCCAACATCTTTTGTAATGGGGTGTGACCACATTGTGTGGATTGGATATGAACAAATCATGCTGAAGAGGGACGTGAGTGGATGAAGGTTGTCCCTCCATTTAGAGATGTTGTGTGGGCTTTGGGCATTGTTGAGATTGGAAATTGTGGTCATGCTTTCGAATGAATTAATAAGGATTATTAATGTCATTTGTGTTATCAATTTATGAGATCGAAAATTGCATGGTTAGACTTTTACAAGAGACCTAGATCATGCCTTGTGTTCAAGAATTTGAGGATATGTAAAGTGAGACAAAGGGACTCGGTATTGTTATGGATTACAGGTTATGTCGGGCTGTTGGCATCATGGCGGGTGGTGTGCGCTGCAGGCAGCCGCGAATCCATGCAGGTTCGAAATGGGTTTTTTGAGCCTGCCAGCGATATTTGGACTCTGAGGGATCACACATATGGGAATGGTAGGAAACTAACCCTTAGGCTAGGTTGGTGTTTGACCCCGAGGATCCCTGCGGATTCATTCTCTTAGTTTTCACGAGCTTGAAGAAGGCTGGGTTTCGTGAGACTCAAACTAGCAGCTAACACACCAGTTTCTTTCTCGGTTTCCAAGAAGGCTGTTCATGTGGATGGCATTTGTGGGGGTGGAGCCAATCCCGGGTGCGCTCAATTTAGCGATGAGGGTTTAACACACGGGGGCTGCCCGGAGACAAAGGATCTTCCAACGTGAATAAGGTATTCTTCCATCCCTGAATCATCTGATCGGATCACATGGATCCCTGGTCGGGTTAGAAAAAGGCAAAAATTTTAAATTTTTCCGTTGTGTATGTATGCTTAATCGCCATTAGAAACCTAGCAATACTAGTATATAGATACAATGCAATTATTAAGACAATGTAACAACAAAAAACATACATGTTTCAATCAACTTGATTCCTATTTCGACAGGATAAGCAACTATGACTAGGTTGTTTGTAGAACCCACATGTGATAGTAGTCTTCCTCTCTCTAACGTCCATTTCATTATGCAAACAGGTTGATTTAGGACATGCACATGATGTGCGTTTCATTGACTCAGAAGGCACAATGGTTCAATCATCTTATGAGGTCATTCATATTCATGAGAGATGGGATGGAACAAGGTTGCCACATGTATCATAGATACGATTGAATCTTTGTAGTAGCCTTGAACAGATGATCGAAAATCTATAGATCGAAACCTAACATGCTGCTATAATGGCTACGAAATCCATATCTAAGAAGTGTCTTACACGAAATTGCATTTATGGTCTTGTAAGTTAAAGAGGCGATGTTTTTCGACCTCTCTTTGACTTGCCATAGTATCCTTTGTTGTGATCGTAAGAACAATCTCGAAATGATCCGGCTTTAACCACATGTGCCTTTATCTTATCAACATATAGAGTATATTGCTAATCTAATCCCGATCTATCTTACCTTATTCATAACACAACAAAGTAGTTATTAAGCCTAAAAAAGGTCGAATTGAATCAGATCTCGGTTATGGGTAAGCTTTGAGCTCCTTTAAGACCAATGAAACATTAGACATGTTTGTAGTCATTATCCATATCTTCGACCTCCATCATGTGAAAGTGCCCTTCTCAAAATGGATGTTTTCGACTATCGTGTGTTTCTAAATTAAATTCTCCCTGTCCGTGTCCACATAATTATTAAGATTTTCCAATACACATTTGCTAAGGCACTCTATATAACTAAGGTTTTATCTTTCAATCGATTCATAAAGTTGCTTTGCAGAGATGACGCATGCAAATCTATGATATGCATATGGTTTAGTCGACCAAGATGAACATTAGTCATTACTATCATGCCTCTAGATGTAATCGGCTGATAACATAAAGGGTCTCATCCGTTAAGTTACCTTGTTTCTAATACATGCTAGAACCATCTCGACTATCCTTAATATTCTCTCCATACATAATAGCAAATGTCGGTGGAAACATTATTATTACCATCACAGCCATAGTAATCATTAACGTGCCTTTATACTTCCCATACAAATGTGTACCATCAATACTCAAGATGGGTCAACAGTGATTGAATCCTTTAATAGAGGATGAGATGCCTAGAAAACGAGTTGAAAAACCTCGATGTTATGCATATGACTATCAAATGTTTTCCAAGTTACAACACATCCAGGATTTGCCTGCTCCAATGCCATGAAGAAACGTGGTAGTTTTGCATATGACTTATGGAAGTCCCCAAATAAGATTGTACGTGTTTTATGTTTTCCAACCAATGCCTTCTTGTATGATATTTCATATCCAAATTGCTCCATAATGGTTGCTTGGATAACAGCTGCTGACAAAGTGAACTGTGCCTTAATCATTGCCTTGATATGATTAGCAATCAAGTTAGAGTCTAATTGTTGCTGGTCCCGATTCAAGCAAGCATTGACACAAGTATGCGGACCTTTATACTTATTGATTTCGAAGAAAGATGTATCTTTTACAACCATAGCACAAAGCTTTCATGTACATTGACACTCCCTTATCTGATATATCTTAACACTAGAATTTTTTTTTTTTGAAGATGTAACAACCACTATTGTCAGGTGTGCTTTAATAGAGTACAACTTAACAACATCTTGCAAGGTAGCTTTGGAAGTAAAAACCTGGCCAACAACAAATTCTCCACTTTAGTTTGCAGTATTATAGTTCACCCATGGAGTCCAGTCCCTAAAAACAACATTACCAAAGTTTTCAACATTTTCAAACTAAGGTAATGGTGATAAGTAATAATTAACCGTTCCCCTCTCGTCTGAGTCCTCAGGATCTAGTTTATTTGAGACATCACAACTTGGCATATCCACATATTGCTCATTCTCCATAAGTTGGTTAATAGTTAAGAAAGACGGAACATGTCCATCAGCTTGAACATCTCCATCTCCATCACTTTCATCGTCACCTGTTTTATCTTCATAATCTTGGTAATCTTCATTTACTTCACATCTAACAGCAACTGGAGCTCTACTAAGCCCACAACCATAGTCCAATTCCTCAACATTAAAATTTCCTCCAAGTAATAAATTTGTGTAAGTACAATGTCGCGCCCCAACCCCCGCCTAGGTGGAAGAGGGGGAACATGGCACGGGACTGAGACTCCTTTACCTGAGTTACTGACATTAGTGGGCCCATTTCGAAATATAACTGAATGTATCATAATATAACTTAAACTTAATCCATGATGAAATAAAACTTTTAACACTATCACCATAATGGTGTTCATATCACCATACAACATTCAGTCTCATCTGACTACTACATATACAAGTCCTATTATGAAAAAAAAAACTTTACATGTACATATTCAAAATCAGAGGTAGCGACCTATAGATATTGACTCCTATTGCTGTGTTAGCCCTCCTGTGTGTCATACGACTGGATGTCCTCTTTAGTACCTACACGAATGAAACACCAATGCTAAGCTTATAGCGTAATGGGAAACATATAACATATATGACCACTTGTAGTGGTCCTCAATGACAATATACAATTAACACAATTTCTATTTGCACATTAGCCGCTCATATATCTCGACTACTTGTACACTATGTCATTTGTCAGAGTGCCCTTCACGTTCATTCTTCATAATACATAGTACTTTTTATATTACTTTAGTTCTATCACATTTTTAAATTCAAATCATTGTTTTCATGTTACATGGTTCTTATAACTATTGCAATCATTTTATCTCATCTTGTGTCTTGCTTGCATATTCCAAGAAGTGGATACAAGTATAAACTGTATGTACCCAAAGGTACTATCATCACTGCATTTATATTTGATCCCTGCATCAGACGACCAAACGGGGCCACTGTAATGACCCAAACGAGGCCAACTATATCATGTAATCCCTAATAGGCATGTCTACCTATCCATCTACCCGGGGACATATGCAGACAATCAATCTTATTACATTTTTATTTGTGTTCAAACTATGCACATCTCATATACTTGGATAATGGCAATCACATGTATTCACATGAGATACTTTACAGTATTCCTTTATACATATACTATAACTGCTATCAGAACTCCATATGATCATGTTCTTAGTATTGCCTCGTATTTCTATTCATGTAATCATAGTTCATAGTACTCACTTTATAATTCTTTACAATTTTTAATGTATTCTATTTGAATATCTTTATACCAAAATATTTCCTACAAATAGAGCTCTCTTTAGACAGATTTTTGGGTATAATGGGGTCCAAATTTGAATACACTTATTTAAAAGATATTTGTTCTCCTAGAAGTCTAGTTTAACGAATTGAATCACTCAATTTGAATTGGGTGATGGCGGGTTATGGCTTTAAACAGCGTACCCCGAACATACCCAGCGCAGAAAATGGGAGCTTCACTTTGAATTTTACGGATCAATGGGGTCCAAATTTGAATACACTTATTTCAAGGAGATTTGTTTTCCTAGAAGTCTAGTTACCTAGAAATTTGAATCACTTAATTTAGATGAGTTATGGCAGAGTTGTGGCGAGTTATGTGAAAATAAAACATGGGTTTTGAAAAAAATTGTGACATATACTAAAAGCCTGACATTTTCTTTATACAAACGTTATCGATTGGGGACATATTATCAAACAACCATATAACTGAGCTAAGACCAACAACCATCATTATTATGTAAAGTTAGGGTTTCCCTCGAGCAAACATCATCGAAAGGTTTTTTAGGTTAGTTTCCATATCTTAATCTTTTTCTTTTCTCTTATTTATTCTTCCTTCTTCTTTTTGATCACCAAAATCCTTGATCACATGAATAAATGTTCCTTTACAAGACCAAATTTTATCTTATCTCTTATTCTTTCATAAGGCCATGTTTGGCTTGTCATTTTTGTTAAGTTTTCCATTTTTTTATTAAAGTCAGCCGTTTCTCTTTCGTTTACTTCTACTTATCAAATATTTTACAATGGCATATAAACTTATTCTTTATGACCTTGAGTCCTTAATGTGACATTTTACTATTTTACTTTTGACTCTTGTAGTAGTATGGTTTTATCATTTTCGTTTCTTAGCGATATAAATTCGGAAAAATACAATTTTAACTTATTTTATACCCTAAACATATTATAAAACTGCTAAGGTATATTTTGGGGTGTTACATTCAAGCTAATTAATTCACTTGTGGCTTAACACGCACTAGCAAAACATACAATTCAATTTCCTCCATTCCAACTATGTCAACCAATTTTAACATTCGGTACGCACTATTGTTATCAATACATGTTCTTTATGATGGATATATAGTGAGTTATTATTTTCTTTATCATTGTGTGTATTATATCATAGCTAATAACTTATCATATATGCAATCAATCGGTACATCCAAAGGCACAATAACTGTTTTGTTCCCTACATATTTCACATTTGTTTCAGTCATGTCAGATTTTCCATTATAAAAACATATGACGGGAAGAGTGGAGTCACACATTATTTACCTACAAAACAAACACACCAAGTGGAATGCCAATATTTACAAAAACCATGAACCAAATAGGCCCTTGTGTTTATACTAGGTATAATGAAAATATGTATAAAAAACATGTTGGGTTGGGAGATGAGCTTCATTTAGCTTTGGTATTGCATCAACGTAATTTTTTTAAGGTTCCTTACCTTATGCATTTCAAATCGGTAGCTTAATCACATTACTTTTCCTACCCAGGAAATATCTATCGAGCTACCAATTCCCAGAAGATAAAAAGCAAGGGTATAAGAATGGGAAATATGTAGTTCGAGAAAATGGAGAAAAATAATTGTCTTGGTGAGTAACACCTTAGCCCAACTATAGGTACTATCTTAACCATTAACTTGTTAGAGATTTTAAGCAAGTGCACAGATCGCACAAGTAATACAGTGGATTAACAAGTCCAGATATCGATCTCACAGAGAAGGTGTGGTTTTAACGAGGATTGAGTACCCCGGCTAATGAATTCGTTAACTATTTGAGTGAAAGGGGATTCGGAATGTGATTATTTAAAAGAAAACTAAACTAAAACAAAACAAATCTAAAATTGATTTTCAATGATTCACAAGTAAATGGGTTGATTTTAAGGAAAACCTCTAGGAAATGATGTTAGGGCTAATTGTCTTCGTTGATGAACTTATGATTTATATGCATGAAGTGTCGTTTGAGTGAAAGTATACTTGTGTTTATCCAAGGAAACCGGTATGAGGTTTACACTTCCATGTCTCCTCTCAATTTCTCACAACTACTTCCTATTCTCCTTCCGGTCCATCTAGGTCATGAAATGTGATACTTTTAGAAGGCAATTCTTTCCTTGAGTCCTATTAGTCACCTCTGTCCATACGATAGGATTACTGGACCCTATCATTCATCAGTCACCTCTCGGTCATCTGATCTCGCACCAATGCTAAGGTGGCACTCCCCCAAACAAAATCTATTTAGTACTAAGGCATTCCTAATTTCCTAAACTTCTTTGATTATGTTATATTGAGTTTGTCGAATTGAGACACATTTGAGGTAAAGATCAAAGCCTAAAAATTTATATTTCCAAATGTCACTTTGGAAACCCTTTGTGCCTGAGTCTTAAACTCACTTCCCGATAAAATCATAATTAAGAATTACAACAACTAACATCAACATAAGAATAAATTCACAAAACCGAACTAAAAAAGTATATAAATCAAGCATCAACTTTAAGCAATCAATCAGGATGTTGCTCCACTCATCACAAAAACGAAATCCAACAAAACCATGTTTAACATAAACATAATGATGAAAGATTAATAAAGTAGAGTTTGGGAATCTGAAACAAACAGAGTGAAATTCGTCTCCAAACTACACTCTACGGGTTATTTACAAAGAGACCCTCTAGTAACTAGCTCTTCAAAATCAGCTCCAAAAACGAAGTAAAACTAAAAAAAATCAAAAACCCTAAAAGAAGAGAGAAAAAACCCTAAGGATGTAACACGAAATATCTGCTAGTCATTTCGACGAGGCTTAGGAGTATTTTGTACTTTATAATTTATTTGTTTGGTAGGATTAATCTGGCTCTGAAGCAGGAACCCAGGAAATTTAAAACTTAGGACAAGATTGTAATTTGTCCAAAAGGGAGCCTAAAAGATATGGATTAAGAAAGGTGGAGGCCCCGAAAATAAAATAAAGGAAACTTGAAATACAAATGGCAGTTTATGGGCTTAAAAGCAAATAATGAAACTAAACCCAAAAATGGGTTTTGGAGGAGCCAAAGCAAGGCCTAAGAAATCTGGATTTAAGACCAAATTTGGTCTCAAATTGGGGGGAGAACGTAGAGAAGAAAGAAGAGGGGAGAAGAAGGAAAAGGAAGAAGAAGAGAAGAGGAGCGAAACGAGCCAAGGTATGGAAATATGACCTTTATCATAGTTCTATGAGATTATGTATGACTTTCCATGCTTGTATGATTAATAGCTTGTCCCCCAAGGCAGAGTTTTCTTGAAGGTTTCATCTGCTTAAAAATTATGGAAAGTAAAGCTTGGTAAAACTTTGAATAGGAAACGAAACATAAAAATCCTCCCTTTGAGGTTGGATTCACTTAGTTCAATGTAAGAAATTGAGTTAGGGTTTAGAATAAACCCTAACTATTCTACATGTTAAGGCTATGTATGGATCTGCGCCCATATTAGAGTGGGTTTGAGAGTAATTCATGAAGTTTTGAAATAAGAGAGGCGTATTGAAAGAAGAATTAAGTGAAATTGAGGTTATAGGATGAATTTGGAATGGCTTGGGAGGTGTTTATGGGTATAGGGTTGATGTGGGTATCTGAAATATGGAAAAAAGGGAAAACACGCGTGGACATTTTTGGGTCGTGTACCAGTACGCCTTGAATGTGTGCAGTACACCCTTCCGAATCAAAGTGTGTACACTTTAGGGGGTGTCTTAGGTACCTTTGATGCTCTGATTCAGTTTCGACGAGTTTTGTATTTTGGCCATAAAATTATCATTTCTTGTCAGTTTGAGTGATTCAAGTGGCCAATTAAAATAGACTTCAGGAAAATCAAACCTAAAGAAATGATATCGTCAAATTCTGGGTCTGTGGTCAAAAATTCACTCGAAAGTGGGGTGTGTACGAGCCAATTCACGCATCCAGTTTGAACATAGAGTAGTCGGGTTGTTTCGGGGCGTAACTTGAGTTTCGGTACTCCGAATTGGGTGATTCCAGTTGGAATAGAACCCTTAACACCTTAAATTTAAAGGAGTACAAAGAACCAGTGTCAAATATGGAGTCAAGGCACTAGAAAATGAGTATTTCAAACTATCCCTCGGGTAAAATCGGTAAATCGACTAGTTGGCATGAAAATGCCATAACTTGAGTTTGGATGATCCGATTGGATTGATTCCAATTCCTGGGTAAAGTAGATTCATAGAAGAATAATAATACATGAATAAGGTGTGATTACATGCTCATCATACCTTACCGGTCTATGGAATACGATCTGTCGCAGGCGCGTAATGTATTTAAAATGCCTGATATAAAATAGTAAATTCTTTGAACTCATATAATTGTAAAAACTACCTAAGACCGGTTATTAGCGACCTGCGCCTCCTGACCGATTAGTGCCCGATACTCTGTTAGTGCTCAGAGGCACTCCACAGTTAGTGCCAGATTGCTCACATTGTAGTGCTAGGTACTCTGATTAGTAAATGCCGGTCACTCCTGATTAGATCTTCTGGCACTCCTGTCACATTAAGTGCTGCGGCACTCTGTCTGATTAGTCTTCTGGCACTCTGTCTGATTAGTGCTCTGACGCCAGATGCTGTATAGTATCTTGGGGTACTTATTGTGCTATGTCTTACTCATTTCCATACTCTTGATTACAGGAAGTAAGCGATTATATGATAAGACTCTGAGATAGAATAAGAGTAAAGATCTGAATGTACCTCACGTATGCATTGTATTTTCTGTTGGGTACTCACGTATTTGATTAAGTTCACATCATCTCGATTTAGCTCGTAGTACCTTGGTGCTTGCATCGAATAAGTTACATGAGTACCTATGGGTATTCTGTCTCTGATTAACTCCATCTCACGGTTAAGTCTGCGGCGCAGACACTCACGCATCACGAACAAGTTAAAAGTAGGTACCTCACAGATTCCTCACGTATCAGTTGAATTTGTGATACCTATGGGTACTCACGTATTTGATTAAGTTACATGTGGTACCTGCAAAAATTGCTCTGTATGAATAAGTTACATCTTGTATGCGAATAAGTTCATCACACGTATCTAAATAAGTTCACATCACATGTCGATTAGGATTCTGTAGTACCCTAATGGTACTCCTGTGTTAGATTAAGTTACATGCACTTCTCTGATTAAGTGCAGCAGTACTTTAATGGTACTCACAGTATTGGATTAAGTTAAATGCGCCTGCGATTAAGTTGCGAGTACTTTCTTTGGGCCACTCACGTATTTGATTAAGTTACGTAGTACCTCACGGGTACTCCTATATCTGAATAAGTTACATCTGTATACGAATAAGTTACGTCTGTATCTGAATAAGTTCGATCCACGTATCTAAATAAGTTATGTCCCTTTTTGTATACGAATAAGTTCTGTCACATATCTGAATAAGTTACGTCACAGCCATTAAATAAGTTGTCACAATATCTGAATAGGATTACGTCGCATGTCGATTAAGTTATGGTACCCTATTAGTACTCATGTTGGATTAAGTTCTGTACGCCTCGATTAAGTTACGTAGTACTAATGGTACTCTATGTTGGATTAAGTTACATGCGCCTGCGATTAAAGTTGCGTAGTACCTCTTGGTACTCCTGTATTTGATTAAGTTACGCGGAAATGTCTCACAGTACTCCACATGTCTGGATAAGTTATGTCACGTATCTAAATAAAGTTAATCACGTATCTGAATAAGTTTCATCACAATATCTGAATAATTACATCATTATCTGAATAAGTTATGTCACGTATCTGAATAAGTTATATCACAGCTATCAGAATAAGTTACATCACGTATACGATTAAGTTACGTAGTACCTAATGGTACTCTGTGTTGAGTTAAGTTACATGCGTATCTTATTGAGTTCTGTAGTATCTACGGATACTCTTGTATCTAATCAAGTTTTGTAGTACCTACGGGTACTCCCGTAACGATAATATAAATATAAGCCCAGTAGTACCTACGGGTACTGCCGTATCAGTAAAATAAGTATAAGTCCAGTAGTACCTAAGGGTACTCTCGTATCCGTAAAATAAGTATATACATTACGATCTGTACTGTTGGACTAATGTCCATACGATATGTATCTGTATACATCCCGATCGACCACTGTATGGGATCGGTGCGGTGTAGTTAGATTTATCGTACCTCACAGTCACCTTCGCACAGTATAAGATCCGAATTAGGTATGTGCTCGAAATGCCGAGTATAAGTTTTGTAGTACTTACAAGTACTTGTATGAGTGAGTTCCTTAATACCGGTACACGTTCAGTAATCTCTGTGATACCTCACGGTGCCTGGGACCAGTGTAAACTCCGTAGTATAAGTATAAGTATAGGATTACGTAGCTTTCCTGCGAAGTCACAGTGAAAATAAGTTTGTTATAAGTATAAGTCTTGTATAGAATAAGTTCTGCATGTGGCCTCCTACGGGAGTCTGAGATAAACATGGGTGCAGCCAAAGTATAAGGATTACGCAACTCTACGGGAGTCTGAATAAACATAGCACATTATAAAAAGTACTTGTATAAGTTCATAATATAAATGCTGAAATTTATATTATCACATTATTGTTTATGCGTTAAAATGTGTATATCGCCAAGACATATGTTTCCAGTAGCGTAAAGCTTAGCACGGGTTTTAATCTAGTGTAGGTGGAGAAGACATCGAAGACTTATCTTTGTGACGACACACGGGAAGGGTTCACTAAATGTAGGTTCAGGTGCTCACGATTTGTAAATGTAAAGAAATCTTGTTTCAGTAATTGTAAATGGGACTTGGTAAAAATTGTATGATACTTTGATGTTGTTGAGATCGTGGGCCGTAACCCCGCAATTACGATTCGGTTTAAAAAATCGGGTAAAGAGTCCAGCAAATTATGGTCTCGCGTCACGAAACTCGGTTCGGATCCATGAAGCAGATTCGAGGCGGGATTGTGTGAAAGAGAGGGTGTTCTCCCTCCACAAAAAGCAGCCCCCATTAAATCTAAAATACATATAGCAAATGGAAAATGGTCCAAAGATGGGCTAAAAATGCGAGGTTTTTGTTCCAGACAGGCATCCTTCAGCGAAGCTGGCTTCTTCCGTAGTGAGCTTAGAGTTGTCTTTTGTTGTGTTCTTCCTTCTCCTTGATGAAGGGTAGCTTCACCTTGGCGAACCTCTTCGCCTCGGAAAACCCGAGAGGTCCTCTTTCTTGGGCTTGGGCTTCCCAGCGGTGAAGCATCCTTCACGCAGCGAACCAAGCCATGTAGCGAGTTCCCTCTTATAGGATCAACACCTTCTTCACAACTTGGTTTCTCCGTCCCACTTTTAGCGATTTTCCTTCTAATCCTACGAAACATAGAAAATGGGGGATTAGTGTAATCTTTAAGAATAGATTTAATAGAATCTAGCATTTAGGTTACAAAAATACATACAAACATTTTATAAATCTTAATAAGATCCACCTATTAGTGGGGTAACACCTTAACCAAGCATGGGTATTATCTTAACCGATTATTTAATACCAAGATATCCTAAGTTTCTACGAAATTTGAAGGAAACTAAACAATTTGAAAATTTTCACTGTACACTAAACCAAATCAGAAAAATCATGTCTCAAATCACATACTTCACCCATAAACAATTTAAATAAGGGGGAAAAACACGTAGGTGAACAGACTTCAGATTTGGCGACAATAGAGTGGATTTTCCTAAATAAATACATGTCTATTTAGTGGGTGTGTTCTCTAATGAAACACCTTTAAATTTTCACATTGACAACAATCCCACCACCACTCCTGAAAAGATTGAAATCAGAAAGAGAGTAAAACGACTAGTAATAATGAACATTTTAACTAGGAAAAGCATCGTAAATATTGTAAAATTTCAACTTTAAGGTGTTGGAATTATGAATATTGTTTGTTCCTGTTTGATTTATTTATATAGTTATTTGTTTTTTTGGTCTTCCTACTACCATCTTATTCAAGAACAATACTCTTCAAAAGTCTCTAATTACGTTAGGAAAGAGAAAGAACATGTGATAACTATTAATTTTTAAAATCTATTTTCCATTTTCTTATTCTCGAGATTTCCTAGGACCAAATGTGGCCTAAGGGCTCATCAATCTGATGGGGAGCAGGAAATGGTTTGAGGGAAATGACAGTGGTATTTGGATTTTAGGGGCATTACCACTTAAAAGCATTATAACATAGAGATAACAACTAAAATCTTAAAAATTACATAGGCATGGGTTTCTTTTTCTTACATACATATTTTGTTTTAATGGAAACTCAAACCTCAATGACTTCCCACCCCATTGAAACTTTTTCAAAAAAAAAAATGGGGGGGGGGTGCATGTCCCCCTAGACATACATTGGCTCCGCCCTTAATTAAACAGCTTATCTATATTGCATTTGATCACTCCGAAGTACTAAGGAAATAAATGAAGAATTAAAAAGAACGGTTTTTTTTTTCATTTTTGATTGCTCTATAAAAATAAAATAAATAAAATAAAAACATGATTATTGTGTGTGTGTGTGTGAGAGAGAGAGAGAGAGAGAGTCTTGGGCATAGATATAGAGTCCTAAAAATTACTGATCGGGATGAATCATGCATGCATTTTAGTTGAATTCTCAGTGTTCTTTATAGCTAAAATGCATGATTCATAGTCTTTTTCATTAATATTACGTTAATCCCTCATATTATATTGTTCTATAGAATATGGCGATGTTGGAATCGAGGGAGCTAAAGACGAGAAAAGCGAACATAGCGGAAATGACAAAAGCGGACCCAGCGGAAGTGCTGCAGTACTTGCGACGGCGAAGAGACCTCAGGGCTTAGCAACTATGCGCGAGACCTCACCGGCGAACGAGAGACCGAGTTTAAAGGGTCTCGGCTACGCAGCAGTGAAGCAACCTTCGCCGCGGCGTAGCTAGGCCCCCTTTCCAAAGCGGGGCAGCTAAGAACCACAATTTTACGGGCCATTGATGGGCGGAGTGTCTCCAAAGTATAAAAGGGAAGTGATTTCAAGCGGGGAAGGGGGGATTGGATCGGTGAAGAAGGAGATACGGGCATGGGAGATCAGTAGAGGCAGTTCGAAAGATCGCGGGCGGATTTTTCTACTGGATTCTTCCCTCGACCTACTTCATGGAGATTCAAACTCATCGTCTGTGTGAATAGCCCATGATGAACTAGTGCTTTTCTCTGGGTTTTGTCAACCCTAACCGCAGTTTGATGGATTGATTTTCAGTTTTGACTTATTTGAATACTAATATGAGTTCATATGTTTGCTTTAATTCTAGATTTAATTACATGTTATTGTCTGGCCAACGGTGACATGCTAAAGCTGGGAGTTTGAGATCGAGAGAAGATGACTTTTAGGGACATGGTTAAACGACACTTGGGTAGTCGAAGAATAGAGATATTCAGGGCTATGAGAGGTGTGGCCTTAAGGTTTGCACATTTAGGGTTTCGGTCGAGGGTTGGGGCGGAAGTGCAATACATCCCACGGCGAGATAGGCAAATATATCTCGAGAGAGGGAATATCTTGTAGGAAAAATCAACATGACATAACTTCGTATAGATAAGTCCTTAATTAGATGACATCCATCGAGTGTGGTAGAGGCTGTAAAACACTAGGTTTCTCATCATCGATATAATTCAATACATCTAATTTTAAGTTTTGTTAATTCTAGTAATTTAGTAGTAGTAATTCGCTTTAGGATTATATCAAGTATTGTCGAAGTCATTCATCGATGAATCAACACGCTTCTCTTCGAGGAACGACACTTGACTAACATTTCTGTTACATGACTGCAGCGTATACTTGTGCACACGGGTTTGCATTTCCCACCTAATTTTACACACTCATGCTAGAGGCCTGTCAAGTTTTTGGCACCGTTGCCGTTGAGAAGTTTAGTGTTGATATTGACAATCGTACCATAGATAGTACTTTGGATCAATTTTACTTTCTTTAGTTCTTCTCACTTATTGATCATTTTATTTTTATTTTTTTTTTTATTCTGGTTTTACATGTTCTCCTTTGTTGCATTTGTGCTATTATTTGGTCGATCTCATACCGTGATTTAAAGTATTTAAAATTAATGCAAAGACAAGATCGCGAGCCTTACTTCCATTCGATCACGAACGAAACGAGACATTTCATCGAATACGTAGAGAAGCCCTCGTAACCCAATCTGAAATCATGTAGCATCAAGTAGAACAAATTCATGATAGGGATGAACCACAGGTGGAACAGAATGGACAGAACCATAGTAATCCAGCCACCACACTAGTTGGTCCTATAATCCCGTATGCTCCTTGAGGTTTGCCTTGCCACTACGGTTGTTGATCGGCTATCGTCGACCACCCATCTGGCGAACAACTTTGAGTTAAAAAGGAGTAACTTCTTGGAATCTTGAATAATATACAATTTCATGGGCTATAGTGAGAGATAGAATGCATATTTGACCCGACTTTATTGGAAGTCGTGATACAGGTCAAGTACTATAATGGAGTAGCGGAAGAAGATCTCGAATGCGGCTATTCCATTGTCACTTAGTGTTAATTTGCTTTGGTTGACCGGCCCGACCTCCGGACTCTCCCGTCACCTCATGGAATGACTTAGTGCAAAAATTTCTAACCAAATTTTTCCCACCTGCAAAAATATCTCAATTGGTGAAAGAAATTAATACATTTAGACAATTTTAGGGGGAGAACCTAGCTGAGGCTTGGGAAGCTATTGAGGAGATGTCCACAGCATAGATTAACTAAGTGGATGCAAGTGCATACTGATGAATACACATTTGAGTGATAATTATAAGAGAATCGAACACATTTAAACCACAATATACTCACATTTGGCATAAGAACAGGTACTTCTAATCTCTTCTGTGTTTTGGACTTGTGCGAGGTCTTTTAGGTTTAAAAGCGTAAGTGCCGCGAGGATGTAAGCTCGGGAAAGCTAATGAAGCAATGTAGATGTGGGTAGGCAATTGGCCAAGTCTCGGGGACAGGAGAAGCGAGGAAGCAGGACGAGTCCTACTTAGGTAGGACTTAAGAATCTAGGTGAACTTCTTGAAAAAGCTGGCGTGGACAAGTCCTACAGGTGGGACTTGAGTCCTACCGTTGGCACTTGTTGAAAAAGTGCGATGGCTTGACTCTACTTAGGTAGGACTTTATGAAACTTCTTTGGGGTGTCGAATTCCAATCCATGCGGGGGCACTTAAGTAGCGAACAAAATGGAAAAATCACTTTGGAGGTATAAAGGAGGACACAAGTATTCGAGAGTTTCTTTTTCCTTTAGTTTTAGTTTCTCTTTCTTTAGTTTAGTTCTTCAATTACAGGGTTTTAAGTAATAATAGTTTTTTTCCATCTTCGTGTGGTACTTTGTAGATCCAGTTTTGATTTCCTTTCTTTTAGAAGTTTCGGATTAGAGAGTTTGCAATCTTCGGCTAAATATTTGTTCACTAAATCTTCGTATTATATATTCCTCATTCTCGGTTTACAAGTTAACTTTGATTTCTTGAGATCCTGTTTTTTATGATTTATTGTTCTTGACTTTAATCATTCATATAAATTTTATGGAGTTCTAAACCCTGCTATGTGGGATCATGCGAAACTCACCGTCAAAGGTAAGATCCTCAATCCCTCTATTGATTTTAAGCGGTTGTATGGCCAGTCACTTGTGTAGAAGGTTAAGCCATTAGTTGGGCGGAATTCTTGACAACGTGTTAACGAGATATTCCGTTTACGTTGTGCTTGATCATAATGCCAACTAAGGGTTAGTTTTAGTGAGAACAAATGTTGGTATTTCTCGATCATCTTTATTTTCCAAGGCATTCAAGATAAATCCTCCATCGACGACCGTTTCTCAATGGTTCCTAGATGAGTTTATAAAATAAGAGTGGGAACACACACGATCAAGGTAATTGAACCACAAAAATCCAGCGGTGTCTTTCTATTTTAAAACATTCAAACCAATCAACCATTCAATCCAAGCGACACAACATTACGAGTTTTCTTTAAACCATACTTTTAGTGGAGAATGGCTCACATTGATCAAGCGAATCAGACCACTCATGGAGATGACACTGTGGATTCCACGATTACAATCTTCAGAGCGACTATAATTCCCTACGGCAGGAATAGAATTAGGCATACTAGCGGAGACGAAGCATTTTTAGGCGCTGGATTGCAGGGGTGGCGACTAACCAAGTTGATGCGAAGAGGCTAAATTAGAATTGCAATTGCATTGCAATTCGATGCACGTTCTCCGCTTTTCTTTTTATTTTGTTTTGTTTTTGTTGAGAAATCTCATTAGTGTTTCTTGGGCCTTGAGTAAGTGTAGTGCATGTCAATGCGGGCTCATGACGAGAAACAGATTAGTCCAGTTACATCCTAGAAACCTTGAGAAATCCATTATAAGCGAGTGTCTGAAGATAACATTTTACCTCCAATGGATAATCCACGAGAATCGACAAGGACTCTATGAGCCTCTGACATGGGGGCGTGCTACGCTCTGATAAACCCGGTGATAGGAGGAGAAATGGTAACCTTGACCTGATCAATACTTAGAGTTCCTCACAACTCCTTTGCCCGATGTAGAAGAGCCCTTGAGAAGTGCGACTCGAGAGGACCTACGAATTCTTGTATTCGCCTTCACGATGGGAAGCTGACGATTCTGATGAAATTCGGAAATGATCAGATGCTTGCACACAGCTATGCGAGGTTCGAATGCGAGAATCCTTACTCATTTATGAGGATTTCGAGGATAATGCGGTGCACATTCCCTTTCCAGGTTCACCTCTCCGCCCATGTCTGTTTAGTTCTATTCCCTTTTGCTTTAAAGGAAAGCTAAATTGGTTTCATTCCTTGGCACCTAATTCGATCTTTACATGGGAAAATATGCGAAATGAGTTTCTCAACAAATTTTTCCCGCCTGCACGAACTAATGCTCTCATGAGGAGCGGTCGAACTACGAAAAGCACAGGGAGCCGTTCTTTGCGGTATGGGAAAGATATAAGGATCTCCTCCATCGCATCCCTCGCCATGGATTGGATGTAGAGACGAATATTACGCCACCGTGAGTTATCACTGAATAATAAGGTACATCAGGATGATGTGTGCGGCGAATTCTATGAAAAGAGTGCTGAAGCAATCCAACTCTTTGACCTTATACTTGAATGCTCGAACTTGGGAGACTAACACCTCTATAGACACTGCTAAAGTGCACAGCACATCCACTGGTGGCGGAATCCACCACACAGAGAGAATGTGATGAGTTGCGGGCGAAATTGCTAATTTAACAAAGAGCTGAGGCCATAGAGATGAAAAGGTGAATGAGGTACTTAGGTGTACCTCCAACTACCCCTCGATTACCAAATGGACCTAGAGTAGAGCCATGTATTATATGCGATGACCCTACACACTTTCATTATTAAGCGCTGAATCTTCCTCGAGTTAAGGCCATTCAAATTAGACAGACGAAGCGCCCTTAATTGCAGAAGAGCCTTTGACTCCCGGCCTCACAGGCACACAGCCTACGGATTTGGGGTAAGCATCCTAATTTTAAATTTGGAGAAATGAGGGAGGACCACCTAACACACTTAATGACAAGGCCCTCACTATCGAATAAGGTTTTCAATTCCATTCCTCCATTTGAAGTCAGGCCCCAAAGGGATTTCAGAAATTCAGTCGAGGTCATCATCCATAGAGACGAGGAATCAAAACTCATGACCTTACCTGACCTCCATAAGAAGTGCGGGACGTAGTCACACGGTCGTACAAACCCGGTAGAACTACAAACACGGAATTCGAGGCTGCTCGAATGATGTGAGATCCCGAATCTTCCAAGTTAACCTCATCTATAGGTAACCTTGACAAGAAAAAGGGGAAACTTCCATGTAACCAATCAGACACGAGGTGAACTTGATTATTACAGGAAGTTTGGAGTTCGGTGAGGTACCTTTGAGAGCATTGTATAAGGCGGTCCACTACCCTTCGAGTGGTAAGGTAGTCGACTATTCCAACAGGAACCATCACAAGAGTCTCATAGTGAATTAGTTAGAGAGGATGAAAAAATCAGACACACCTCGTGTCCTAATACGAATGACAAAGATAAGCAGCCAGGAAGACAAGTCTAACCATATCCCTCCGGCTCCATACCCTCATGGGCTAAGAGCACGAAAGTGAATAACCATGCTAAATTTATGAGTTGTTTAAGCGGGTGGCTGAACATTCCCTTGTTAGATACTCATTAAGCAAATCCCATCATATCTTTAAATTTCGGAAGGATTTGTGCACAGTAAAAAGGAAATTAGGTGTCAACAAGGAGGCATTCATGACTGAACAATCTACGTCCCTAATTAGGAACAACTTGCCCCCGAATATCCTGAGGCCAGGTAGTCCCTACTATTTCTATAGTAGTTGGAAATTCAAGTTGGGGCATGCTTTGAGTGGACTTAGGGCGGGGAGTGTTAATCTGTTGCCTTACTCGGTATATGGACCTAGGGTTAGGAGAATTAGAGCCAACCAATATCACCTCGATTGGGTGGCCCAGTAGTGTCAAAATTCCTAGGGAATAGTGAAGGATGTCTTGGTCAGGTGAATGAGAATTTTGCTTCTGTCGATTTTGTGATTATGACACTCAGCCATTAGTGAACGAGGAACTCAGGTTCAGTGAATTCTTAGTCGACCATTCTTGTATTTGCTAATGCCATCATACACATTGTAGGGAGGCCCTAGCGGCGCTCATTTGGGAACATATTAATGCGAATATTTTCAATGTACTTTCGAAGGAATGGGAGATAGAAGAAGATATTGGTGAAATTAACATGGTTGACTCAGTGGTCTGAAAAATACGGATAATGTCTCACATGATGATCCTCTTATGTCGTAATACGGTCCAGCTAGGTGGGATGAGTGACCACTTTGGAGTCGAGTTTCTCCACTCGATAGTGAGCATAAAGATGTATTTGAAGTTTATGGGTGGGCTTTAAATTTGAACCTTCTTGTGAATGAGGATAAGACATTACCTTCGAGGAGGCCACAAGCTTGAGCTAAAACCTTTACCAACACATCTTAAATATGCATTCTTAGGGGCAGGACACTTTTCAGTGTCATTATCTTCCACTCCTTAGGCATTGACTCAGAAACTCTTTTGGAAATATTGAAAACCAGCAGGCCCCTTTAGTTGGACAATTCTGCGGATATTAAGGGAATTAGTCCATGATGCGCACACATAAATTCATAGAAGAGGATGTTAAACCTTCTGCAACCACGCAGACGATCAACCCAATAGCGAAAGAAGTACGGAAAATGTCATAAAACTCTTGGATGCTCCAGGTTATTTACCCTAAATCGCAGATAGTGCAAGTGGGTTAGTCCAACACAGTAGCTCCTAAGAAGTCCGGAGTCACAAAAGAATGGCCAATGAAAATAATGAGCTTATTCCTACTCGTGTCACCCTCGTGATAAGGAGGGTGTGCATAGATTATGAAACTTAATGATAAACAAAGGCTGATTTCAATGGATCGATGTTAGGAGCGAAATAAGTAGGTATGAATTTTATCAAGCTTTGATGGGTACTGTGGTACAACTGAAATTGAGATACCTTTAGAAGATCAAGAAAAACTATATTTACTTGCCCGTACCTTCTTCGCCTTTAGGAAATGCCTTTGGATCGCAACACCCGAACTTTCCAAACTTGTATGATGGGTATTTTCAAAGTGACATGATAGAAATCATATTGAGATTTTCACGGATGATTTCTCAGTTTTTGGTGACTCATTTGAGGGCTGTTTAGAGAACCTACGTAAGGCTCGGGGAGAAATGTCATCTACGGTAACACAAGGAATTGTTTTAGCCACATTGTGTCAAAAGATGGAATCAAGCCGATAAGGCCAAACAACTAATTTCCAACCTTCCTACTCCTAAGCAAGTAGAGACATAAGGTCATTTTCGGGGCCAAGGCCGGTTTTATCGACTCCGCTTATAAAAGATTTCATACATACTTCACTCTTATACTTTACTTGCTAAAGATGTCCTTTTCACATGGTCACAAGCTTGTGACAATCGCTATAAGCTCAAACCATGCTAGTATCACTCCCCAATCATGTCTCCTAATCGGGACCTCCCATTTGAGATCACACGTATGGCACGACATACTGGCAGGGGTCAGGTTAGACAGAGGGAGGACAAAAAGGCTTTTGTCATTTACTATGCTAGTAAGATCAGACGCACTTCAAAGCACCATACAACCACGTAAAAGAGTTTTTAGCAAATTTGCTCGCTTCTAGAAAATCTGTGTCATATATCACTGGGCTCTCCCGTGACCATCTTTACGTATCATGCAGCTTTGAAATACTCGGGCTTCTAAGGTGATACGAAACTGCGGTTGACCAGGTGGATTTTACTCAAGAATTCAACTTGACATCAAAGATGTGTGGTTAGAGAACGGTCGCAGTAATTCACCTATCTCGATTGGGCCTTAATCCGACTCCCATGGCATACCCATGTGATAAATTTTCCGATGAAAGCAACTAGCTTCAGACATTACTCCGTGGGTACGCCGACATAGCAGAATTACCTAGTCACCGGCCAAATTCCACTTTCAATGGACTTCTCAACGTAAAAGAAATTTTTTTTACGTATATTAAGAAATACTATTTTGATGATCCATATCTATTTAAATACTGGCCCAGACAAATAATGAGAAGATGTAAAACGAATGATGGGGTACTAAATTTAACTTTTACATTCGGCTTGCGGAGGACATTTCCTCCGCCTAAAACAGCAGATAAGACGGTAAGCCGGGCTTTATCGCCCACTCTATTTAAAGATTGTTTTGATTTCGCAAACGTGTGCCCATGCCGCACCAGAGGGGTCACAAACGAAATACGATGCCTCTACCCCACTCGACCAATAAATCTTGATTGTCGGGGTATTGACTTCCATGGGGCCTCTTTTCCCCTTCTGTGGCTATCTCTACATTTTATTGTCCTGCTGGACTATGTATCTGGCTGGTCGAGGCGCTCCAACGAGAACCAATGACCATAAGGTTGTTTTGAAATTTATAAAGGAACATATTTTTTCGTTTGGAACGCCGCGATTATTAGTGATGTATGACTCCACTTTTGCAATCGATCTTTTGAAAATCTGCTCAAAAAATATGGAGTCACCCATAAAGTATCTACTTCGCCACCACCACAGTAATTCAATGGTCAGCCGAAGCAAATTAATAAAGGGAGATAAACATTTTAGAAAAGACGGTTGCCCCAAATCGAAAAGATTGGTCACTCCGTCTTACCGATGCCTCCATGGGCATACCGCATCATAAACTCCGCCCTTGGTATGTCTCCTATAGGCTGTTTATAAGCAAGGCTTGCCATTTGCCAAGCAGAGACGTGAACACGCTTATCGGGCTATTCGAACTTTTAACTCGATCTAACTCCAAGTGTAAGCAACATGATCAAGAAGTAATGAACTTGGAAGAGCTGGGCGGAGGGAGTCGATGAAAGTCTGCACTTACAAGGAGCCGCTCAAGTCATTCCACCGACAAATCCATCGCCAGAAATCTCAACCCAATCGTAAAGTGCTTCGCATAGCTCCCGACACATCTATTTCCGGAGTTCGCTCGGCCGGACTGCCCTTTCATTGTTAAGGTGGTCTATCCATATGGGGCGGTGGAAATTGAAAATCCGGACAACACACTCCTTCAAGGTGAATGGCCAACGCTCAAACCGCCTGAACATTTCAACTCAAGAGCACGCTGAAGATTCAGACCTCGCCACCAAAACTCTCCTTCCAAGTAACATCACTCTCAAATTATTGTAAATAGTTTTGCTTTTATTTTGTTCTTGCTTTTGTTTTTATTTTTACTTCATTTGCGTTATTTTCTTTTCCATCACATATAAAAAAAAATTAGATAAAATTAAGGCTCTTGTTTCGTGAGTCCTCCAATCTTACGCTGGGCACTTTAGTTCAATGCATCGGGACAATGCTTAACTTTGCCGTGGGGGTAGGTGTACACCTGTTGAATGTAACTATGCGCCGTTATATAAGTTCAGTAATAAATTTTTTCAAAATTCGCCAGAATATTATGTTTTACCTATACCGTACATACCCACTTGATCTCACATACTTCCATACATCATCTTAACGCATGTGCATCTTAACAAGCACACACAACGAGCCTCATATTCTTTCTCGTGAACCGCTTCCCCTTGCATTCTACCCGCTTTACTTTCACCCATACTACGTACTTACGGCCAAAATTTCTCCAATCTCGCCCGTGATTGCTCTAATCAGGCATCATTTTAGTCGGTCATGTGAATTTCATGCATCATAGTCTTGGCGGAACACCTTATTAAGTGGAAAATGATTAGAGGCCATCATTTTTGTGCATACCCGTGAGTTGTGTGAGTCTCAACCTCGCACTCCATTTCGAAGCCAGCTTGTCAAGTTTATTCAACCTAGAATCCGAATTCATGGAACAACAACAGTGATTCTCATGGAGAGTCGACGACATCCCAAGAATGAATTATAGTGCAAAGTCTACAAATGCATTCGTAACTGAACAAGAGAAAAAGAGATATGCGTAAAACCTGGATGAAAGGCGCTTGAACAAGTCAAGACATGGCCGCACCACCACCTAAAGTGGAAAAATATATATATATTCATTATATATATTCAAAAAAAGAAAAAACAACTAAGAGTAAGTCCTACCGGTCGGACTTTAAGTCCCACCTAGGATCACGGAAAAGTGGGCGTATGGGTCTTTATCACCCAAAATGGGTCGCTTCTTCATTTTCCATAGGCTTTATATTAGTCCACAAGCCGCGGCCCTAGTTACTGCTCCTTTTACAAGCACGCCTGCCTGCATTTCTCTCGCTGTGGTTCCCTGGCCCAAAGTTCCGCATTGATTACTGCGCCAAGATTCAAGACGGGGTAAGCTTTACCATTCTCCACTAGCATTGTTGCTCTTCTCTCGCTTAGAGGCGGACTTTCGATGGATTTTGTCACAAGTATTCTGCGATTGTCAAGCTGTGGGGCCGTGGCTCGCCCAAATGGGCAGGAGATCGTCGATGCACAATACGTGGCCAGCCTGCTGCTCGAGACAAAGGTACTCGATATGGTTATTTACTCGGGCCATCCGGGCCGCCATTGCTATCATTGCCATCTCCATGGCACGCCGAAGAATACAGAGCGGAAGGCATCGAAGCCCTTCTATGGAACGAGCGGTGAAGAAGAGAAAGCCCGATACCCAAACAAGGAAAAAGAGAAAAGGAAAATGTGCTATATCCTCTCTTAAAGTGAGGATCTATCCGAGAATGTCGATGAGAGATCGAGGCTATGCTCACAAGATTCCAGGTGAGCACGCAGAAACGGGTTCATTTAATGGCAATAGAGGCTCCTCGACGAGAGGGGCGTCAATCTAGAAACATTTTTATATACTCACCCCATCAGGGTAATTATACAGGAGCAAAATATGCACTTTGTGCACTCAGAGATGGAGGGTATTTACCTTCAGTTGTTCGGGAGTTCTACTCCAATTTGAAGGAAGATCACGGCCGATTCGGCGGTTTGAAACCTCGACGGGAAGCAAATTCTCTTGTCACCTCGACTCCGATAGCACATGCTCAGATTATGTCTGGTCCCCGAAGACGTGACCTACTTCATATCCACTGTGGCCATTACTAGTTTCGATGTTCAGCCTTTTATCGAGGCCATGTGCACCCATCCCGTACTCCAAGGAGCGGGATTTACGACAAGCACTTATCCCCTCGGGAAAGTCAGTCGAATAATGATGAACAAGATCATCCACAATCGTGTTATCAATGGTTGTGAGAAGCTTCCTCGTACCAAGAACGTATTCGCTTGTTATAATGCAGGTTATGACTGGAAAGCTTATTGATTATGCACTAGTCATATGGTGCGCGATGAGAGAGTTTTACGATTCGCTGCTCAAACTGACATTCCGTCCCCCGCTGTGACCAGTATCAGAGAAGTTGCTGGGATGAGGGGAATGCTTAAAGAAAGAGAGTGATACTCCCAGGAGCAAGATCACTACTAAGACCAAGGAAGAGCCGGCAGGCCTCTACTTAGGCCACCCACCGCCTCCACTCTACTCGGACCACTTCTTCCATTAGCCCAGCACCTATGAGCACATCGCTTTGAAGAGGATGGATGGGCGGATCAAGGTGGTTCAAGTGTATCCTTGGGAAGCAAAAGCAGCTGGACCGACGTCTTGCCAGGCTTGAGAGCCACATCTTCCATGGTGAGCCGATAGTGGATTCTGTACCTCTCCTGGGATTGAGTGGAGAGTCGTAAGAGTTAGGACGATCAAGGTGGACGAGGACGCAAGCATTCTCCTCCTCGATGAGGATGAGGATGACACCGTTAGCCGCACTAGGCCGCATTTCCGTGGTGGTGTTGGCAATCGGTAGACCCTAGCCATGTCATGCCAACACCCGCTTTGATTTTCCTTTCTTTCATTAAACCCATGGTCATTACAAACGTTAAGACCCCTCTCGATTCGACTTGTGTTTTCGCTCCTTAGACTCTATGCATGATGGTTACATGTTTTATGCTATATGATTGCGTACTTTATTTTGATCATTACGCTTCATTGCAAGCATGACTATCTTGTACCTTCTTAAATCCACAATCCCTAATCGAATAACCAATTCTCAGGTTCGCATGTTACAATACTCATCAGGAAGAATGTGGTCAGTAATTGAAGTCATGCTGGGTGTGTACCAACGCAAGGTGAAATTCTTATTCCATAAGTGTTGTTTTGAGATTTTGCAAAGCTATATTATACCGAGCTGTTTAGGTTCATACCAGTGGGTAGTTTCATTCTAAATTTTGCTAGGGACTAGCAAGACGCAGTGTCAGTGGATGAATAAATACATTCAGTGATAATTATAAGAGAATCGAACACATTTAAACCACAATATACCTACACATTTGTAAGAATGTGCATTTAATCTCTCTTCGTATTTTCGTACCCAGTGTGTCTTTAGGTTTAAAAACGTAAGTGCACAAGGATGTAAGCTCCTGAAGCCATTATACAGCGAGATGTGGGTGAGCACCGATCGGTCTCGAGAACCCCAGAGAAGTAAGAGCACCGGAGGACAAGTCCTACCGGGTAGACTTAAAGTCCCACCCGCAGAGAACTTGGTCGAAAAATCGGGCAGCGGACAAGTCCTACCGAAGAGGGACTTAAACCCACCAGAAGACGGTCGAAAAGTGGCAGCGGAGCAACTCCTTACCGGGTAAAGGACTTTATGAACCATGGGAATTGTCCAAGAATTCAATCCATACGCGAGGCACTGCATAAACCAAAATGAAAATCACTTGAGGGCTATAAAAGTGAGGAGGACACAGTATTCGAGAGTTTCTTTTTCCTTTAGTTTTAGTTTTCTTTCTTAGTTTTAGTTCTTCACCCAGTGGTTTTGGGTAATAATAGTTTTTTTCCATCTTCTCGTGTGGTACTAGAGATCCGCATTTCATTTCTTCTTTTAGAAGTTTCGGATTAGAGAGTTTGCAATCTTTTCAAAGACAACATTTGTTCTACTCTTAAATTCAGATATATATTCCTCATTCTCGCCATAAGTTAACTTTGATCTCTTCAAGATCCCGTTTATGCGATTTATCGTTTCAACTTTAATCATTCATATAAATTTTATGGAGTTCTAAACCCCATCTGATCATACTTGGGAAACTCACCTCGATCAAGGTAAAGTCCTCAATCCTCTATTGGATTTTAAACTGATTGTGTAATATTGATCACTTGTGTAGAAAGTGTTTTAAACCATTAGTTGGCAAATTCCTGACAACGTGTTAACGTAGGATATTTCCTAGACACGTCAGGCTTGGATCATAATGCCAACTAAGGGTTCGCTTTTAATTGAGAACAAATGTTTAGTATTTCTATCATCTTTATTTTCCAAAGGCATTCAAAGATAAATCCTCCATCACTCCATCAAGCTTCTCAATGGTTCCTGATGAGTTTATAAAATAAGAGGTGGACTCTACTCGATCAAAGTGAGGAACCCTAAAAATCCCAAAGAATCGGCCTTTCTATTTTAAAACATTCAAACCAATCAACTATTCAATCAAACAACACAACATTACGCTTTTAAACCATACTTTTAGTGGAGAATAGCTCCCTATTGATCAACCGAATCAGACCACTGTGGAGATGACCTCGTGGATTCCCACAGACATAAATGCTGACTCCACTATAATTCCTACGCCTCGGGGAATAGAATTAAAGATACTAATCAAAGATCGGCATACGCTCTACAATGGTCTAAGCGACTCAGCCAGGACAATCATTGATGCTTTAGGCTGAAGTGCTCTAATGAAGAAACCATCAAGCCTACGGTGATCTTGGAGGATACAAATACTAATACTAATCAATCGGGCCTAGAGACAGATCGGGCACCTAGAAACCCCTAGCGGTGAGCAACACAAATGTTATCGCAACCCGGGCAAACCATGTCGCATAATTAACTAGACAAATGCAAAAGCAACAGTGGTACAAGAAAATGCTATTCGTATCAATCCGCGGGAAATTTGTGAATCTCAAGAAGGGACCGCACAATACTACAGAGTGTCACGTATGCATTTACACAGAGCAGCCCAATATGTGAATTAGGGAATCAATTACAAAGAAGGGCAAAGAGGGAGGCAATGCATATTAGAACAGATATCAGAATTAGAATCAAAATCAAGGCCAGGGATGGAGAAGCAATCAGAATAATTAGAACAACCAGAACTATGGATGGAGGAATAGTCAGAATAACATGCCACTACCCCGAGTGAATGAACCACCCCCCGAGAAGAAGTGTGACTGAGCAAACACTTGCACAAATGCTCACCTCGCACACCGCCTTTATGAATGAGACCAAGGCAAATTTGCATAACCAAACCGCCCAATTGAACAATCAGGGCAAAGCACAACCGAGAAACTTAGAGGTACAAACAAATAAATGGCCAATTGTCGACTGAGAGGCAAATGGGGAGCATTACCAATTAATTTTGAAGTGAACCCGAGGCAAGAAGGTAATGAATATGTAAAAGTTGTCACATTAAGAAGTGGAAATGAACTACAAAGATTCGAGGCAATGCAACAAAGGATAGGAGGTGAGACAAGAAGTAATTCAAATTTCAGCCAAACCGACAAGGTAGCAGGAAACAGCCCCACTTAAAAAAGTCATGAAAAATAAACAAAGTCTGAGGGTCGACCACACAAGACTAAACCGACTATCCCAATTTCGTACCCTCAACGCCTGAAGAAGAGTAAATTGGACAAGCAATTCACCAAGTTTCTTGAGGTATTCAAGAAATTGCATATAAACATTCCGTTTGCCGATGCATTAGAGCAAATGCCCAGTTACGTGAAATTCATGAAGGAAATATTGTCCAAGAAAAGAAGACTGCCGTACTTTGAGACAAAGAACCTCACCGAGGAGTGTGCACCATCTTGCACGAAACTACCACAAAAGTTGAAAGACCTTGGCAGTTTTACTATACCGTGCACAATTGGAAATTCCATCTTTGAGAAGGCCTTGTGTGATCTAAGAGCAAGTATCAACCTCATGCCACTATCTATATTCAGACAATTGGGATTTGGTGAAGCTCGTCCAACCACAGTCACACTCCAGTTGGCAGATAGGTATTTGTCTTTGAAAATATAGACTAAACCACTCAATTTAACACTTATACAGGAGCCTTACAATTCTCCTACATCTATGTCAAAGTCGAATAGAGTTGTTTGCAACTGAATAAAACCGATTCATGTTCTGGAATTAATAATGGGTTTAGTCTATAACACTGCAAGTGCACAGGTCATACAAGTAGTAAAAATTGGATGTAAGTCCAGATATCATTCCCATAGAGATTGACAAGAATGTTGAAATCAACTACTCTAACAACTCAAGATCCACACTATTTGAACCTCTTTTTAATAGTTTGAAAACTGGAATTTAAAAGACAAGATAATCCTATATTACTTTCATCCGAAAATAAATTTGCATTGAACTAACAATAAATTGGATTAAATCAGATCTCTGCTAGAAATGAACACTGAGATGAAATTGTCAGGGAACAAATATTTTTTCGTATTTTTAATTTTTGATTCTTTTCTATCCCGATTGATTGATTTGCCAAAGATGCCTAATAATGCAGCTTCGATTCCATTATTCAAATGAGGTCCTCTTCAAAGTAAAAAGATCTAATCGCCATTTTGTATTCCAAAACATTCTTAATAAGATCCGGCATTTTTCTTTTCTTTTTAATACTCATACCATTTCTTAAGACCTGCATTTTGCATCCCAAGTCTCCAAGCTATCGCAAAACTTCTACAAAAATGGTTGATGACTCATCCTTTAGATCCGATTTGATTTTTCCTTTCCTCGGATTAGACTTCACCAACATGGGATCAAGATCATCCACTATAGTTAAGGTAAAATCCTCCGAGTAGTTGAATTGATAAATAGCTCCCTTCAATTCAACTATGAGTGAATCGAAATCCATCAAAATGACTTCGTAGCTCCTTAGTCTCTCTTCAATGATAGTCTAAATATACCATTAGTTAAATGTTCCAAGCTCTCAGGAATATCCATCTCTGTGTCACTCAAAGGGTTCCCTAGAAATCAGAGCAGGAAACAATCCTTGAGATGGTATTCGGTACTATCATTTGGAACAACTCAATTCATAATCAACATCAATCAAATAAATCAAAATCCAAATTTCAGGAAATTCCTTCTAATTCAAGCAGAAAATACTGTAACTAACAGCATATCCATTCCAATGGAAGTTGTGCTTCTCAATTACATAATCACAATCAACAATGGAGTATTGATCAAGAACATCCACTATAACTATAATTCACTAGAAGAAATGAATTTCAAAAAATTGTCTGAACTTCATTAATTCCAGGCCTTAATTGGAAAAGAGAATGAAAAATTAAATCCAGCTTCTACATTCTAACAGATTACTGGTTTAGATCCAGAAAAGAAAAGAAAATAAAATAAAATAAAAATCTATTTTAAATATACAGCGAGTCTTCCTCCTCCTCCTGCATTAAACATGGGTTTCAAAAAACAGAAGCCTACTAATAAAACTACACGCCTATTTATAACTTTAAATCGCTCCGATTCCAAGGCTCCATGATTTCCTTAAAATAACGGCCCACCTTCATTTAGGTTGCTGACCGAGAACTACGCGTCGCGACATGAAATCCTCGTCCGTCTAACCTCGAAACCGGTCGCACCGCTTCTTTCACTTTGTTCTTGTAATCGCTGAGCTGCTACCCGACGCTTTCTCGGTCACTGCTTTCTTCGCTGTATTTGATAAGTGGTCGCGGCTACGAATCTTTGTCGCGGACCATGTTAGTTGTCAGCAGAACTCGTCATACCCCCTTCCCTCCAGAATTGATGTCGCGACCTCAATTTGATGTCACAACCTAGCTCTTTCTACTTTATCGTGATTTCGTACGCAACTCGATTCGATATCATACATCATTTCGCGGTAACCTCTTTAATTCGGGTCACAACTTCTCTTTCAAGTTGTGACATCATTCACTGTTTCGGTGCATTCAAGTAGGTCGGACTCAAATTTGTCAACCGCTTGTTTTCTCGGTCGCGACGTGATGACAGTCGCGACCAAGTAGTTTCTTAATCACTACAGACTCCCGCCGCGACCTCAAAAGTATGTCGCATCATTCTTTCTTCTTCCTATCCAATAATTTCATTTCTCGCCTCTCAACAGCTTCATTCAATTTTCTATCGTCGCAACCCGACCGTTTCTTCCCTTTCACGGAATATATGTCGCGACCTTAATTTCATGTCGCGACATCATTTCTATTGCCAACTATATTGATCTTTGTTGTGACCACATTTTGCTGACCCCTTAATAAATTCTATGTCATGAATTCGCCCATGTCATGCCCCGACCGCTCGCTTACTACATTCTATGTCGCTGACTGACCGATAAATGCTACATCATTTCGCTGTCGCCCACTCCATTCAGTCACAAATTCTTTTTATAAGTCAGCGTTTAAAATTGTTTATCTATTCATTGTCTTGTCGTGACATGGGATTTAGGTTGCAACCTCGTTTTTCTTTTCCTTGCTGAAGTTTATGTCGCGACCTCAAAAGCATGTCGCGACATCATTTCTCCCCGTCCTGTCGCAACCTCATTTTTTACTTACGATAGCTTCCCATCAACTCATCTTCTTTTCTCCGTAGATGCGATCATGATGGGCCCTCTTTACCTATGCTCTTATCCCAATTGTTTAAATGTAGTCGCGACATAAATACCTGGTCGCGACCTTGATTGGAGTCTCCAACTTATATTTTTGTCGCAACCTTAAATTGCCTGGTAGAGACCTTGTAAGCTTAGTCATCAGCCATTCATAAATACAACCTCACTATTTGGTTGTAACCGTGAGTTGTCTTTCCTCCTCTTCGTGTCGCGACCTCAAAATGGTGTCACGACATGAAATCCTTCCTTGAAGCTCTTTTTCTGTCTCAACAAACTTCTCCTCTGTCGCAACAACTTTTCATTCAAAGATAGTATGACTTCCGGGTTGCGACCGATTCTTTGTCGACCACTCGCTATCGAATCGCTTTCACTTCGATCCTTGCTGGAATTTTCATTTCTGCTATAAATTTCTGCAAAACATAAGTTTGGTAAATAGTACATATTTTTTAATATAAAATAAACAGATCAGAAAAATGTGCTAAAAATGAATGAGTTTTTTACTCATCAATAGGTCACTGAAACACCACAGGGGGGTGACAGAAGACGTTCTGGTCAAAGTGGACAAGTTCATCTTTCCGGCATATTTCATTATTCTGGATATGGAAGAAGATAAAGAAATACCTATCATACTGGGTAGGCCATTTCTAGCGATTGGCAGGGCAATGATTGATGTGCAAAAGGGAGAACTAAAATTGAGAGCCCAAGGAGAAGAAATCACCTTCCATGTATTCCGGCCCATGAAACACCCAGATGACGATCCTAATAATGATACCTTGGACTTTCATCCCAAAGAGTTCTTACAAGGCAACATGGAAAACTTCCGGGATAAGTCTCGTGCTACACAAAGAGTTACCAAGAGGATCAAGGCCATGACAACAAAAATAGTCCATCCACCCTAAGCAGCGATTTCAAGCACTACGGAGGTGTGTTAGCGTTCCCAATTCCTCTAGAATACATCATGGAGCTGCAGGAATTTCGAGCTAACGACGTTAAACGAAGCGCTTCTTGGGAGGCAACGGAAGCTTTGTGAGATTTTCTTTTTTTCCCTAAAACTTGCATATTTTCATTCTTTTTTATTGCTTTGTGGTGAAATTTTTGTTTTTAGGCGTCCTACTTTTGCTTATTTTTAAAGTATTGGCGAGTCTTAAAGGAGGAGGAAAAGAAAAAGGGTGGTCCCATCATCTCCGGGGTCTGTCGTGATCGAAGCCCCTACGCCTCATGGGAGGGCAACAACTCATCTTCTCACTTTTCTGGTCCGCTGCAATGAAGCTCACTACGCCGCTGCGGAGGAAGAAAAATTTTAAGCCACTTCGCTACGCAGCACAAGAGCCCTTCACACCGCGCGGCCCGCCTAAAGATTCTCGGCTTACCGCACAAGCGCAGTCCGGTCGCACGTAGCGTGGCTTTCGCTTCGCAAATGTAACACCCTTCGCCGAGGCGAAACAGCACACATTTTGAACATCAATAAATACCCGCCGACCATCCAGTTTTCCCTCCAACCGATTTTCTTCTGCGTCTTTCATTCCTACTTGTGTCCGGTTTCGATTTTCAGCAGATCGAGCCAAAACCATGGCCCCCAAGAAGTCCGTCCCAGCCAAACAACATCGCTCTGGCTCCACATCACGGGCAGACCCTCCCCCTCCGGACGACCCATGCCGATTCATCTCTCGGGAGGCCGAGCGGCTCTACCACAAGTCGCTATACAACCGCCTTTCATTCTGCAGCTTAGTTTTCCACCTTAAATGCTTTCTTTAACTTCTCCATCCATACCGCAGGACGGCAGCATCTTACATGGTTCTCGACCCCGAGTGGCCTCGATCGTTCGAGAGTTCCATTCCAACCTAGGTTTCAGGGTTGGCACCACTGTGTTTGTCCAGGGTAGGTGGGTCAACTTCAGGCATCCACCATCAACCGCATCTATCAACAAGGGAGGACGGCATGCTGAGGAGTAATTCCGCAATATTCAGGGCAACCGACTTCGAGAGCCCGACAGTGTGGAGCCTGGGATAGGCCAGGAGTGGTGGAGACGCCCACCATCGACCGAGAGTTCACCACATTTCGCATGCATCGCGCCACGCCTTGGCGGCTTAAGTGCCGATCTACCAAGGTTCCAATGTTGAACTCCGAGGAGCGGTGTACGCTAGTCACCGCCCATTCCACTGGGCCTAAGGTGAAGTTCGAGCCCTAACGAACTGGCGATGAGACCAACGATAACTTCAAAGAAAGCCACACCCGGGCTAAGGAAGGACCCATCGATCTGGCGACCAAGGCTCCTCTAGTTCGACCCACCCCCGGCCGACTGTGATCCATGCACCTCCGACTCACCCACTTCGACGCCTATCGACAAGTCTCGTATAATCATCGCTCTCGAAATAGGACATGGACTTCCATCAGTAATGAGATGGCCACTATTCGCGCCTATCCAGACCAAATTGTTCAAGAGCCTAGGCCCAAATTCTTCTATCATTTCACACAAGACTACCCGCCACCACCACTCGCAGTTGGATTTTTCTCGACATATTTCACTTTTCTTTCTTCCATTGAGGACACCGTCGCTTTAAGTTCGGGGTGTGGAGGCCAGGGTGTGACTTAGTTTATTTTGATCATATTTTGATCAGTTATTTTTGCTATTTTTGCATGTTAGGTTCATTTTATTTTTGTACGTTTATAATCCATTTTTTTTAGGTGTGTGTTAGGTTGTTTCCCATGCACCAACATGTATGCAAATTGCACATATTATAATATGACAGTCTCCAGAGTTGGTATTGAGTATCCCCGCCTTAATTTTGAGCATGATGGCAACAAAGGGAGTCAGAAAGTAAATCGCAAAACAACCCATGTTCAATGAAGCAGTGGACTCCAGGTTGTTTGATAATTGGACCGAAGTTGTGTAAAGTCAAGAATAACCATGTCCGTCGCCCTTTAGATCTCAAAACTCAATTCCCAAGTAGTGGCTATCTGACACACACACGTGATCTTGGGTATGCTACCCGAACTCACTCATGCAAGAGTTCTACGAACCTTAGGAAGTAAACACCTAAGTGATGGGACACCTTAGAAAAAGAGGATCTCCTTTGAGCCCCAAATAATAAAAACAAAAAAACAAAAAACAAAAAAAAACAAAAACAAAAACAAAAAAAAATAATAATAATAACAATGTGAATCATCCAATCGGAATCCCAGGCACAGTCCGAGGGGCTTTTCAAAGCCTAATGCCCTGAGCCAACTGGCCGGGAGCCATTGACTTCACTACTCACTACATGGGACAAAGGATGGATGATCTCCACAATCTAGGACCTCGAGGTTTGGTTGAGGTTCGGGTGAAGTCTAGGGAACCGACGTCTCTGGGTGACCTTAACTAAACTAGCTGGGAGTCACCAATGGATCCCCGCTACAAGAACCCTCACCTAAACCCCTGCATCAGTACTCTTCCTAGATTTTCATTTTAAAGTTAATCCTTTAGGAGAGTCAAGTGAATAAACTAGTGTGTTCTCATCCTTCCGTGTTAAGCTATTCAAATAGGCTAGTTCGATCTGCCTGAGGCAAAAGTGGGCCAAACTATACATTGGAGATCACACTTTAACCGCATCTTGAATCTCGGGAAAAAATTATTGAGCATCAAAAATGGGTCGACCTACTCGTCAACCAAGACCGACTCAATGCATTCCTAAAGCAAGCACAATCAAGGCAGTCCTCGATCTTTAAACTGTTAATATGGACTCTTCTGTCATTGCCATGTGTGGTTAACCCATATCGTCATATAGTTTCACTATTCTCAAGGTTCTCGATTGAGTCTATTCTGTTGAGACAAGCAAGAAGCTAAGTTTGGGGTGTTGATCGATGAATCATGCGTGCATTTCCACTGAATTCTCGTGTTCTTTTATAGCTAAATGCATGATTCACGCTTCTTTTTCATTAATATTAAGCTAATCCCTCATATTATATCAGCTCTATAGAATATGCATATGTTGGAATCAAAAGGGAGCTAAAAGACGTAAAAATAGAACATATGCAAATGATAAAAAAAGCGAACAGCGTATGTTACCTGTACGCGAATGCGAAGAGACCCTCCATCAAGGCTTAGTACCTCACGCAAATAAGACCTCCTTCTCGCAAAGAACAAACCAGAGACTCAGAGTTCAAAGGGTCTTCAAGCGCAGCAAGCAACCTTTCACAAGGAGCAGCAAGACACCCTTTTCCAAATTCCGAATGCTAAGAACTCACTCTTTGGGCCATTGATGGGCCCGTGTCTCAAGGTATAAAAGGGAAGTAATTTCAAAGCAAGAAGGGGGGATTGGATAGACAAGAAGAAGGAGATACAGGCATAGGGAGATCAATAGAGATGGATTCGAAAGATCGTGAAGACGGATTTTTCTGTAGTTCTTCCCTCAACCTACTTCATATTCAAACTCGTCAATTTGTAATGAATAATATGATGAACTAATTCTTTTCTAGGGTTTTGTCAACCCTAACCACGCTGATGGATTGATTTTCGCTAATTTATTCAATACTAATATGAGTTCATGTTCGCTTTAATTCTAGGTTTAATTACATGTTATTGTCTAGCCAACGGTGACATGTTAAAGCTGTAAGTTTTAGATCGAGAGAAGATGACTTTTAGGGACATGGTTAAAGCAACACTTGAGTAGTCGAAGAATAGAGATATTCCATACTGCAATTGTGGCACTGGGGTTTGCACATTTAGGTGTTTCGGAGTGGAGGGGTTGAGGCAGAGATGCAATACATCCCATCAAGGAGATAGCAAACATATCTCGAGAGAGAATATCTGTAGAGATCAACTCCGTCAATGCTAATTCATATGAATACTTCAATAAGTCCCACTGAATCGCATCCATCAAGTGTGGTAGAGACTATGAAACCTCAGGTTTCATCATCGATATAATTCAATACATCCAATTTGGGTTTTTGTTAATTTAGTAATTCTAGTCGTAATTCGCTTGTGATTAGATCCAAATATTGTTGAAGTCATTAAATCAGTAGTCAACACGCTTATCTTCGAGGGAACGCTAATTTGACTAACCACTACTGTAAAAACCCAGAAAAATTCTAATTTTCGTAAAAATGGTAAATGGTAATTTCGTCAAAATCCAAAATTCTTCTAGATTCTACGATGAAACGGATTTCACCGTTGGAATCGTCTCAAATCTAGCTACCATGTCGCACTTCGTCGACCCGAGATAGCCTAATTTCACATTTTCGAGGCACCAAGGTCGTGCCGTAAAACGGCTTGTGAGAGACATGTGATGTGACAAAGTCACCTACTACATATACCCATGTGACACATGTTGCATGATTAGTGAGATGATGGAGATGAATGGCTTAGATTAAGCCATGTGTCAAATAGTTAAAACTTAAGGACACAAATGGAATTATTGAAAAGTTTAAGTGTATAAGACAAAAATGAAATAGTTTTCTTCTCCAAAATTGAGAAACGTAGTGAGTCGGGTTTTTAGATTTTAGAGAGAAAGAGCACTCTCTCTAGACGGCTGCTCGGACCGTCTGCCGACGGAGCAAGAAGCAAAGCTCCATTTATTACTAATAGAGAGGGCTACTGCTATGGCATTCGATTTTGGTGGAGTTCCGACAACTCCAAGAGGTAGGGATCTTTTCCTACTTAGTTTATTCTATGGCTAAGAGCCATTTTATAGATGGGGATTTGTTGAGCCCTGAAAGGCCATGTTATTGGTCTCAAAATCTTTGAACCGAGTGGAGAAAATCCCTAATTGTGTGGCCGTGAACAATGCCAACCCGAGGGTTTCACTGTTCACATGATGTATTGTGTGATTTTGTGTGGTTTGAGTAATTCAAAATGAATTGCTTGATTTGTTAATTAGCCCATGTGAGCTAATTTTGGTGTTATTGATTGTGAATTGAATAAATTGAATTATGTGAATTAATTATGTTGATATATGCATGTAAAATATATTAGCATCAATTGTTTGGAATTAGCATACTGCATTCCATATAACTGAGGCACCCTAGAACGATAAAGGGAGTGCATGACTTGAAAGAAAATAAAAGAAATGAAAACGGTTGTGAAAGGAATTTCATGAAGATTTTCTCCCAAGAATTGTTTTGAAGAGTGGTCCAACAAGCTCATCTCGAGAAGACTCCATGACTGCTCGAAAAATTTATTCAAAGAATTCGCCGAGGGTAGTCCAATATATTTACCGAAACTCGGTAGTGTGTTTTCAAGAACAAAAGGCTTTTGTTTTGAAAACTGTATTTTTGCTCGCATTTGGCTTAGGCATGTGTGAGGGAGTCGATGAGGACTCGAGACATGGGATTGGGCATGTAGACATTCAAGTAGGATCATGTATTTTCTTGAGTGTGATTGTTTTTCATGACATATGCACTTAGGTGGAGAGTAACTCATGTAAGAAATTATCACTACTGGCCATTGCTCACCCTGTCGAGGGATCATTATTTCAGGTACCGAGAGTGTACAGGAGGATGACGCTCACTAGAGGCCGCGTTTTAGAAGAAAGCCGGATTTTGGCTTTGGTATTCATTTTGTATAACATGTATTAAAATTTTAAATTTTGATATATCTTTTGGTTAAGAGTATTATAATAACTCTTGAACTATGGTATAGTTGGTGTATTCTGATGAGTATTGATGTAATGGCCCAAGTGGTCGCTTTTACTGCATGTAGACCTGCGGTGGTTGTTGTAAAATGTCAGACATGTTGTACCTGGGTAGTCTCCCCTCGCGACAGCGAAAATCTGCCTACTTTCGGTGTCGAGTTACCCGACATCCAAGAGTATTCCGTGGGTTGACGGGTTGTCAACGGACCCCCGGGAAATGGGGCGTCACAGCTTGGTATCAGAGCTTAGGTTTATAAATACCTAGAGCTTAATGTCGATACTAAAGTATAGCTTAGTATCAATAAGTTAGGTATACGATTACCTAGGACTTGATGGGTGTTAGATCTACACATTCTCAGGCATTTTGATGATTGATGTGTGATGATGTGTTGTGATGTTGTGTGAATTGTGCTAGAATGTGCACATGTGAAAAAAAAATGCTGAAAATGTTTTTTTAAGTTTTACAGTTGTAACCGAAACAAATAAATAAAATAAATTTTAATAAATTTATTTTGTTCTACTGGAACATGAAAAAAAAAAATTTATGGTCTTCCAAAGTAGGTGGAACAACCGAAAACAAATGTACGTGAAAAAAAAAAACAAAGCGAGGGAAGTCTGGAATGGGCTAACGCCTTTCCAAGTTCAGTCACGACACTTTTGCATCGCGACACAATACGGCGCCGGCGCCGCGCCTGCTGGGGCTACGACGTCGGCCGCACCAAGAGCGTACGCAACACGCTGCGCGCCGCGCCCGGCTGGTGGGGCGTGGTCGCGATACAATCAATTTTTATCGCGGACAGAGCGGTCTAGTCGCCGAGGTGTGTCACGACAATCAAGCCAGATCGTGACAGAGAGAGGCCCGTCATGTATCGCGAGATTGCTGCAAAGGACACAACGCGCACAAGAACGCTGCGATACAACCGAGCATGCGCCATACGGCAGGCAAGAGGGCGGCGACACGCTGGGCGCGTGTGGATGTATCGTGGATACAATCTTTGTATCGTGATTGAGGGATGCGACACGGCAAGCAAAGATCACGCCGCGACGCCAAATAAGACACGCACGCACAAATGACACCTGGGCCACACACGGCCAGGCACAAGTGCCACGGCCGAGGGGGCCACGATACGGCCACTTGCAAAGCACGATTACGCCCAGCCCAAAGACACATCGTGGCGCGCAGCTCCGGGCTAACGGGTATGAAATGTACACCCGAATTTCCGCTTTAACTCACCATTCCGAGTCACCGTTTGGGACACTCGTCATTAAGTAGTTTTCAAAAATATATATATATATATATATATATATTAATTTAAAATAAAATAAAATAAAATTTTATTTGTTGCATATGATTTAATATATGAAATTATGGTCTTCAGACACGGCGCGAATGCATGGACATTGGTATGAAATATTTTTCGGTATGTGAATAGTGTCTCGAGGCTGTTTTTACACCTTAGAGATGCTGCATCAGTTGTGATAGAGTTGGGCTTAGAGGTTGAGGTTAGGGGTGCTAATGATGTGAGTCGAGTTCGAGTTCAGCTAAGCTCGACTCGAACTCGAAAACTCGAATCCGAGCTCGACTCGAGCTCGAAAGCTTGCGAGCTTGAAAAATGAAGTTCGAATCGAACTCGAAAACGCAAACTTGAACTCGGCTCTGAGTCAACCCGAGACAACAACTCGACTCGAGCTCGAACTCGAAATGCTCGAATCGAGCACGAAGCCTTCGGCTCAACTCGACTCCAGCTTGAATTTGAATTGAACACGACTTGATATTGACCATGTCATTTTTAAACCTGGGTTCTATTGTTAATTATTATCATATAAAACAAGGAATATGGAATAATGAAACAAACTACGTAAGTCCAAAAACACAAAAATCGAATTAATAAATACTACAACATCATAAAATCCTTAGTTTTAAGTAATCTACACATGGACTATCATTAAACAACACAATTTTGAGAGCATATTCTTAGTTGATGTGTCATGTTCATCACCCCAGAGCACCAAAATATCCAAGCAGAGGATCCATGCCAGTAAAATTGAACTAATTAACAAGTATAGCTGTCTGGTGCCCAGGAACGGTATCTATCCCCAGCCCGCTTGAAGTTGGCCTCCTCAATGACAGTCTATGATATGAAGAGGCAACCAAGGATACCCAAATAAATAAGCCCACAGCCGGGCACAAGCAACAACCAACCAAGGGAAATCACACAATCCACACCCAGGCCACAATCAACCAAGCAGAGAATTGCGCCCTGGGAACACCTCACATTGTCTAGGAGCCACTCTCGGACGAGTACCTCCTCTGCATGACGGCCCTAGCACCTCCTCTGCTCATACTCTGAACCGCTCTAACCGCACCCAACATCGATTTCTTGGGACGAGCTTCATCATCAGAACGAAACAGATCTGAGTTCGGCTTCGCCGAACCTTGAAAATCCGAGGATAAACCCCCAGAAATGGCTATAGAGGCCTCATTGGCACCGGCATAATTTACATCCGGGGCCATACTCATTCTGAGAGATTCCATTATCGGCAAGACTATGTTGTAAAATCACAAGACTGCACGGGTCGCTTCATCTCCGGTGACTTTCGTGACTTGGCTGACGGTCGCACGGACCCATCTGGGGGCCGTAGCTCGATATTTATGAATCGCCACAACGTTGTTGGTTTCTGCGACGTCGGGATCCATGGAATCTGCTGCAACGTTGAAGACCTCGACGGAGCCTCCGGCAACACGATTCGAACCCCATTTGACGCGCTCCGGGAGGAAGTCGACCGGGAGTGGATCTCCGCTGAAGCACCTCTCATTGGGCAACAAAGGTAGAGCTCCTTCACGGTATGGCTGACCACCTACGTGCGTAATCTGAAGATCGGACTTCTTCTGAAACCCATCTTCATAACTAACAAGTAAATGTTTTGTTCCATGGTGGATTGAGTTAATGCTTTATGCGTTCTGTTTAGTTGCTGAAAATCTCGATGAATACAAGAGAAGCGAATAATTCTTCTACATAACATGGGAAAAAGAAAAAAAAACATTTTTAGATAAAACATTTGTCAAACCAACACATCAGATCTAAGAAAGAGTAAAGGAAAGAAGCTCATAGACTAACCTGTAAGGAGGAAATCGATGTGGTTTCTTCTTCGTCGCTTGTCAGACCGGGCGGTCGTGGTGACAAAGAAGGGAAATCACGTAGGGTTTCTTTTCCGCTCATATATATATAACTTTCACTATGTTTTTTTAAAATCATGTAATCCACCCTAATTTTTTTCTTTTCAAAATTTAACTCGATTGAGTCCAATCCTACTGAAATTCTAAGTTATTAGCCCAATTAAAGGTGGGTTAATATTAGCCATCACGTTCAACTGATATCTCAACAACAACTGATTTTAAACATAATTATAACAATAAATAATGCTGGTGATTTAAGAATACAAATAAAGATATATTATTTATGATATCCCTTAAAGTAAAGATATCAAATATAAAAAGAAACTTTAAAAATTTTATATACAAAATATTTTCAGTTTCATGAAGCTGAGTCGAGTTACGAGCTGCCTGCCTCGACTAAGCACATTTCGAAGTCGAGCCTCGAGCCCGAGCCGAGCTCACTCGAGTCGAAGTTTGACCGAAGTTTTGACCGAGTCGAAGTTCGAGTAGCTCGCGAAGGTCTCGTCTCATTAGCACCCTCTAGCCGAGGCCTCGAGGAGGCCCTTATATGCGAAGTTCTCCTCAGTGGACAGTGGCGAGATGTGGATGATATGTCGCACAAGGAAGCTGTAGATCTCGGGACTTACTCACGTTGACCCGAGGTCAGTGGACATGTCGAGTTCAATGCCATCTTGGGATGGATTGGTTGACAACTTACGTATCATCATCAATCATGCGGGAAGGCAGGAGGGTTGTACCGTCTACAATGCCAGATCTAGCATCAGGTCAGGATTCGTGGGGACAAGATGACATTTTGCCCCAGACAATGTACGAGTCCTGTTGTCAGGGACAGTTGGCGGGTTGGCTAGCAAGCCTTACCCTAAAGGACGAGGTGAGACTGGACTTAGATCTACCTCGAGTAGTCTGCGAGTATGAGGATGTTTTTCCTGATGAGCTACCGGGATTGCCTCCGTAGAGGGTTGTAGACTTCGGTATCGAGTTACACCTTGGTACTTCGCCCATCTCTATGACTCCGCATAGAATGGCACCAGTTGAGTTGTAGGAACTCAGAGTCCAGCTACAGGAGCTACTAGACAAGGGGTTCATTAGACCGACCACTTCACCATGGGGCGCTCCTATCTGCTTATGAAGATGAAGACAAAACCTCGACCGCGCATTGACATGCGCCGAACAAGGTTACTGGCCAAGAATCGATATCCATCGAGGATCACGATTTGTTTGATCATTGAGAGGAGCGAGTCTACTCCAAAATGCACCTTCGCATCAGTTACCATCGCTGAGGGTTGTGAGACAGATATCCCTAAGACAAATGCTCAAGACACGTTACGGGCACTTTGAGTTTACAAAGTGATGCCTTCGATCGACTAACGTGTTAACAAAGATTCATGTGGACTTTATGCATAGGGTATTCCAACCCTATCTAGATCGCTTTGTCGTGGTCTTCGTGGGATGACATTTTGATCTACTCCCAATCGAGTGGGAGCATGAGGATCACTTTTTGAGGATCGCTTTGCGCTTGCCGAGAGACCATCAACTATACGCTGTTCGCAAGTGCGATTTTCGCCATCGAGGTAGATTTTGGGACACGTGGTGCATTGGGCTAAGCTGTCGATGTAATCTGCAGAAGGTCAAGGTCAGATGGTTGGGAGAGGCCAAATCGCCTTCAGATACATAGTTTTTGGGATCGCTAGTACTACGTAAGATCTATCGAGGATTCTCCCGATTAGCAAGACGATGACGAGATCGGGATTCGAAATGAGGTCAAGTTTGATTGGGATAAACTGAAAGGAGGAGGCATTCCGTGAGTCAAGAGGAGGCTTACTTCGCCTTATCTTGATAGTCCCGACAAGGGGACAGGTACATAGTGTATTGTGATGCCTCGTAGGCCTGACTGGATGTGTTTTGATGCAAGCCGAGGCAGAGCTACGGTTCTGTCAAATAAGAATCATGGTTTAATTCCACACACCGACACGGAGTCAAGAGCCGTAGTCTTCGCCTTGAAGATTTTGGCGCCCACTACTTATATGGTGAGAGTTCGAGGTGCACTGCACCATAAAAGTCTAAAGTATATTTTCACTAACGACCTCAATATGAGGCACCAGATGGGATGGAGTTCCGAGGATTATGATCACTTCGCATTACCACCCCGGTAAGGCAAATGTGGGGGCTGATGCACTCAATGGAAGTCACTAGGAGTATCATAGTATAGCTTCCCTGGATCAAGTAACGCCAAGATCAGGATGGGGCCAGGCTACAAAGATCGGTGAGCAGCTCGTGTCTGCTTTGGGAGTTTGGTGAGGCTACAACATCTCCGCTGGGAGCAGAGTGATCGAGTCCTGTGACAAAGACGCAGATAGTGTCCATCAAGCGACCGAAAGTGGGGCCAGTGCGTGACGAGACTAGACCATCCATGCAGCAGTAGTCTCGGTATAGAGGACGGTAGTGGTTCCGCCCACCGATTTGAGAGGAGATTCTCGTGGAGTTTCACCGCTTCGATTTACCGTGCATCCAGTGGCACCAAGATGTAATGTGATCTTGTCATCAGTATTACCGAGCGGAATGGAAGAGACACACGTAAGGGACTTTATTCATCGCATGTCTCACGCAGGTCGCTGAAGTTAAGGTCGAACACCGTGGCCGCTACTACCACGGAGGTATTTGAGTGGAAGTGGGAGCACGCCACGACGATTTTGCGACCACTTACACGACACCGCAAGGACATGACGCGTACGCGACAGTGGACTGCCTGCCAAAGTAGGCACATTTTTCTAGCCGTATGGATGACCTTTACATTGAGAGATTCTACCGATTGTACATTCGAGAGATAGTCCGCTGCACGCGAGTTCCGCATCCATAAAGCCGTCGGATAGTGGCACTGAGGTTTACGACGCACTTTCGAAGAGTTTCAAAAGGTTACGCACACCTACACCATGAGTACACTCTTCCACCCGTTGCACGGATGGTCACGTGAGAGGACTATACAAAAAGCAGAGGACATGTTGCGGAGCATGCGTCTGGATCATAAGGGTGGTGGGAAGAGCATTTTGCCCTTAGTGGAATTCGCCTCTGACAAGCGATTGTCGGTAATTATACGGTCTTTCCATATAAGGCATTGTATGGGAGGCCATGCGAATCTTAGATATATTTGGGTAGGTGGGAAAGAACTCCATCGCTGGTCTGATCGATTAAAGACATCTCCGAGAAGGTGAGCTTGATCTGACGGCGTCTTCTCATTTCGAATGTGAAAAGGCTATGTTGATGTACGATCGTTGACCACTTAGAGTTCGAGTTGGAGATCGCGTCTTGAAGGTGATGCTGGGAGGGAGTGGTCGGGTTCGTGAAGCACGGAAGAATTTATCGCCCAGGAGGTTCATTGGGCCCTTGAGATGCTCGAGAGGGATAGGCACTGATGGCGTACCGATTAAGCTGCAGCGGCGTATCGGTGTCGAGGTGTTCCGCGTCTCGGGTGCTCACGGAGGTACACTCCAGATCCAGCTCATGTAGTGGATTAGGGAGAGATTGAGGTTGACACGGATGGGACCTTCGAGGAGGGATCAGTGTGCATTATAGATAGTCGGGATCAGGTTTTACGCAGCATAGGGCCGTGAGCTAGTGAGGTGCTATGGAGACAGTGAAGTGGAGGAGTCGGCGTGGGAGCGCGGGGGCGTGCGAGACTGGCTATCCGCTTCTTATTTAGGGATGAAGGTACGGGGTTTAGTCGTTTAATATTTAAATGACTAGTTTACATGCATGGTATAGTGCACGTTGCATATGCATGTGAGTTGTTGTGATTGTACAGAATTTTGGGACGAAATTCTTTTTAAGGAGGGGAAAATGTAAAACCCGGGAAAATTCTAATTTTCTAAAAAAGAGAAAAATAGTAATTTTGGTCAAAATTCTAAATTTTTCTAGATCTCAGATGACGTAACGGACTTCACCGTTGGAATCGTCTCGTGAAATCTAGCTACCACGTCGAATTCTAAGACAGCCGGAATTTCATGTTTTTCGAGGCACCAGGTGTTGGGTGCCGTAAAACGGCTTGTGAGAGACATGTGATGTGACAAAAGTCACCTACTACATGTACCCATGTGACACATGTTGCATGATTAGTGAGATGATGGAGATGAATGGCTTAGATTAATCCATGTGTCAAATAGTTAAAACTTAAAGACACAAATGGAATTATTGAAAAAGTTTATAAGTGTATAAGACAAAAAATGAAATAGTTTTCTTCTCCAAAAATTGGAAAAAACGTGCAGTGAGTTGGGTTTTGAGATTTTAGAGAGAGAAAGAGTGACTTCTCTCTAGATTTCGGTGTTACGTAGTCGGTTCTTGATGGAAGCGAAAGCGAGAGTCGATCTACACGGCGAGGGCTTCTGGCGTGGGCACCGATTTTTTGTGGGTTCGACAACTCGAGAGGTAGGGATCTTTCTACTTGGTTTTATTCTTTGCATTAAGAGCCATTTTATGAATGAGGATTTGTTGAGCCTGGAAGGCCGCGTGATAGGTCTCAAAATCTTTGAACCGAGTGGAGAAAATCTAATTGTGTCTTGATGAGCGATTAATGGAGCCGAAGTTTTCAGCTGTTCACGTGATGTGTTGTGTGATTTTGTGTGGTTTAAGTAATTCAAAATGAATTGCTTGATTTGTTAATTAGTCCATGTGAGCTAATTTTTGTGTTATTGATTGTGAATTGAATAACTTGAATTATGTGAATAAATTATGTTGATATATGCGTGTAAAATATATTAGCATCAATTGTTTGGAATTGGCATAATGCGGTAGTATACATAGGAGCATCTAGAGCGATAGGTGTGAGTGCATGACGAAAGAAAATAAAAGAAAATGAAAAGATTGTGAAGAATTTCAAGGAAGATTTTCCGAAATTGCCTTGGAGAGTGGTCAAGCAGTTCATCTCGGAGGCGGACCCTTAGTTGAAAAAAATTATCCAGGTTATTCATACCTCAGGAGTAGTCGATATATTTATCGAAGCTTCGATAGTGTGTTTCAAGAACAAAATCTTTGTTTGGCGTATTTTGCTCGCATTTGGCTTAGGCATGTGTGAGGGAGTCGGTGAGGACTCGAGACATGGGATTGGGCATGTAGACGTTCAAGTAGGATCATGTATTTGCTTGAGTGTGATTGTTTGCCATGACATGTGCACTTAGGTGGGGAGTAACCCATGTAGGAAATTATCACTACTAGGCATTGCTCACCTTGTCGAGGGATATTTAGTCTGGAGTGTGCGGGAAGGCAGCCTTCGCTAGGGCCGCGTTTAGAAGAAGGCCGAATTGTGGCTGGTATTCATTTTGTATAACGATGTCGCTTTTGAATTTTGATATATGTTTTGGTTAAGAGTATTGTAATAACTCTTGAACTATGGTATATAGTTGGTGTATTCTTGATGAGTATTGATGTATGGGCCTAAGTGGTCGTTTTTACTCGCATGTGGACCCGGTGTAGTTGTTGTAAAATGTTGGAATGGAGTTGTACCTTGGGTAAGCTCAGGTATAGGAGACTCTACAGATTTTCGGTAGGTGGTGTCGGGTTGCAGAGCATCCATGAGTATTCGGAGTTGACAGGTTGTGAGGATTTCGAAATGGGGTGTTACAACTGCACTCACGTCGACTCAGTACTTATATACTTGCGCCTGCGAGGTTCGCATTTCCCACCTAATTTTACACACTCACACTAGAGGCTTGTCAATTACCATGTTTTTCTCTTGATTTTGACACAATTGATGGTTTGCTCTTTAACAAGGATAACTGTAATACCTCAAATTATACCCTAATAATTTATTACAGTTTAGTGGTATAATAAAAGTCAAAATTGTATTTTTCAAAAATTTAAGTGCTAAGAATGGAAATAGTGGTGTCAAATTAGAGCTAGAAGACATAAGTTAAGAAGGTTATATGTTAAAGTAGAAATATGATAAGTTGATTTGCAAATGAAAGAAAGATGAAGGACTAAAATGCAAGGGCTAAAAATTAGCCCAGGGGATAAAGGCAGAGCATGGACGTCTTAGAATATCGAATAAGTTCTCCATTTTCTTTCAAGAAAGAGAGCTAGAGACTCACGGTTTTGGGGAGAGAACCAACTTTGCTTTGCTATTCTCCATTTCTTGAATTCTATTTGATCAAGTAAAGGAAAGAAAGAAATTATGAAGAAAATGGGGTTTGGTTTTAAGGTTTCAAAGAAAGCAAGGTATGGAAGCTATCCTGAATCCTCGTATGCAAGTTTGTGTAGGAAAAATCCTAATAAAAGTGTTTTTAGTTAGTTTGGGTTGGGTTTGAGAGTTGTTTTGATATTGTATTGCTTTTATGGAAATTTTCGATGAAAAATGGCAAAAAGCCCCAATTCTATCAAACTGGCGTCCTTCCGCCTATCTGAGGAGCTTCGCATATCACGAGTTTGTTCACCCTAGGCAAGCCCCGAGACCACTCCTGCTCATTTTCTGCTCCGTCTAGGCAAAAGTCTATTCACCTAGGTGAAGGTCTATTCGCCTAGGCGAACCCGAGGGCTGTGTCTAATCATTGTTCCTACGCCTCAGAGTAGGGTTAGTATGCCTAGGCGAACCCCTTCGCCTAGGCGTAACACCTATTAACCTAGGAAAACCTAAAATCCTGTTTTTGTTTCCCTTCTTTCGTTAATTCTAGAAACCATCATCTCTTGGTTAGCAGCTATTTCTGGGCAAACTTTGTTTCTCACCCTTATTTGCTTCTGTTATCCAAATAAGAATGTGATTAAGAATAATATAACAAGCTCAAGTAATACATATAATTGTATGCCTGCCTAAGACCGAATAGTGAATGAATAGGCACCTCTGATCAGTGCTATGACACTCATGCTAGTGCTACGACACTTCTATTACATGGAGCGGAGTACGTCTTTGTTAGTGTAGGCATTTGATTAATGCCAAAAAAAGTGCAATTACAGACCCTATATTAGATAGGTTTGAGTGCTTTTGTACATTAATCATGTCATTTATACCAATTGAAGTGTTCTAGTCTTCTTAGTAACACTATGCCATTTAAGAGGGTATTTTTGCATTTACATTTGCGGGGCTTTGCTCACTTTGGAGTTCAATGTCGAGAAAAATGACGAATCATGAAGTTTGAACTCAAGTCTCGACCATCAATCAGCCTAAGAATCAATGAAAACCCAGGCAAAATGAAGAAAAATGTGATGGAGTTGAAGACGGGGAAGCGATCTGAGTGAAGGATCAACAAATTGGAATTTTAAGCTAAACTACTGAAAATTTTAAACAAGTTGAAATTTACGCAACCTTATGAAAATTTCGTAACACTCATGAAAATGCCAAATTTCGCTAGACCACTCGATTTATTTAATGCACCATTTTTTAGCGAAAAAACGATTTAGCTACTCTGACATTTAGCTAGCTTAGAAATTGCTAGCTAATGAAATTATCGCCTTAAGCGAAATTTTCCATTTCGCTAGACTGTCAATTTAAGCTAGTTAAATTCCTCAACCTAAGCGAAATTTGATGTCTCGTCATTGCTTTGTAATTAATGTCGAAAAACTAGCCTCGAACTTGGTGTATTACTTAATTGTCAATAAAGCTTAGCCAATTTCATAGGTTTTAATTTTAAATGCGCTTGAGGAGGCTATATAAGCCCCTCTTGTTTTGTAAGAAAGTGTGAAGGTGGGAGGAACAATTTGGGAAGATATTTTGTAAGTTTTTATTTTGTAAATAAAGTCTTTTATTTTAGGTTTTGCTTTTATTTCTTTTACTCTCTTACCTCTCTTGCTTTCTGCTTTCGGTACTTGAGCCACACCTCTTGAGGATACCAATTTCAAGATCTTGCTAAGCCTCCTTTCTTTGAAGAGGAAGGAAGAAAATTTGTAGCTTAGTGGTGGGGCGTATGCGTGTTGTCTCTTGTATTAAAAGTACGGGTAGTGTATTTATGAACAACTGCGTCTGAAACTTAGTTGCATGCTGTGGGATGTTATTGATTTGGCCGTACTCTTATGCTTTAGGATTTGTTATTCTTTAGATGGTTTCTGATATACGAGATAATATTTACATGTTAGGGTTCTTCAAATTAGGGTTAAATAACATTTACTATTATTATTTTGGCCAATACTCTCCATGCTTTAGGATGCGTGCTCGGATGAAGTGCCTTGTTGTTCTTTAGATGGTCTTCTGAGCCTCTGAAATGATAATTTAATGTTAGGGTTTAAACTAAAGGGGCATAAGCGCATGCTACTGTTTGACTCAAATGAATGTTTCATGGGTGAGGTTTGCTAGTTAAATATAGATCCAGGTTATGCATGGACTATATGTTGCATGTCATATGAGGATAAAACCCAGGGACACTTGTTTGCCTAACCCTTGAGTTAGTGACCTAATTCTTCAAAGTTAACTTTTTTCACACTTTAACTTCGGTTTTACAATTTTGATTTCAAACCATTCCCCTTTGTTTTTTGAAACCCCAAATCGAAAGAGTCGAATAGAAAGCCTTACCTTCATGCAACGATGCAAACCATTTTAGGATGAAAACTCATCCGTGTTAAAACACTAGACCCGCTATCTCTTGCGGTATTAGACTACGGCATTAGTAGGAACAGGTGTATATAAATTTTGTTGATTTTAGCTCGACCCTCTTGTAGTACGAATCGGCATTCTGTTCAATGATCGACACTCTTGCATAATGCTAAATGATACATAATGCTACGGAACTTATGTTACATGGGCAGGCACGTCTCTATTTATGCTTCGGCACCTTTGTTCAATATTGTATTGTATCTTTGGGTACCTATTGTGTTGTGTCCCTCTTATTCATTGTTACCAGTCTATGCAGGTAAGTACTTATATGTTGAATAAGATGATATATGAAAATATTTATATGAAAACAAAAGTAATCAGTTTTGATGCTAAGGCATATCTCTATTCGATTCTGTAGTGTACCTACGGTGTACCTTATGTTACAAGATTTCTGTTATGAATTCCTACGAGGAGATGGGAATATTCTTATATATGAATTATGTTATATGTATACTGGAATTGACGATCACTGCATATGGTCATATATTGTATCTGTTTTCCTACTAAGCTATAAGCTTAGTACAAGTGTTTCATCCGTGTAAGTACTGAAGAGGTCGTCAGAGACATCCCACATTCGTCAGGGCTTCCATAGCATTAGGAGTTTTTCTGATGTAGGTCCTTGAATTTGTATTTGAAATGTAAATGTAAAATTTTGTAATAGTGGAACTTGTGTGAAATCTGGTAAATCGATCAATATATAAAGATATAAACACCTCTTGATGATAATCTACAAGTTAAGTGTATAATCTCATATTTAAATGAGTCAAATATATCAATCATTAAGATCTAAATCAATAATCCTCATCACCGTGTAATCAATTATAATATACCTCTGTTTGTATCTTTCATGATAACATTGTCGCTCCATCAACGAAACATCACAACGGTGGTAGCGTAGGTTACTTTGCTATGGAAAGGATTGCGATTATCTTGGAGCTCAAAAATAGGAAACTTGTAGGATGAATCTCAAAATACACACCAAAACCAATCACTGACAGCAAAACCAGTCGCCTAAGAGGAGGAGGAGGAGTAGAGGAGCGGTGGAGGAGAGAAAGGAAAAAAGATCAAAAGGAGGGAGGGGGTGAGAAGAAGAAAAAACCCTAGTTTTTAAAACGATGATGTCGTTGTCACTGACTGTGGTGTTGTAATTTTTTTTAAGTGAATACCGCAATCAATGATTCTTTTAAAGTTCAATGCCACAGTCAGTGACTGCGACATTGACTTAAAATAAATTACAATGTCACAATCAGTGACTGCAGCATTGACTTAAAAAAAAATTACAATGCCGCAGTCAATGTTGATGTGTATGCGAACGTGGTTAGGACACACTAGTTTGGATATTATTTTGATTTTCGACTTATTTTAGTAATTTTTTTTTAGATAAAGTATATTTGTCCAAAACTCGTATTTTTCGAAATAGGACAACAAGCAATGTTCCACCCCCTTAAAAATCAAGAGATTAATTCGAGTTCAATGTGAGTAGGTTAACAACTGTGGCACTTTTAGTTCACTTTTCAATTTCAAAATGTATCATTAGTGTTGGCAATTGAGAATTCGAAATTCCGTTCTTCCAAATCTATATTGAAATATGCTGTTTCAAGGGATTTGTTCAACCAGAAATCTTAAGAAGAACAAAATATTTTCTTGGAACCTGGCCGGAACTTGTATTGATCGGAGACTCGATTTTCCTTTTGGTATTACAAGGGATTTGTAGATTCCCTTGGTTTGAATTTGGTTTATGTTTCTAAATGAATTTATTATTTATCTGGTCTGAACAAACCACATATCCCAGGAAAAAAAAAAAAGGCAGTCTATTTGCACAAACAATGAAGGCAAACTATATTCATGCAAGCAAGCAAGAAATGTTATGTGCCTCACCATTTTATTCAGTTGGAGAATGTTAATAATGTTTCCAAAGCAATAGTATAATTGTTGTTACTTTCATATTTTAATAATAAAGATGCATTTTTATTATCATCTTACATTTCTAATTTGGTGATTTACTCCATGAATAGTTGATTCCATTTATGGTCATCAAGTGTCTAACTTGATAGTATAACCCTGGACTTCAAATGGAATACTATTTTAAATTGTCTCTGATCATTCATTATTGGTGGAGCAATAGTGAATTAAGACTACTATGGAGTGTGACTGATGATCATGTTCTATTGATAATGGATATATGATATTAAGTCAGCTTATAAGTACATGTTGGAAAATGATCAGATTTCGGATCGTGACTCCACCATGAGAATATTACATCGATTATAATTCGCGAAATCTTATATTCGTAATAGTAATATTGCTTTTTTGTCGGCTTTGTTTTGCGCGTCCGTAGGTCATATGAGGAATTTTATATTTTGACACAGTTTAACATCATCCGTAATAGGGTGGTAATATAGACTATAGTTGGACATATAATAAATCATGTAAAGGGACGTGAGTGAATGAAAGGGATTTATCCCTCATTTTAGAAAGATATATGTTGGTCCTCAGCGTGTGAAATTTAGAAATTACGTGACGTCGGCAAATGAATTAATAAGGGGTTATTAATGTCGTTTTGTATTATCGGTTATGGATGTGAAAGTGCGTGATTGAGCTTTTATAAGAGAGACATAGTTCATGTCTTTGTGGTCAGTCTAGGATATCGTGAAGCGAAAGGTACAACATTTATTATGGATTAGATTATGTCATTCATTGACATCATGGCATAATTTTGGTGGTGTAATGTGCTGCTAGGAATAAAGCTTATGATTCGGTAAGACTCAAGAGAAATGGGTTTTGAGCCCCTCTTGCCCCGACATTATGTGAGCTCTGAGTCACGCATATAGAATGGGTAGGAAACCAACCCTTGGGCTTAAGGGTGGTATTTATGCCCGAGGGTTCCTATCTTGATTCATTCATTCGTTTTCACGCTTGAGAGGCGCTGGGGTTCGTGAGACTGACCAGATGTAGCACCTCATTTCTCTCTCTCGGTTTCAAAGTCGTTTCATGTGGATGGTTGTAGGAGGGTGGAAGCGATCAGCTACGCCTTTTTAGTTGTTAAACGAGGAGGGTTTGGCCTTTTACCTGAGTTGAACGAGGATCTTCGTCTTGAATAAGGTATTGCTTGGCATCCTGCAAATCGTCGATCGGATCACATGGATCCTTAGTCGGGTTAGAAAAAGGCGAAATTTTTAAACATTTCCGTTGTGTATGTCTGCTTAATCAACATTAGAAACCTACCAAAGTATTCATGTGATCAAGAGAACTTCGCTATAACTAAAGCTTCCCTGCCATCCTCAAGGAAATGAGTAAATCAAGTACTACTGGCAAGAGGCAAAATATGCAATACTGCAACAAACATCAGGGGAGGTGATTCATAGTTGCATCAGATCTTCTTGAGCAAAGCTTTCAGATGGGGTTGAAGACTATTGAGGTTGGTAGCCATCTGAACTACATATGACAAATCTCCATTAACCAACTCAAAAACGCGAGTTATCTCCCTCACCTGTCCAAAAGAGAAGTAACTGTAAGAATGTTACTCTGACAGTTCCAGTCCAAAGTGGTTTTAACATAGATAGTACATAAAGAGGGATCCCATTAGCAACATATAAATTATCCGAATAATCATGACATTCTCTGAAACTGTCATCATTATTTGTTGCATAATGTTTAACATCTAATACAAAGTCATACTGCCAGTGTCAACATAATGGCAAACCAGTACTTCAAACAATTCATTATAACCACATTGCATTCAGAAAAGGCATCTTAGACAGCATACAGTTCAGCCAACCTCAGCTCTATTATAGCCAATTAGAAACTGATCTAGGTCCCCATTTGATGTTTGCATTTCCATAAGTTTTTCAGGAAAGAAATCCAAAAGCAAGGGAAGATTCTGTGTGCTTCCATCTCATTTGCTGAGAGGCTTGTCTGACATATCAATCCATAGCATTTTTCCATAGCATTTAAAATATGAAATCCACCCTTAGATTAGTGTTGTTTGTTAGAACATAAACATTAAACTGATATAGTAAAACAGTCATCATGATGCTTTCCATTATAAGTTTGAAACAAAAACATTTCACAAGATTATTGAAAGAATTTAACCAGCAAAAACGAAATCCGTGCATATGCTGTAGAGAAACTGGGTGGACTTTTCAGCTTGGTTGATAAAACAGAATGTCTTATTTTGCATGGAACATCCCAAAACAACCCATATGCTTAATAAGGAAGACTAAAAGAAAGCATCCTTTGTACAAGTTTTGAATATTAGAAAACGGAATTCATTAATAGATAAAGGAGGATCAAAAGGGAGGGAGAGAGACAGCATGTAAACACCATATGGCCTTCAAGCAAATGGTTAAAATAGAGAACTAAAATAACATAAACTAAACCAAAGATAGAGGCTTTCTTTTAGTGTATACTCCTTCATATGAAAAATGAAGAATTTGAAAATGTATCAATTTTTCATACAATTCTCATTATGTTTGATTTTCCTTCATATTTCCCATGATAAAAAGAACTTGTGATTCCTTCGTACTTTTACCTTGGTACCTTCCGTAATTCAAATGGAGCCTAAAGTTAAAAACAACAAATCAACACATGAACTTATGGTGCGTGGAGTTCACTAGACAGAAAATTCCATCGGCCATGCAATTTAAATAATAAATAAATTTTCGATCAAAAAAAAAAATTTATATGGCAAAATTGGGAAATGTCCAAAACTGCTAATGGATCCAGTAGCAAGAAGGGAATTAGCAAGGGCAATCTCATGTTCCTGGAATGAGCACCCTGAGATGTTTGCCATCCCATTAGCAACCATTCAATTCAACCGCCCACTTTCTTGAATAAAAGAAGGGATTGAACATGTAGAATCATTTAGAAGGTTGATCATTAGTTACAGGCAAAAAGTTTTTTATGTCCTAAGAAAAACTTTGAAATGAAAATGAAGAAATACATGGGAACCAAGAGAGATTAATATAGAGTCATGGAAACATTCCTTTAGGCTGAGATATCCACAGCAGAAGATCTCCTGGAAAAGAGTAAAGGAAGATTCTTGATTTTGCCCTACTCTTAACAACTACCCATGCAAGTTCTCAGCAAAAAAAAAACAACTAATTCATAAAGGGGGCAGGAAATTACATTGACCACATATTTCGAGAAAGGTTTTATTCATTCATTAGAAAATATGTAATGTGAATTTTATTTATGAACCATTCTGAAGCTACATGGGTTGCCCTTCGATGACCAACAACATTACCTTGGAGGCATTTCCAACAAGTTCACTCCTGAGGCTTCACCACAGCTTCTCTTCTGCATTATATGTTCCTTTCTGGAAGAAACAAAGATTAGATGCCATTGAACAGGTTAGTAACCCCACAAAGTACGAGAAAAAATAACAGAGCAATTTAAGAATCAAGAAAACAAAGAGTTTATGAGGCGATTTAGTAAGGTCATTTAGGGTCAAAACACAAGACAAGAGCTGTGTCCTTCATGAAGGCAACATACTCATTGGGATTCCAGACCTTGGAGGAAGGGATTGACGAAGGCAGTTTCGTCCCCGTACATTAATTATCTAATGAACAACACTTGTCCAATAACTGAACGGATCATTGCACAAGACAGGAATCCGGGAGTGTCACTGTTATAACTTATATCTACGGACCAAAAAATAAAAATTCGAACTTGGAGTCGAACTAAGAGAGACAGATAACTTGAGCAAACTAATAGTCCTTGAACATTAATACAAGTAAAAATTCAAAACTTGATGAGAAAAACAATTCAGATAGGCAACAAACTCCTCATCTGGAATACCTGTTCATTGGTTATTTAATTTCTAGATCAAAGCTCAAAATATTGAATGAGAATTGAACCAAATTTCCAGTCTCGAGATGGGAATGATGCTGGAGCCACAAAGCGTGTAGAGATAAGTCTAATTGAGAAATCATTATCCAACCTTGTATCTCCGATTGAGAAATAGAAATTTCAGCTCCAATTCATTAAAGCTACACCAGATTGCATTTGAAAAACAAGACAAGAAGGTGTAAATAGAATGAGAAGGGAACCTGAACTTCAACAAGACCAGTGCTTTGAGCGATGACAACTTCTATAGTTCCGTCGGGTTTAGGCCGCCAATAGCCGCTCTCAGCGTGCATAGGCTCGCCGGAGCTCAATTTCCAAGTCTTCTGGCTATATGCTATCACCGGCTTTTTGAACAAAGGAAAAACGAAAAAGGTAATCATCATCATCATCATCATCACCAGAATTAGGAAGAGAAAGGAGTACCTTGCCGGAATGGGAGAAGAGGAGCTCCTCGCCGTATGCAAAGGAGTTGATGGTAGGGAAGCCGCCCTCGCCTTGGCCTCTCCATGTTCCGAGCAAGTATGAAAGGGGTTGAATTGCAGGGTGTACCGGCGGGGGTGCCGGCTTGGCCTCCATCTTTGGTTTTGACTCTCTTTTCTTTGTATTTGCTTCAACCCTTCTTCAACCCACTCGTTTTCATCTCCTGTTTTCTTCCACTAAGCATTTCCCCCTTTTTGACTCTTTCCTCGCATAAGTAAATAACAGAGAGAAAAGACCCTCTTTTTTCTTCTTTCTTTTTTCTTTTTTTTTTTTTTTTTAAGTTTTCAACAGATGGATTCTCATTGTGTTATTTTCAACAGATGGATGCCAGTATTAAGCGGTCATCCATCCATTCCATATTCCTACCCCCACCCCCCCTATGCCCGGGGGGTCTTATGTGACCGTTTCTCTCTCTCTCTCTCTTTCTCTTTCATCTCTTGTATTCAAACTTGCCTTCACTTTTGTTCTGTTTTTTTCCACATTTTTCTCTCTTTCTCTTCCTTGAAATTCTTCCTTCCACTAACATGGGGTGATCACAACATCCCTCAGACCTCTCCCCCTCCTCACATCTTTTCCGTTTCTTCTCTTTCTCCTCATCTATCAAATGTATGTACATTGCTTCTTCCTCCTCCTCCTCCTCCTCCTTTGAACTTTGTCTTCTGTCAACTGATTTTCCCTTCTCTTTTTTTATGTTATTCACAAATAACATAAAAGGAACAATTTGGTTGGGGATGCGAATCTATTACGTGCTCTCCACCTCCTCACCTATGAATATTGTATGCAAGCAAGCAGCAAGGGTTGGTTTGATTCCATTCCCATTCCCTTGGGCCTCAAATGTAATGCAAGCCATGAATGGAAACAACATTCTGATTTGAATTTAAGCCATGTATGTGTTTTGATTTTGTATATATTCAACAGCAACCCAACATTTTTCATTCAATTTGTTTGCTGATCGATCCTTCATTGGTGTTTGAGAGTTTTAAGTGCATTTCCCTGTAAATCTTCTTCACAGTGGAATATTTCAGTTGAGGGGCGGCGATTCATGTCTTCAAGCCTACGAAGGCTCTAAACCATTCTGAGGTATGTAATTATATGTATGTATATATACGTTCATACTCGTCAAATCAATTCATTCTCTCTCTGCCTCTCATCTCGATTCCTCTTCTTAGAATTATAGCCCCCTTGTTTTTTTCCCATTCATGCAGAGGAATTGGAATTCCCGGGGGGAAACAGAATGCGAGCCCAAAGGGTCAGTAGGCAAGAACATTGCTAATTCAAGCAACAATCCCTCCCCCTCAAGAGCAGTCAAAAGTAACGCCGCCAACAATCCAACTCCAACTCATGATTTAGCCTCTAATTCAACCTCTACATCCTCAAAGACAAACACAAATACAAATACAAATACAAATACAAATGATGCTAAGAGAATATGCTACTACTACTGAGTTGTATCCTGTCCCCAACCATAACAGAGGGATGAGCAGTAGCAGCCGTAGTGACAGCTTAGAGAGCTCAACTACTCCCTTTAGACCCCACACGGGGGGTGATGTCCGATGGGATGCCATTAATTTGGCCAATTCTAGAGAGTCCCCTCTCGGCCTAAGCCATTTTCGGCTGCTCAAGCGCCTTGGCTATGGTGACATTGGAAGTGTATATCTTGTCGAACTCAGAGGAACCTCTGCCTACTTTGCTATGAAAGTGATGGATAAAGCATCTCTTGCCGGTAGAAACAAGTTGCTAAGGGCCCCGGGCTGAGGAGATTCTCGGACTCATGATCACCTTCTTGCCCTCTCTACTCTTACTTTGAGACTGATAAATTCTATTGCTTGGTCATGAGTTCTGCAGCGGGGTAATCTCTCCATTCCCTAGGCAAAACAATAACAAGTATTTTCTGAAGAAGCCGCCCGGTTAGTATTATTGTTTCCCTTTTCCCCTCTATGGTTTTATGGGATAAGGTTTATAAATGCTGTATATATGCTCGATTTAGCTCCTGGGCTATATTGGAAAGGATCAGTACCACTATTATATTCATAGTGATGGGTGGCATTTAATTTAAGCACCTTATCCCATGCATGGTTTTATAATCGTCTAAGTAGTTAAGTTGGAGGTAATCTCCGTTTCTTTTGGCAGGTTTTTTGCTTCAGAGGTATTGCTGGCTCTTGAGTACCTGCACATGCTAGGCATCGTGTACAGAGATCTGAAGCCTGAAAATGTGCTGGTAAGGGATGAGGGTCATATCATGCTCTCCGACTTCGACCTCTCACTCCGCTGTTCCGTCAGTCCAACGCTAGTCCAATCTTCATCATGCCATTCCTCCGGCGGCGGCATCTGAAGGCAGTGGGGCTCTTCCTGAACTGACGAAGTACGTGCAGAGCTGCATCCAGCCTTCCACTTTCCTCCACGCATTCTCCCCACTAAAAAACGAAAATCTAAATCAGATTTCGAATAACTAGTGGGAGATCCTCCTGAACTGATGGCGGAGCCGACAAACGTGAGATCGATGTCTTTCGTGGGAACCCACGAATACTTGGCACCGGAGATCATAAGAGGAGAAGGGCATGGCAGTGCGGTTGACTGGTGGACGTTCGGCATATTCTTGTACGAGCTTCTGCATGGGACGACTCCATTCAAGGGACAAGGGAATCGGGCGACGCTGTTCAACGTTGTAGGGCAGCCATTAAGATTCCCAGAGAGTCCGGCAGTGAGCTTCATGGCTCGTGATCTGATACGAGGGCTGTTGGTGAAGGAACCGCATAAGAGAATAGCGTACAAAAGGGGGGCGACGGAAATAAAACAACACCCGTTCTTCGAAGGGGTGAACTGGGCTTTGGTGAGGAGCGCCATGCCGCCGCATGTGCCGGAGCCGGTGGATTTCGGGCATTTCGCTAGTAAAGAGTCTGCTGACAAAAAGATTTCAGCTTCCGGTGGATGTGGATGTGATCTTAAACACAAGGATGCTTCTTATACTGATTTCGAGTACTTCTAGCCTCTAGCCTCTAGGAAATGCAAAATGAAAAATGAAAAATGAAAATGAATAGTAGCAGGCACGCACGCACGCACGCACGCGCGACTCGACGACCTCCTCCTATTTGTTGTTTCCATAATTTGATACATTCATACAGATTTGATCGGCCGGCCGGCCGGCCGGCGGGGGAAATTAACACCCACCATATCTTCATTTTCTGGAAATTAATACAGAGAATAAGATATGTATGTTTGCCAAATATGATCTATTCCAGACATACTTCCATGTATGTAGTATGCACTGATTAATGATTCATCTTTAATTAATTAGAGGTAGAAAATGATGAATAAATATTTCACTTATGTTCATATATAGCTAGGCTAGGGATGGAAAATTCATCCACCGGATAACCTTAATTTGTATGATTCGTTTCAAGATTATAATCATATATTAATCTTTGTATCCAACTTCATTCATTTTTCTATTAATATATACAGACTTTCTCTGATTGGGACATTAATTTAGTTTTCGGGTATAAATCTCCATTGATCAATTTTGCATTGTGATCTTGCAACTTATTTGCAATTTATTCTATTGGATTCTCGTTCATGTGCGCTTGACCCGACTCAAAGCCCATGACACACATACAAATTTAAACGTGTACCAGTACATATACAAGAGTAAGTTATCCTTTAAGAATATATAGAGAATAATAAAACTTAGACTACAAGAAAGCTCTTTCCCACAAAACTTTCTGTTTCGTCCAAACACAAGAGTATTAAAAGTGTTACTATGAAACACAAAAGACATATTTTCAAATCCATAATAAGGTGTTTACATTTTCAAATATCAATATTTATACCTTCCTCTCATTTAATCATTCTTTTGTACTAATAAGTATCTTAAATGCTTATTTTATCCTTATGTTTTGCTTAATTTTTAGTATTTTTTTGAGATAAGTAAGTGTCATAATACTCTCTTTCTCAATTTTTTGAGTAAGCCAACTATTGAGCGAAAATGAGGGAAAAGATGCTCAAAAATCAGTAAATTCAACATTCAATAATAAATACTGTATTTTAATCTTTTCAGATGCTGAATGACCTTCCATGGCTCCAACATTTGTATGGATAGATAGTAGACTTACCAAGCTTTCCAAAGAGTTTTTATTCACTTAATTTGGACTTCAATTAATCAAGTTATGGCTTTTGGAAGTAGAAGGAATGAGGAAGAGTGCTAAAAATATGACCAATTGGCACACTTTATGGATTCAGTCTTTACCATCAACTCTAAAGTGTTCGTTCTAGCCATATCCATATTCTACACTCTCTAAGATTTCCAACAAGACCAAGATTGCGCAATTCGGAGTTTTGACGAGAAAGTTATGACATCGAGAAGTAAATGAGGAAAAACATGGCATGCTATAAATAGTGTCCACACTGTAGCATGAGATTTACCACGTTACAGCGTGGATGTTGAGCCTAACACCTAGATTTGCTGCTTTTTTTTTTACCCATTTTTGAGCCAAAACTTGAGGAGGACGATAAAATGAGCATTTGAGAGCATTAGAAACGAGCTTTAGGGTGGGGAGAAGCCCTCTTTTGGGTGGCAACACCCTAGGGCAAACATCTTTGGGGAAGAAACTGAAAATGAGGAAATGAATGAATAAGATATCAGTTTCACTAAGATTTGTTTATTCTCTTTCCCCTTTCTGCTTTCCTCTTTCTTTGATGGTTGTATTTTCTTTAAATATGTTTTAGTTTGTTTTCTTATGGCTAGGATGTAGCCAAAGACGTGAATGTATGAATTTCTCCTAATGTATGAATTTCTCCTAATTTCCATTGATTAATGCATTATTTTCACATATGTGTTGAGTATTTCATTTAGTCTTAATGTTTATGGGTGTCTGATCAATATTTGCATGATTTATGGTTCAATTAGAGATTTAGAAGTGATGATTGAGCTAGACCATGAAAGAAATGTCATTTACTTGTCATGAGATAGAGATATTCATGAAATTAGGTGATATTTAGTTAGGTTTCTAAGGTTCATAATTTAGTTATGATAGTTTGAGTGCAGAGATGCAATATATAACATTTTCTAAGGTAATACAGGACAAGTTTAAAGATTCATATATACAGCTTAAATCACTATCTTCTCTCTATATGAGAATAAAACATTGGTGGATTTTGTTAGAGGTTCATATATGATTGTTTAAGTGAATTTTATGTCCTAAGGTTTTTTAGTTTGTTTTAGATTTTCTTGAGTCTTTGTCAATTTAGGACTTTACATGCTTATTTTCTCATTTTGTCTTTCAAACTCACTTGTGTCATTCAAATATAACCTAAACTAGATTAGAGTCGGTAGTTAGTATCTCAATTCTCTGTAGGACGATGTTTTTACTTTTATTATATTATTTGAGGCAACGTACTTACGCACATAGATGTACACATTTTACATAGCATAAATCGAATTTATCATGTACCTCAACCCTATTCATTTGGATCAATTTAATTAAAATCTTATTACACATTTCAATTATTTTGATTTTTTATTATAATAATAACTATATACTATCCCTCGGAACTATTGAAGGTTTACCCAGCTCTTAACTTCAAGGTTTTATGGGATTAATTGAGGTTCTATTATCAAAAAAATTATGTACTGTGATCCTTATTATTTTTTGGTTTGCTCTTAGTTATTATTATTATTATTATTTACCATTTTATGTGTCTTTCCTTCAAACAATTATTTTTTTTTAAAAGTCAAACATTTATTTTTAAGAATTGTTTGATAAAAACTCAACCTTGCTTCCATTGGGGCTATATGTCACACTTTCTCGATCATAATGTTTTTTTTTTTTTTTTTTTACAGAATTTCTCGATCTTAATTTGATTTACTTTGATTTGATTAAAATTAATAATAGAAACTAATTATGTGATTAATTTAGGTCAAGTCTAGAAAATTCATGACTAATCGATGTAGATTTGTGGGTTAAAACAGAAGGTAAGTAATGGTATTATATCAAAGTTTACTAAATAATATTCAAGAGTCATTATAGAAATGGAAATTGATTTACAAGATACTAGATATATAGTTCAATTGCCAAAAAAATAAAAAAGTATGTATGGATGTGATTTGGTGTTCGGTAATTGGCGTAGCTATCAAAGACTGTTTTAAGTCCCCAGTAACGATACCAAAAACTTGTTAGCGATTTTCCGTAAGAGCACGGGTCGCACAAGTAATATAGTGAACTAACAAGTCAAGTTATCGATCCCACAGGGAATGTGTGGTTTTAGCGAGGATTGAGTACCCCGACTACTTAAATCGTTCACTATTTGAGCGACTCGATGGTTGGTAGAAAAAAGTTTTAAAAACAAAATAAAACAAAACAAAGTATGATCAATGCTCACTTACAAGGAATGAGTTAATTTCGAAGAAAGAACACAAGGAAGGGTACTAGGGTTGATTGCTTTAATTGATGCATTTGATTTATATTTATGAAGCCCTAATTAAGTGACGATATACTTATGCTTGTCCAAGGAACACGATATGAGGTTTACACTTTCGTGTCTCCTCTCAATTTCTGACACTAATTCCTTATTCTCTTTTCGGTCCATCTAGGTTATTAAATGCGATATTTTTCTAAGGCAGTTCTTTCCTTGAGAATCCTATTGGTTACCTCTCGTTCCATACAATAGACTACTCGACTGCACTCCTGATCACCCTCACCCATACGATCCTCACATAATGTTGAGATGGTGCTACTTTAACAGAAATCCATCTAGAACTAGGCATTCTAATTCCCTAAATTTCTCATTAGGTTATTTATATTTCAATTAATCATTCATACCTTAAGAGACCAGACCAGGATTTTTAAAGGTGAATCCAGTGTCACCAAGGATACCCTAGTATAGGGATCGAAGACCCAACTCTCAATATGGATTAATTAGTTAAAACCATAATAATCCTAAGAACTACACCAACTAACATCCACACAAGCATGAATTCACAAAATCATTATAAATATGTATAAACTAAACATTAACTTTCACAATCAACCCTAGAGGATGTTTAGCTACTCATTACAATCAAGTAATCCAACAAAATCATATTTAAGATAAATAGAATACTGAAAGATTTACAAATAGAGTAGAGTTTAGAGATACAAAAACAAATGAGATATGAAAATCGCCTAACCTTGCCACCAATCGTTGCAAGAGCTCTCTAATGAGCCAACCTTCACATCAGCTCCAAATCCAAAGAAGAAATAAACAAAATCACAAACCATAAATGGTTCAAGAATAAGGGAGGAGAAACCTTAAGAGGGTGTTCCCACTCTAAAAACCAGAACCCTAATCAAGTCTCAAACGTATACATTTATAGAAATGGAAAATGGGCTTAAAAATGTGACGTTCTGCCTCAGCCCGACATTCTTCCGCGAGGCGAAGAGTCCTTCGCCTTGGTGAAGCCATGTGTCTTCAGTTGGCCTTGTCTTCCTTCGCCTCGACGAATGATAGGTTCGCCTTGGAAAACCCAAGAGTGGTGCTTGCAAGATGTTCCCCCTTCGCCTCGGCGAAGGTCTTTTTTGCCTTGGCGAACCCAAGGACCCCTCTTTCTTCAATCTTTAGCTTCACCTCAACGAAGCTCTCTTTTCACCTTGGAAATTGCTTCGCCAAAGCTATTCCTTCACCTTGACAAAGCAGTGCTTCTGGGCAGGTTTTGCTTTCTTGCACTTTTTGCCCTCTTCTTTACTTGCTTTATTTTATATTCCTGCAAAACATAAGCAAATAGGGGATTAGTGCAATCTTTAGGAATATAGGTGTGAATCTAGCATTTAGGTTACAAAAATACATGCAAAACACTCTATAAATGCTAATAAGATCCACACCTATCAATTACCCCCAAACTTAACATTTTACTTGTCCTCAAACAAAGAACAACTCATTTTTCTTATTCAAAACTAACAAAAATGTTGAGCATAAAAATGAGATAATATATGACAAATTGCCTCAAGGATCTAGCCTTCATATAACACAAAGAAAACATTGAGATAACCTTTTTTTTTTAAATAACAGATTAACCATGAGTTGAACAACCTAAACCAAAGTTCTCAAGTGTGTGTATGTAGTCTTCATCTCTTTGGTCAATTGCAGTTCATATGGAATTAGATGAGCATGAGTGGAATGGGGATCTCTCACTTACATGGTGAGTGTGCATGTGACGCCCCAAAATCCGGGGGTCCGTTGATCACCCATCAACCCACGGAATGCATGTGGATATCGTGTAACTCAATACCACACCGTTGTGTCCCATTTACCAGGATCCATAATTTAACAAAAATCGGACAGAGTCTCCTTTGTACGGGGAGCTCTATCCAAAACCCAACCTGCACAATATACAATAACATGACCCATCCGAGGCCCAATATAACACAATGACCACACCGGGTCTATTTATGAGTAAAAATTTACCACAACGGGCCCATTTATCCACATTTATATAAAAACATGTAAGACTATTATATTAAAAAACAATCCAGGAAAGTTAATCACAACTCTTTTCAAAGGTTACGTCAAAACTAGTTTGTTCCAAAAATTTTACAAAAAGAGTTATAAAGCTACAAGCCTGGGCCCTTCAATTCTCATATCCCGAACGAGCCGCCTAATCAAATATATATCCCGCACTTGAAATGTTTTTCCCGTATAGGGTGAGCCACGCCCAATATAGTAATTCCTACAGAGGCTACTTCCCACTTAAATTCACATGCAATGCTCACATTTGACAATTCATATTCACATCAACAATTCCAAGTAAGAATATGCAATTCTAGGTTGGAATTCTACATGTTATGCTATGAAATGAGATGAGACTCATTCATGCACCATACCCCAAGTCTTTACCGACTCCCACCACACAATGCAATGCCAATGTGTGATAAAATATGTCATTGATGGATTACATCTAATAATCATTTTCGAAATAAAATAACGTGTTTATAAACCAAAACTTTTTGGATGTTAAACCTCGAATGATCATTTCATATACAAAACTCATGTGTCTTTTCGAGCAGCGGATTCTCGGAGTCCCACCGCAGGCCCCACACGCCTTGCCACACTTTTTGTACTTTCACCGTTAGAGTGTATGAACCAATAACCGGGTCTTTCACCCAAGGGAGTGTCTAACCCTTCTTACTATTACCTGACACAAGTTTTTCCATGTCATGCAACCGTGTGACTCTGTTGGACTTCGTCTAACGATACCGAGCCCACTCATCAATCACCAAATGTGGTGTTTGTTCTCAACAATGCACTCACACCCATAAAATGCGATGTTCCCATGCATATGCAATGTAATACACCATTGGATATCAATGTCATGTCACATATGTAATGAATGTCATATGGACATTTTAATTCATACAATTATCATGCATCATGGACAATTATATCATATGCATATAATCTACAATTAAACACTCACACCAATGTCAATACATTAAAATACATATATTAACATTTTATCAAACAAGAACAACCAAGCATGTTATCACAAAATCAAGCAATAACACACTTAACCCTCAAGGCAAAGTGTGGCATGTAAAATGCCCACAAAACAGCCCAGCCCAAATAGCCCCTTAACTAAGCATAAAAACTGGCCAAACAGGTCCTTAAGTTGGCCATAAAACTGGCCAAATAAGCCTTAACAGTCCAAACTTTTCTCTTCATCTAAATAGCTCATAAAAACATTTTTTTGGACATTCCACAAACAATCACAAACCAGCTCACAAAACCGGCCACAACTAAGCCATATAAAAGGCCATAAACTGTCCAAAAAATAGTCCAAACAGCCCTTAAACAGGCTAAAATCCAACCAAATAGCCTCTTGGGGCAGAAAACATAGCCAAACAGCCTTTAAAACCATCCTTCAAACATGCCATAAACACTCACATATCAACCCAAAAAACCGGCCACAAATAGGCCATACAATAACCATAAAACGCACCAAACAACCCTTTAAACAAGCTAAAAATCAGCCAAAGACCCCCTTAGGGTAGAAAACAGAGCCAAACTACTCTAAAGATCGACAGAGCCAAACAACCCTTAGTAATAAATAAACCAAAGTGAAGAAGAATTCTACCTCGAGCGTAGTAGAAACGTAGAGGTCTCGAACACCTCTAAACCTCAGCACTTTGATTTCCTCAAATCCTCCCTTTGATATCTGCAGAAATCCTCCTTGCGTACACACACGTAGCCCCCATCGAGGTGATGAACTCAGCTGCCCAACGAATTTCGATCGACGGAACTCCGAGGATCGTCGAAAGAAGTCTTGGACTCTTCATTTTTCTCCCTCTTTCTCTCCCACAGCTGAACCAACAAAAAATGTGAAATATTTTCTACCCTACCCTGATTTTTAACCCTTTTTGTCATTTTAAATACTTGGCTCACGTCGCACCATGTGTCCACGACTTATTTGTGTCCGTTTTTGCCCCAAAACGATTAATTTCATCCCGGTTTAAGTCCAAATTATTTCAAATGAAATTCATTTAAATTATTTTCCAATTTTAAAATTTTCTTAAAATCTCTTCTTCTTCTTTTTTGAGTCACTGGGCACCAATTGCCCCGAAAAACGTGAAAAATCCTACTATTTTGGAATCTCGAATGCAAATTCGTCTGTAACTAAATTTTAAGTAGATGAGTCCAACTAAGAAGTCTGCTTTCATTATCCGAGATCTAGAAAATCTCAGTTCAGAATCTCACTATAGTGGCAATTTAATTCGTTTTGCCATTTTTCAAAAAATCAAACTTTTCCTGGTTTACATTCTTCCCTCCCTAAAAGAATTTCATCCCAATTCACATACAATCACATGTGATATGCAACAAATTTCATTTTAATATCAAATGACTAAAACATACTCCATCCTCAACAAGAAATGATAATTGGTACGTGATAGTGTCTTTGTAGTTCCTATGTCGCCTCCTCAACTCCCTGTCGCCACAACACCTTTACCCGGGCCCTGCCGGGCCTTACTTTACAAAACCTTATCCCAATTATCCATGATACATACCGGTCCCTCCTCAAAGGTTCCATCAGCATCAACAACAAGCTCTCCCCATTCCACTACATGATTCGGATCTAGAGTATACTTCTAGAGCATGGAGACATGGAATACCACATGAACAGTTGATAGACTTGGCGGTAACGCCAACCAATAAGCAATTGTACCTACCCTCTCGAGTACCTCGAAGGCCCGATATATCTCGATGATAGCTTTTCCTGCTTACCGAACTTGACAACTCCTCTCTTGAACATTACCTTCAAGACGACATGATCCCCCATCTCAAACTCTAGAGGTTGCCACCGTCTGTCAGCGTAGCTCTTCTACCGACTTTGAGCCGTGAGAAGGCGCTTTCGTATAAAATCCACCTTCTCAGAGGTGCCCCTAACCAAATCTAAACCCGTAGTGGGTCTCTCTCTTACCTCCGTCCAACAAACCGGAGATCGACAAGGCCTCCCATATAGTGTGCCTCATAGGGTGCCATCTGTATGCTCGCTTAATAACTATCGTTGTAGGCGAACTCCACTAAGGATAAATACTCTTTCCAACTACCCTTGAGATCTAGAACGCATGCCCGTAGCATGTCCTCTAAAGTATGGATGGTCATCTCCGACTGACCATCCGTCTAGGGATAAAACGCAATGCTCATCATCAACTGTGTCCCCATGACTCGCTGGAAACTTTTCCAAAAATGGGTCATAAACTTGGGACTCGATCTGATACTATACATACCGGTACCCCATGTAACCGGACAATCTCCTGTATGTACAACCTATGAACTCTAGAAGCGAAGGTCATCCACACAATTTAAAGTGTGCCGACTTAAGAAGCCTGGCCCACTATCACCCACACCGCATCATGCCCTCACGATGTTCATGGCAAGTGAGTCTCAAAATTCATCGTGACGTGCTCCCACTTCCACTTAGCTACCTCCAAAGGCTGGAGTAATCACGGGTCTCTGGGCGCTCGCCCTTTTACTACGACACGTGAGACATCGACAAACAAAATCCCCAACGTGTTTCTTCATCCCACTCTAGTAATACTGGCGACAAAGATCGTGGTACATTTCTTCATCACTATTTGGTCTTAAGCAGGCATACAATTATATGTGTTTCAGAATTCGTTATATCATTCTTAATCCTATTAGCAAATGAGGGCAAGACCATAAATTGTAAGACCATAATGTGAAATGTAGTCAGACCCGTAATTTCTGACCTACATTGAACTCGGGAGTACCGATACTCAACTTTCAAGACTCTGACTTAACATCTTCCTCGGTCCTTAAACCACTTGGAAAATCGATACTCAACCTCAAGACGGCACTTAACCCTCATCCGACCTTAAACAACTCTCGAAAGTAATCACTCAACCTTCAAGACGGCATTCAACATCCTCCAAGAAGTTATTACTGAGTACCTAGACTCAACTTCGCACAGATTTAACATCCTCCTGACCAAAACAACTCTTTAAGTACCAAGACTCAACTCCTCAAGACTGCAGAGACTCAACATCCCTCCTCCGACTAAAACAAATTTTCTGAGCACGTATGCCAACCCGCACAGACTAACACCGGGCTAAAACCACATCAGTACCAAGACTCCAACTTTTAGCATCAGACCACCGCGACATTTCTACATAAATGGTCAGTTCTGGCCATTTTCATCGAAAATTTTCCAACTAAAACTAAACCAACTCAAAATACACATGTATTTAAGTTAGGGTTTTCCTAACCTCAACATAGACAAAGAAAGAGTTAAGATAGTTTTCTAACCAACAAATCCATACATAGGTTCCATACTTTCCATACCAAAAGAAATATTCCAAACAAAGAGATGTTTCAAACAAAAAGTTCCAAACATGAATTCCAAACCAAAGTTCCAAACCTGGATTTTCTTCTTCTTTTCTTCTTCCTTTTCCTTCCTCTTCTTCTCTTCTTCTCTTCTCTTTTTCTCCTTCTCCCCACCGGAATGCCCTAACCTTTCAACCCAAAAGAGACATTGGCTCCATCATAAGGCCGCTGCCTGCCTTATCCCAAATTTTGGGTTAAATCACCCCTTTCATTTAGTCCTTCATCTCCCATCATCTGGTAATTCAACTTATCTAAAGTTGTACAATAGCATACAATCTTTCTTATGTTACGAATTTCGAACTCATCTTATAAATTACCATTTTAACTTTGGCTTTTGTATTAGTCCCGGCTTTACTCTTTTTCACTTTTAGCACTTAAATTCCAGAAAATACAAATTTTACTTTTCTTATACTATAAAACTATAATAAAATTACTATGGTCTAATTCGAGGTGTTACATGTATGACGAATTCTATGTCTTTGGAATAGGATGTAATAGTATTATTTATGTATACAAGCAAATGTTTTTAGAATGTTTGTAACAGGTCACAAACATATTGAAGGTGATCAAAAATCAATATGAATTAGTACAAACATGAATCAATGAGCAATTAACAACCAAAACACCAAAGAGATAAAAATCAACACATTAATATAAGGTTCATATCCAAATTATAGTCAAAATCCTAGGTTCTTGAATTAGAACATCATTAAGAACTAATACAAAATGAGAGAAATTAAAAACATGAGAAACGGAGAAGAAGAAACTCTAAAGAGATTATGGTCTTCAATCCTTACTTTCCTTCTCCTTCCATTCTTCACTTCTCTAGAATAGTCTCCTCAGCTCTTAATCACAAAGGTAAAATCCAATCAATAAGCAAACCCTAAATTGATTCTAAATAACAAGGAGAGAAACCTCTGCCTTCAAGTTTGAACCCTAAAAACAAAGAATTAAGAGCTTATAAAGTAGTTTGGGAAATGAACCTAAAAAGATGGGCTGAGATGGCAAAATTGCCAATTCTAGGCCATGATGTTGTGACATTCAGTGTTGAATGTTGCATTCTTCTCCGCTTTAATGTTGTGACGTATCAGTGTTGATCATCCCTGGGTTCATCATGGATGCCGCGACATCTAGTTCCAATAGAAAATCAATTAAAATGAAAGTTGATGTATTTAAATAACAATTTTTTATTTTTTTTGAGCTTGTAGATCTCCAAGAAGTGGGAGCAAAGCAAAAAAATAGACGCTTTAAACAAAAACCCGTCTCTAATAATGAAAGAACTTTAAAGGATTGCTAGTGAACAGCTTGTCATCAATATTCATAACATCAAACTATTCATGCTAATTTGGTATATGATGGAAATTCTATTTTGGGATGCTGAGCGACATGTATTTAACAGCCAGATAATGGATTTAATTATTACACAGAATGGTAAAATTAGAATATCAGATAGCTAAAGTTCTAGATGCTCACTATTGGAGCTCACACCTTTTTAACTTTAAGCTAAATCTCAAAAAATTGCTTTTTGTTTTTTGGAGCAAAATATAGCTTTAGATGCGGGTCTTTTTTGCTAACTATCGGAGATGCTTTATATTTGTAAAAGTTCACAAAGTACAGGAGTGAAACAATATTTTCTCCCAAAAAAAAAAAAAAAGATTTTTATTAACCCAACTGAGTTGCTATCAAAAATAATTTACACCAGAATCACCAAAATGGCACCCTAAAACCAAAAACCATGCTCCAACTTATGGCATCGAAGGCGCAAATGCCATCCGCTGACGCCGTGCGCCATATTTGGCAACCATGGAGAGAGAAAGAGGAGGATGCAAAATACCGCTGACTTTTCGATCCCGCTACAGCCAACCTAATCTCTCAACGGCTATATTCCATTTGAAATTCTATAAATAGACAAAAATTCAAAGGGAAAAGGAACTCACCTTGCAGATTTGCCGAGCGAAACCCTAACCCTAGCTCTTTTGAACGTCTTCTCCCTGAGCCCTAGCTCGAACCCTAGCCCTTGCAGAAATCTTGGAGTGTCAGGTCGTAGAAAGGGAGGAAGAGGAAGAAAGAAAGCAAGGAGATGGCAGGCAAAGTGCAAAAGAGTCGTGGTTTGGAGGAGAAGCAGTAGCGTATGAGTGAAGAGTAAAGAGGGTCATGAAAAGGCTATTTCCTTTCCTAAATCAAATTATGATTTTTATGGTCACGCTTGATAAATTGCAATTTTCCTTTTTTAATTTCCCAATTTTTGATTTTTAAATGGGTTATATTAATTGCAAATATTTACATTAATTATAAATTTTATATCCGGCGTATTAATTTGGCAACTTTATAAATTGCTCATTATTTAAATTAATTATAATTTTGAATTAAAAAATTGCTCATTCTTTAAATTGACAAACATTTTTAATTTAATTGATGAATTGATAATTTTTAATGAAATTACTAATTAGTCAAATTAATTATATATTTTGTAAGATTAATATTTGTATACTTTATAAATTAAGCTATTCTATTAATTGATTATAATTTTTTTTTTTTTTAGATGGACTTACAATATGACTCGTTTTAACTCCATTTGCTTATGAAATCCATAATCCCATTTATATGATGATACTCATCCAAAGCAATCCCACAAGACATGCTGGTATAAAATGAAGTCGTTCCAAGATCAAAATCGCAAAGAATCAAAAAGTTACAACCCCTTCAGAATAAGATAAATTAATTATGTCACAAGGGTTTAATACAAGCAAAAGCATTTACCACGGGAATAAACAACAATACAGATTCCAAGCAGTTATTGCATTACTCGAACCCACGAGGCAATCATGGAGAGCGTTCTCAATCTTCTATTAAAAGTCGTTGGAGTGATATAAATGCAAAATGCAGCAAATCGGTTTGGCTATAGTCAAATTGAGCCTCCGACAAAGTGGACATTAATCGAGCAAAATAATGTAAGATATAAACTTTTATTTGCACACTAGTATGATTTGATATTTGAACTATTAACTAAATAATTTTATACGTTTTTAGTTGGATTTAAGCAAAAGAAATGTTTGCTAAGATAAATTGGAAAACCATTTCAATACGAGCATCATTGAATATATCAAAATTTGAAATGAAATGGACTACCAATCACCCAAAGAATAAGATACAAAACTCATTCAATCAGTCCCGTGATCGCCTCATGTTGAATCCTCGCTATTCAACCCATTTGTGGATGACACTCGAACGCCGTCCCTCCCCAACCTCGATAGGCCATCACAAAGGCTTCAAGAAACAACTTCAAACAAGAGAGCAAACCGATGTCGAAGATCACTGGGGATCATCACCACTGGAATGAAAGAATGGAAGTGGAACGACAAAAGTCGGTTTACGTAACAAATATTTCAACAAGATAGTATCGAGCAACATCAAATGTAATTAGAAATTAAAGACATACGTGCAAGAAATTCAAATGCAAATGAATTAAAATCATTTAAACCGATACTACCGCCACGGACCCCTCAAACATATCGGAATAACTCAAGATAGAGGAGCATAAAAAACTGGTTTTAATTTACAGTTATTATTATGTTAAGGTCATTTTTAATTGTAGTCACTATTTATTATGTTGCAATTGAATTAAAAATATAATCGAAATTGAAATTGGAATTGAAAAAACAACATGAAATTGGAATTGAAATTAGAATACAAATATGAAATTGAAATTGCTTCATTAAAATACAACATGGATATTGAAATTTGGAATTAAAATACAACATGAAATTGAAATTGGAATTGAAAAACAACTTCAACTCAAATTGATGAGGTCGTTAGCTTTGCCATGTCGCTCCCACAAACGTTCTCGATAAGATTTGACTAAGTCGAGGAATGAGTAACACTATCCTCGATCCGATAATGAGCTCGCATGAAGCTCTAATTCTAAGGTATACGCATTATACACTTCTACGCGCGGATTCAGATCACTTCCATCAAAGTCATTGTTACCAACATCTCCTTCACCCTCAGTCGACCATATTACGACATACGCACGCTTTCTCAATATCTCGCAAGTGCTCTTCATCCCAAAACGGCCGTCCACGCACAATTGCAAACGGGCTCAAGTACCCCAAATGCCCACTTTACATCTTTTCTTGCCGACTCTCGCTTTTGAAGAAAATGTTTTTTCTTCAAACCTTGTGGACAGGGAATTGTTTTTACAAATGTCGACCAGTTTGGATAAATACCATCAGCTAGATAATATCCCATTCTATACTCATGACCGTTAATTATATAGTTAACTGGAGGAGCATGACCATTTGCTAATAATGTAAAACAAAAATTTATCTGTAATTACTTACGCCATTCAATGAAACTGCGAAACCAGCAATGCATGCCACATCCAAAGATCTGAGATGCCACAGTCTTTCTAAAATGATTGCTGTTCATGATAAATTTACCGCATACATACTCGCCACGCGATAATTTTCCGCTCTAATGCATGCAATCAATACTTTTAACATGCCGTAGTTTCACGCTTGTTCTCTCACAGAAGAATCGGTTAATATCGATATTGTTTGCGACCTTAGGTAATGGTCGCCAAACATCAGAATAACAAATCTTTCATTAAACCTTCTCAGACTCTCTACGGGTCGTGCTTTCTCCAATTCCGACGTGATTCATCCACAGACCTACGGTTCCTGAGTAAGAATTCCTCATAAATGCTCAAGTATCTTTTTTGGGCGGGATGACAAACCGAACTCCAACTAAGATCCTGCTCTTCAACGGAGACGTGATCATATTTGCTCAACCTCATTTACTATCTCGAAGAAAGAGATGACTCATCTCTAACCTCCTTCAAAAAAAAAAACCGGTCATACACAGCGGCAGAAGAAGAATAATGACAGCCTTTCGCGACCTTCAACTCTGCGTACCACGATTAACCGTTCTCGCGGGTTCTGAACTAACCGCCATGCTCTCTTAGCCGTCCTTCACTAAACCCCTTCTGACCTTCTAACAGCAAAGATACAACACATCCAAATCATCATTATCTTCTTCTTCAATATTAGCGATCTCTCCTAAAAATATTATAAAACGATTCATATCACTACGAACGAAATATGAAAGGATAAAATGTACCCAAAGAGAAAGGAGATATTGGAAAACTGGAAGAGAATGTAAGATATTGGATGAAAACATGAGAAAACATCATATTTATAGACGAATTATACTTTAAAATTTTTATTTTGGTTGTCAAATTTCAAATTTGAATTTCACCGTTGAAATTTGAAATTCAAATTTCGACTGACAAAAATTAAATTGAATTAAATTAAATTAAATTGAATCGGGAATTTGAGCTTCAAATTTGAAATTTCAAATTAAATCGTTACTGTTACTAAATATATCCGTTAAATTGCATCGTTATGAAAATATACCCGTTAAAATATAACTGCTAAGCTTTAATTATATTTTTAATAAAAAACATTTAATTATTAAATTCAAGACCCACTTCAACACCTACCTATCAAAGAAAAAATGCTCGTTGTCAAACACTGCTGCGTCGCAAAATGACATTTGGCACCCATTTTTAGCAACTTGCATTGGAGTTGCTCTTAAGTTATTGCAGCAGGCGAGGGGGTGGAAGATCTGAAGAAGGTGAAAGGCAGCATACGTAGTTGGTTTTCTAAGTTGGATTGAGTGTCAGAGACAGAGACTTTCTCCAACTCACCGGGGGGAAGAAATCGTAGATGGATTGGGAGAAGATCAAGGTGGACAACCCCATCGTTGAGATGGATGGTCAGCACCCTTTTTTTCTCCCATCAATTTCTTCTCTTTTCCTGTTTTTCGATTCTTGTTTTACTTCACACACCCCTTTAATTTTCTGGAATTGAATCCCGAATCCCGCCATGGATTTTCAAATTCTAACAATAAATTCAGACATGGGTTTCAAAACCCCACCCAATTCAACTAATTTGAATTTCTACCACGCAGGTGATGAAATGACTCGCTCTTCTGGAAGTCAATCAAGGACAAGGTAATTCTTATTCTTTTCACTTTACGCTTCCTCCCTCTTTTTTTTCCTTCTCGTTTGGTTTAGTCATTCTTCTTCTTCTTTTGGTTTAATATCCCACAGCTCATTCTCCCCTTTCTGGAGTTGGATATCAAATACTTTGATCTTGGCCTTCTCAATCGCGAGGCCACTAGTGATCAAGTTACAGTTGATAGTGCTCATGCCACTCTCAAGTATGTGCTTATGCTATCACCATTTCTTCTCTTGTTTGATGATTTTGGTGTTTCACAAAATTCTCTTGTGGTTTTTCAATATGTAAACTTTGTCTGGTTTTGTGGTGTCACAGGTATAATGTAGCAATTAAATGTGCTACTATAACTCCAGGTACTCATTGTTTGACAAAGCGATTCAGCTGCATCTTTTTTCTTGAAAATTTTGTTTACTTTGTAGTAGATTGATTCTTTTTCATTTGTTGTGGTGACTGGTAGATGAAGCCCGTGTTAAAGAGTTTAACTTGACACAGATGTGGAAGAGTCCAAATGGGACTATTAGGAACATTTTAAATGGTAGATGAATTTTCTTTTGTGGGTTCCTGCTTTTATTTTCCCCTCTTACTTTGTCTATATTGTGAATTCGTTTCCAACATGCTGCAGGTACTGTTTTCAGAGAACCAATTATCTGCAAGAATGTTCCCCGCCTCATCCCAGGTTTTTCTGATGTGATTTTTTCATGTTCGTTATTTCTAACTCCGCAATAGAGAAACGGAGCTATAGAATTGTGACATTTTTTCCAGGTTGGTCAAGGCCTATATGCATTGGAAGGCATGCTTATGGGGATCAATATCGAGCAACTGATGCGGTTATTAAAGGAGCTGGAAAACTGAAACTGATGTTTGGTAAATTCTTATTTTCCAGTGGAGAGCTTTCTGGGAATAATGTTTGTTTCAATTTTTACATAGGTTCCAAAAATGCAGGAGTCTGCATATGTTTTAGTGCTGTATTCAACTGTTGGTTTAGTATGTTATCTTATAAAGGGGATCTTAATACACAATTTGCAGTGCCTGATGGATCGAATGAGAAAAAAGAATTGGAGGTTTACAAATTTACTGGCGCTGGAGGAGTAGCTTTGTCAATGTATAATACTGATGAGGTTTACATGCACCAAATGTCTTCCTTTTTTCTCTTACTTGAAAGTCAACTTGAAGTTGACTCGACCTATAAATACTGTCATTTGATTATTATTTCTTCCAACAGTCCATCCGCGCTTTTGCTGAGGCCTCAATGAACATGGCTTACCAGAAAAGATGGCCGCTTTATCTTTCAACAAAAAATACCATTCTTAAGAAATATGATGGCAGGTAACGTTTGAGTCTGATTTCAATGTTTTCTTTTTATATTTGTAGTTTATCTTTTTATTGCAATCACTCTAGCAAATAGAACTGGCATGATCCACGTCTTATATACTCATAACCTGTGTGTGTGTCAGAGAGATGGTTTGTTCAGGGAATAACTATGTTAGTCTGAAGGGCTAAACCATTTCGGGCAATGCTATTCTTCTTCTTTTGTAAAGTTTATGAGGCCTCCATTCATGTTATTTATCGATATTTTGTAATCCTTGAAGATTTAAGGACATATTCCAAGAAGTGTATGAAGCTGGATGGAAATCCAAGTTTGAATCTGCAGGGATATGGTGAGTTATCTATCATGCCTGAGGATGCTGTCTGGTTTATCTCAGTTCACACTGTTAGTCACTAACTTATGTGGTTTGGTAGGTATGAGCATCGTCTCATTGATGATATGGTTGCTTATGCTCTTAAAAGTGATGGTGGTTATGTATGGGCCTGCAAAAATTACGACGGAGATGTCCAGAGTGATTTCTTAGCCCAAGGTCTGTACCATTTTGTTTCAATGAAGTGTGAGTTACATGAAGGTTGTGCTTGCTTCATAGCACAAAGGAAAGAAAAAAATTGCTTAGGAAAATGATTTTCTTGTATTTATTTACTATATGAAAGTAGGGAAATATTAGTTTTTTTTTGTTTTGACAACTAAACACTTGAGTTACAATGTAGTAAACTGTCCCTACTGGGACTCGAACCCAAGACCCTCCCCTCCCTATGCCCTTGCCTGTTTGAAACGCATGAGCTAGGCAAAATATTAGTTGAAGATTTATAAAATTTTAAATTATATAATCTTTATTTTCCTTCATTTTTTTCTTTCCTTGTATTTTTGCAATCTATTTTCTTTCCTTTGCATTTTCTCTTAAAATTCCCAGGAGCGAAAAAGAGCTGAACTAACTGAAAAAGGTTTGATGCTCTGGCAGCATTGCAGCAGAAGCATTGTGATGCTCCTTTTTAATTCATCTGAAACTTTTGTCTCTTATCATTGCAGGATTCGGATCTCTTGGGTTGATGACTTCAGTACTGGTATATATATGCTCGGTTGCTTTCCCTCCCTCTACACTTTGAAATGGGCTTTTCTTATGAATCCTCAAATTAGATTGATGGAGAAGTTGGGTTTCATTTCCAGGTGTGTCCAGATGGAAAGACCATTGAAGCTGAAGCAGCACATGGCACAGTCACCCGCCATTACAGGGTTCATCAGAAGGGAGGTGAAACCAGCACAAACAGCATAGCCTCTATCTTTGCCTGGTCAAGGGGTCTTGCACACAGGTAGCCCCAACATTCTTTTAACGTATCAAATTATTCAGAATAGGAATTTTTAGTTTTCGAGGTTGGGTAAATAGTTGTTAAAGGTGTCCTTAAAGCGTGTTTTTGCCTAAGGCTATACATATTATACATACATCTATCTTCCTAGTCACAGTACCTTACTAGCAAAGGCATGCAACATGTCAAAGAGATGCACCCTTCTAGTTTATTTTGAATTACACTTAATCTTCGTTTCAACCTCAAAAATACTAGGAAAGGAAAAAATGATAAGAAAACATTTTCATATTTATTTCACACTAAAATATGTAAAATATAATCAAACTTTTGACATATTTTTAAATTTCCTAGTCCTTCGTATATAATAGAGAGAAAACAAGTAAAACGAGTTTGAATAAAGCATATAGAATTAATTTATTAAATATAAACCTTTTTATTTTCTTTCCTTAGTACTTTATGGGTTCTAAAAGGATCCTAAAAAACTTTGTGCCTCAAGTATGTCTCCTTCACATGATGTTTGGGAATGTGAACAGGGCAAAATTGGATGGGAACACAAGAGCACTGGATTTTGCAGAGAAACTGGAAGTAGCCTGTATTGCAACCGTAGAATCAGGGAAGATGACAAAGGATCTTGCAATTCTTATCCATGGGCCTAAGTGGGTTGCTTTCAAAACGATGTTCTCTCATCTCCATCTCTATAGATGTGCTCTTCTTCATCTTTCATTCCTAATAAACTTTCCCCCCTCCCTCCCTTTTTTTTATTTTCTTTGTAGGGTTAGTAGGGATCGGTATCTGAAGACTGAAGAGTTTATAGATGCTGTAGCTGAGGAACTGAGAGCAAGGCTGCTGCCCAAGAGATCAAAGTATTGAACTCGCTTGGCATTTTGTTTATGGCAGGCAATAACGGAAACTCCACAACCTCCATTCAGCTTATCTCTCTCTCTCTCTGGTATCAATCGAGTATCTACTACTCAATAATTTTCTTTTTTTTTTACAGTCTTCTCTATCTATCTTGTCTGTTTCTTAGTATTTTCCGGGGTTCCAAACGGTGCCTTAATCTCTTTCACTTTGATAATAGGATCCTTTGCATTTGAAGCTTCATACCAACAACACTTTCCCAATCATAAATTATCTTTCGAATCCCTCTTTACTCTTATCATTCATATACTACTCCTGGATTCATTCTTATCTCGCAAGCTCTCAATTTAATATATATAGGAACAAAATCTTAAATCATCAATTTTTTTAAATGAGTGATTTCATCCCGACAGATCAGATTTAAATATACTTAATTACCAAAGTTTTAGACCGAAATAATTTGTTTTAAAAATAGCTATTAAATTAGCTCAAACCAAAATAATTGCGGCATAAAGAATAATAGACATCAATAGCCATTACATAACCATGAATTAGAATAATCAAATACCGTCATTCAATTTATTAAAGACAATTAAATTTTTAAAATGTTCAAATATCACGTTACTTTATTAACCAGGTAATTAATTATCAAACGCCATTCGTCTACTTACGTTAACAATCACTTTAAAACGCTCCAAATCTCAGCATTTACGCAGACAATCGAATCGGCCAAACGTCATCGTTCAGCGACAAGAAGAATCGGTACCTAAATTTTTCAAATTACTTGTTATTTTATTTGAACATTTGATTAGCCAATTGACGTTGTTAGGGATAACGATATTACGTACTATTTTGGTAATTATTTTGATTTCTAAACTAATTTAATATTTTTTTTTTCTAAAAAATTATTTTGGTCTAAAACTCACACATCTTAATTTTGTCACTTTGAACCTGTATAAATTTTTCATGTTTACAAGATTTATATCTTAAAATAAACATTAAACTAAGCACTAAAACTATACTTTATATTAAAAAAAAAGTAACATATTAAAACTTTAACAACCAATTATAATATTTAAAATTTTCATACAAATTTGTATTTTTAAGTTGATTATACTCATCCATCATATCTTGATTAGACATTATTGACTATCATTGATATGCGAGTAAAATAAGAAATAAAAATCATTTAATAAAATTTTAAACCAAGGAAAGAAACTTGGATATTTGTTCACTTAATTTTTGGGTTCCAAAACAAATTATAAGATTTGTTAACAAATCTAACACATTCAAGTCTCAATTAATTCAAAATTAGGTATAAGTAAACAAATTGACCGGCCATTATTTTATATGTATTACCCACCATTCAAACATGTCCTACCTAACTAATTTAACAATTATTTAAAGCTCCCTGATGCAATCAAGCAACATTTAAATTTTGTTCACTAGTTAAACGATTCCGAATCAAACAAAATATAATATGCGAAGCTCATTAACAAATCTAGAACAATAAATAATATTTGGACTTAATTATATTTCTTATAATACTTTTTAAAGTAGAAACAAAACTTGTACGACTTTAATAAAGTATTATCATCTATTATTAAATATAAAGCTCTCATGAGAGAGTTTGTGTTCAAAATGAGTCTTTTATAAAAATAAATATTTATTATAAGTACTTTTGAAACTTTATTTGGAGAGGATTAGAAGCTTTAGTTAAAAGCTACAGTTTCATTTTTGAACTAAAGTTGTATTTATAAATTACGATTTTAGTTTTAATCTATGATTTTAGTTTAAAAAAAAATGAAGTTATAGTTTCTTATCAAGACTTTTAACATGTAATAAAAAGATTAAAAAAAAAAGAATAATTTCCTAAAATCAATATATATATATATATTTTTAATAAAAAGATCATTTTCACCCCTCCCATGGTGAAGAACAGGGAAGAAATTAGATTTGCAGACATGAGACTTTTTACTTAAAAGGATCATCATTTGACTTTGACAGAAGAAAAAAAAAAAAAAAAGAGAAGAATATGGAAAAAAAATGTAGATGGTAAGAGGTGGCGAGCGGCCAAACAAAATGAAACGCAACCAGTGATATTAAGATTAAGATGGCGGTCTCACACAGACACCAACAGCTGATAGTGGTGGATGTCAATGCCAATGCCAATGCCAATGATGTTATCTTATCGGTCTGGTATGGTGACGACGGCGATTATGCCCACTTCGCCGGCCTACCAGAGAAATTTTTTTCTTCTCTCTTTCCCAAAGTCGAAACGTTCTTCTACATCACCCTTCGTTTCTCGCACTGTCTGTCTCTCTCCCGGGTTCGATCTGCTGCCTGAACTTGCCCACAACAAGGTGAAAAGTTGGCAACTTGGTTTCTAGAATGAATTGGATAAGAGGCGTTTGGAATATGAGAACAATATTGTGTTTATTTGTTTGTTTTTTGCCTCAAGGTTCTATTAGCAGCAGGAATTTCGGCGGCAATAGGGCAGCTCGCGAAGCCCTTTACTTCTTATCTGCTCTACAGCCGCAAATTTGATCTTGGTTCCGCCATTCAACCTGGGGGATTTCCTTCTACCCATTCCTCTGTATGTGTCTTTGTTTGAATCTCTGTTTTTTTTTCTCAAGTTGTTTTTCTGATTCATCATGGGAAATATTTATCAATGGGTGGGTGGATTTTTGAATAGGCGGTTGTGGCAGCTGCAACGGCGCTTGCTCTTGAAAGGTAAAGCAGCGGCAATGTTGACTTTTCGTTGTTCCTTCAGATTGCTTAATTCGTATTTATCTATATGTGTGATAATTGCAGGGGTTTTTCTTGACTCACCTTTGGTATGGCTGTTGTTTATGCTTCCCTTGTCATGTATGACGCACAGGTACTTTGGCATTTCATTATAGTTTTGTTTGGTTATCTTCTTCTCCGATTTGCAATTCGATTGTTGAAGGAAAATTATCTGTTTTCGTCGTAGTCAACTGTTTGCCTTTGACTGTAAAGTAGGGGTCCTGGGTAATAGTCCTCGAATGTGATGATATTCTTATGGTTATAATCTGCTTTTATGGCAACAAACTGTCTTGCCTATATCCATACCAACCCACTGTTGTTGGCCCGGAATATGATTCATTCTTGTGGATTCCAATGCTGAATTGACAAATTGAAAGCCACTAATACAGAAAAATTCTATTACAATCAAGTATTGAGTTGCATCTCTGGGTTCGGGTTTAGAGGCTTCTCTCGATGGTGTTCATGTTGTGCCTTTGTGTGAAATTTTGGGGGAGAAAGTCATTGCCATGCTCCCCTCGGAATGCATCAGAACTTATCACCACTTGCTCCATCTTCCTGCCCTTCCTATGGAACCCCATGAAAGAAAGTTTTATAAGGAAAATGGAGTTCTAACTTGGAGGTTTTAAACATCTAGGGAAGGTTATGGTTCGATGACAAGGGAAGTCTTTGCTTCTAAACTTTTTGCCTAGCGTTTCATGGAACTATAAACTTAAATCGAACCTTATGTTGTAAATTGCCCTGTCATTTCATTTTTTTTCTTCATTTTCTTGGTCTTTTCTCCTTTTAGGTGAGATTGCCCAAAACCTAGTCTAGGCTGTTGGTAAAAGGAGGTCCCAAAGCACAACTAAAACCGATCAAGCCCAAAACAAAGCAAAGGGTTATTGGAATTGAGTGCATACACACGAGGTCCCCCTTGTATTCCCAGCCTTCCCAAAAACATCCATGTTCCACGTTTTTAAATTGGATTTAAGGGCTATCAACTTAGCAACACGAACAAAGCTAATGAATTCCTCTTTCTTAGGTACCAAACCTGCCACCAGCTTGTCAACAACTCCCTAAACCCCTCTTCCTTTAGTTAAAGATTGTTAGATTGAGGAATTGTGCTGTATATGTCAAGGTTCAACTGTGAGTATAACTTTAAAATAATAGATTGGTACAAGGGTTAAGATTGTCACCAAAAGGCCAGCCCCTAATAGTTGGTATGGAGCATGCTGGCTTGCAAATTGTTAAGAAAGTCACAATCTGCTTTTTATCATTACGTTTTAGTTTTTAGTAGTTAGCAACAGAAGCATGAACTCTGGAGTTACATGTGGAGATCTCAACCCTTCTCCCCATGCCACTGGGCTATCAGTATTTCCATGGAACTCTTCTTCCTATGTCTATTTAATTTGAAAAGAGTTTGTGCTGGTATACTGCTCAAATGTATATAGATTGCATAATCACCATGACAGGGTAAATTAGGTTGATGGTAGGAGATTGGGATATCCCTTTTGAAGCGCACGCTAGTCTGTGGAAACTCTGAAGTTAGGAGTGACCTTCACGATTATCCCATGTTAGAAATTTATGACATTCAATACACAAAGTAAAAATTGAAGATCTAAAGATAGAAGCTCAGACCCTGACCCAGAATACAAATTTAGATAATTCTGAAATTTTGAAAATAACAAAGAGATTTAGGACTGATCTCAGCTCCCAACTACTCCAAATATGATTAGGCAAAGCCCCAAAATATCCTTGTAGAAGCAGCAATTTAAGATGAGATCGATCATCAACAGTCTCGATGTGTAAACCTTTACACATGGATGGAACAGTTTCGATTGACAACCACTTTTCAGGCTAATTTAATACCCTCCCCATCAAATATGCTAATCATGGTTTGTCAATATAGTTGCCTCACAGTACAAACCTGCAAGCCTCAAAAGCCACAGTGGAATACTTGTGAGAATATTGCTTATCAGTGATAACCAAAAATTCTGTTGACTTCCCCTTTAGTACACAGTTAATGCTGAAAAAGAGTGGATAAATGATCTTGTTTCTAGATGAAGATAGATGAAGACCAGGTTATTGGCAATTGTTTCTATGGCTAGATAATGGGTCTTTACTGTAATGTCTAACAGAAGATCCTCTGTTTTGCAGGGAGTAAGGAGAGAAGTGGGGAAACATGCAAAAACCATTAACATGACGCTTTCAAAGACACGGTTTCATTGTAATGAGGGAGAGGATAAGTCAGCCAGTCAACCGGGAAAACCATCAGCAAATGTAGAGACTTCTCCTGCACCCAACCGAACTAATGCCATTCTATTAGCTACATCCCCCAAAAGGGTGAGACAAAGCAGTTCACCTTCTGTCCTAGATGATGGTGATGGAGAAGAAGGATCAAAGATTGTTATCCACCCATTGAAAGAAACGGTTGGCCACACTGAGGTTGAAGTCATAGCAGGAGCCTTGTTAGGTTTCATTGTCAGCCTGGCAGTGCAGACCATGCTATGATGATGACTATCCATTTTTCTTTTTTGATCAATATTCATTTGTTGACTTGACATCAACCTAATTAGTTTTTATTTTTTAACACCATCACATAACACCATCACAATAAACATGATAATTAAATTCTGGGTTATTTTGTCTCGTCTTCTTTTTATCACTAAATCTTCAAAGGTATTTTTGTGTTTGGATTGGAATTCAATGAAAAGGGTTAATTTTAGTATTTTTGTTGGGATTTGTCCCATTAAACGGCTGAATCCTTTGAATTAATGAGGTAGGAGTTGGTAGGGGAAGATCTCAAAGAAGGAAAATGGTGGTTGCCAAGTGATATCGGTGCATGGATCACACCTAGCGCAAGGGTATTTATAGCATGGCTGCCACGTGCAGTCAGTCAGTTAGTCACTGGAAGAACCGCCTTCCTTCCCAATTACAGGTCGGTCGACCTGCAACTATAAAATAGTGGGGGGGCAGGCAAGTAGGGTAAATTGGAGGAGCAAATTAATCAGGCAAATTAAAGAGAGAGAGAAGTATATATGTCGGGGGCACAAGGAGCGCAGCCGAAGGAGTCGTATACAGCAACAACATATGAGTCAGTAACAGTGGAATCAGGAGAAGGGAAGAACAGGACGAAGATGGATTTGAAATGGAGGGAAGACGAAGGGGGGATTGAGATAGATAAATTGCAGGACAAAGTAGAGGACGCTGCCGGCGAAGGCGGGCCTGTTTTTGGTGCCAGCGCCCAACAACAACGAGGTGATGACAAGCCTGACTTGGGTGTTACCGGCACCGCTTACTAATTACCTTACTCCACTCCACTACTCTCTTTTATTGTTTTTTTCTTTTCGTTCTTTCTTTCCCTTTCGACATGGTTATTGTGGCTTATCAGTTATTATTATGCATGCTTGTGCTTGGTGCTTATGCCTAATGTGTACAAACTCCAGATACTGAATACTAAAAATCATGACACTTCAGCCAGCAAAAGGAATATGTATTTCATTTGCATCTCAGAGGACAGAGCACTAACCAACCAAATAACACCCTTTAAGGTTTCAAATTAATACCTTTCACAAGTATAAGATGTATTCACTTGTTAAATTTCAAATCAGAAAGTCCAGTGATTGATTTATCCATCAACTAAATTAGATCCACCCTAGTGTTGTGTGATTATATTATCTTTAAAATGGATAATTATCTCCATATAATTAATTATTTTATACGTATATTTAATTTGAAAGGTAGTTTGAGCCTTTGAGGAGGGTACTTGATGACTTCTATTGGCTGAGATCAAGGTTCCAACTTTGAACACATATAGTTTGATGTTTAATTTTTAATGGAGATAAATAAAATAGAAGTGAAAAATAACGTGCTAACTCTCATAATTTTTCAAACATTTAAAAATACCTATAAATAGGCTTATAATAGATAAATAAAAATTTTAAATAAACAAACTTACTCTGACCTACTAATTTATCTCATTCACAATTAATTCTTCACATTTATCATATAGATAAAAACTCTCTAGACTCATAATCACAATTAAATAAAAATAAAAACTTTCCTAACTAATAGGAACTATTGAGAGACAAACTTTGAATCAGTCTTCAACTTTGAATCAATATTCAACACTCTCTCTTGATTCAAAGTTGCATAATTTATTTTTTATTTTTAATTTTCATGAAAGACTTCCATATTTTCAAATTCATAAGACATCTTCACCTTACGACGCATATCTTATCATCTTGGCTGACATAGCTTCTCATCAACCTTCACTTATTATTAGAGCACTTCTCTCTTAAAATTCTTCTTGGTGCACCTCTCAACAATTAATTCAAAATAGTTTTTCACTTTTTACTACATTTGCTTCGTTTCCATTTTGCTTCTGAAGCTTGCGTACATAATAAAAAAAGTATGATTTAGAACGGCGTTTAACAAACTCAGCGATTATAAAACTGCTTTACAAACAAATGGTGACACGCCGGTTAAAGTTACGCGATGTGCACTGACGCTTTACACGCTTGCAAACCGTGATTAAAAGCGTGATTCAAATATAAAATTACCGTAGCGATAGTTATTCATACATGTATCTTCATTTTGATGTTAATGTTAATAATTTTAAACTAATGTTGTTAATACAATAATGATAATAAAAAAATAATAGTAATGTCCAAAAAATTCATTATGATATTCAATATGAAATAATTAAAAACATAAAAATTGTTAATTTAACCTTCCAATATTTGCAATTATAACAAAAACAAATAATTTTACGATCCATTTCTTTGACTCATCAAACTTTAAGCAATCTGATAACGTAATTTATCCATTTCTCTTATTGTTCCACCAACATAAGGGTGAGGTTGTGACCTATCTTTTAACGTATTAACTTTAGTAAGTTTCTATTGACTGCAGAGACCCATAATGGCATTGAACCATACGATGTTTTTTGTTCTAGAAGCCAAACACCTAGAACTAAATAAATATATGCAGAAGAAAAATATGAGAGCTAACCTTACACTCTGGCTAAATAGCATAGCCAACTAACTACTCAACATAATGTGCAAGTGTAAATTCCATTTCAAGATTTTATTATCTAGTGATGGTTATATCATGTATTTGAATAGACCATAACATCACACTTTTAAGGATAAGCTAAATAAATAAATAAGAATAAGATACCTAAGGGCGAACTTATTCAATAAAATAAGATAATTTAATCTACAAATATTCAAGACTGGACATACATAACAAACCATAAAAAATTTGCACATAATGTTAAAAAAATCGCATGTTAAAATTTTAGGAGGCATTGTCTTATAATAGCAAAAGAAAACGAGCTGCCACAAAAAATACAGAGTTTCAACAACCTAGACAATGATGACAAGAAGGCCATAAAACAACATCAATAAGGGGCTATTTGAAAAAATTTATTATTGAATAGCAAAGGGAAAAAAAAATGCATGATTATCATAATGTGAAATCAAATGATAAGCTGTTGGAGAATGTAAAAAAATACAAAAAGATTTGTTAATCTTAATTTAAGAAAGTTTCTCTTATTTTGGCCACGGAAGTCATTATAAGAGTCAAAAAACATTTTCAAGAAAAGAGCAGTTATCCTATCGAAGAAAGATTAGTGAGCACAAGAATATGTAGTGGCAAATAATGGCACAGCGGTTTAACTTATAACTTGGTTTATTAGGAACCTAAGTGGAGAGGATTGACAAAATAAGAACACAAAGAAGAAGATTGACAAAAAACAAGAACACAACAGTTGAGAGGTCAAAGGACTAGAGGTAGTACAACAGCTTGGCAGTTTTAAAGGCAAACCCAAATTCTGGGCAATCTATTTTCTCGCTAATGACTCGGGACAGGAATTTAACATGAAAATCCGTATTTTCACAGTGTTAATTTGTAAATCATTGATAAACCGTATCTTTAAATTTTTCCTATATTTAGCTAATTCATAGGTCACATCTCCAATTAATTTGCTGCCTATAAAAGCAACAAAACAATGTGTAAACAACTTAATAGTTAAATATTTAAGTGAAGAAAACTTATCGTAAAGTGGAATCGAAAGAATCCAAAGCTTTGCAATCATACACCAAATATTAGATAGAAATCTGAAGAATAATAGTAGGTGGAGGAAGTTGCAAAAGGGTGGCGACATAGAAGTTTTCACTTTTATATTCGTCTAATAAATATAAAAGTTATTTGAGGTTATTTTTGTCCAAAGAAAATAAAAAAATTGTGACGCGCAATTTCAATTTTTTGTTAGTGAGAAAAAGCAAGTCTTACCTGCTTTTATAAAACTGAGTTTTAAAATCAAATTTTGATTAACCACCATAGATTTTTGAAATTAACCAAACATCCTAAAACTGTGTTTAGACCTAAAACACAGTTTTGCTACCTCGACGCAGTTTTAATTACAACCCCAAACATAGCCCTAATTACTCCTCATTTGCTTTCTTCTCATATTCAAAAGCTCTCCAAGCCTCTATTGACTCCTTGCGCATCCTATCAATATCAACCCTCGTGGCAATAAGTTGTTGATTCTCAGCTTGTAATCGAGCAACATCTTGTGTGAGACCCTGAACTTATATAGACAAATCTTGACGTGAAGCATTTAATTTATGGGCATTGGCTCTTAATTGAATAACCTCGATCCTGCTGGCTCAAGACGTAAACTCCACTTTAGCTCTAATCCTCTCTCAATCAACTCCTTGACATGTACCTCTCTGTTAGCACGAAGTTTTGGAATGATCTAGCCCTCAAGACCTATAACTATGATACCATGTTGGAAATTGAGAGCTAAAATAGAAGTGAAAACAACTTGCAACTCTCATAATTTTCAAACATTTTAAAAAATGCCTATAAATAGGCTTATAATAGATAAATCAAAATAAAAAATAACAAATCATTTATTACGTTTCACTAATTTCTTTCAATTATATTAATTCTAAACATATCACATAGACTCTAAAACAAATCAGATTTCTCATCCTCATGAATTGAATAAAGTAAGGTACTCTGTTACAATGAATTATTACAGGGATAAACTTGATCGATCTCTATTGGGTTGATGAGATTCAAACTGTACAATCACGTGTAGTGCGATACGTGCCGGTCATGTTTCGACATCGAATAATGGCAGTAAATCGATGTATATCGTTGCATACCAGATTTGACTGCAGCCGATTCCCTGATTATAGATCTTGCGTCAGCGATCTCTTCTTATCCCTTATCGAACTTTGATATCTGAAATTGTTTTTACGTAATTGATGGAAGAAAGTTCTAACGCATATGAAGGGTTTCTATATATAACATTGATAGGAGAAAGAGGGCGAGAATACACGTTCAAAAGCCATTATAAGCATGTAATTCGAATAACGGATTCATATAATAAATTATATTTATTATAAATAGCAGATTCTTTATAATAAATTATATTTATTATAAATAGCAGATTCATATAATAAATTATATTTATTATAAATAAATGTTCTTATAATAAATTATATTTATTATAAATAACCAGTTCTTATAATAAATTCTATTTATTATATTCTTGCTAAATCGAGGGTAATATCTTTGCATAACAGTTTAAAGATATTGGGTATTCTTTTAATTGGCTAATCTTGGGTTATTGGGCCTGCTTAATTTTAATGTGGAAATAACATTCTCCCACTTGGCCCACTAAACCGATTATGAAAACTATATCGTAGTCACGATTTCAATAAAGCTGGCAAATACGTCCAAAATCATATCTATATCTTGGTCCGGTTTAGATGCGCTAAATGCGATGCAAATGGCGGTCACATGACCATAATGTCATGTTTCTTCCATGCACCACACATCAATAACCCTTACCAGCCAGGTCCATAATCTTGAATAATACTTCAGTAATTTGTCTTGTCGAGACAGTGTGTTTATCGAGCAATAAACGTGCGCTCATGGTGAAAGCGATAATCTTGAAGCTTGATTTTAATGCGCAAATTGTCATTACATAACCACCATTCATTATGGTTACTCGAAAAGGCCCATCCTCATAACATGTTTCTAAATATGCCTTAGGAGTAATCCTTTGGTTAATGGATCGGCAACCATAAGTGTGGATCTTTAATATTTTCCAATTGACACTTGTTGTTTTACGGGTATTTATTTGCTGTTAAATACTTTAAATCCATGTGTTTGATCCACTAGAAAATTTGCCATTCTTAGAGAAGAAAACGATTTAACGGTGTTATCACAATATATTCCTAAAGGGTTTAGCAAGCTAAGGTAAATAAACACCAAGCCACTGAGACAAATTCATAACCATAAAGCATGACTTGAAGCTTCAAAACAAGCAACAAACTTCGGCTTAAATCGTGGATGAAGCTGATGAGTGATGTTTCGGCTCTTGCGAATTGCCCCATTTGCTAGCATAAAGACAAATCCACGAGTTAGCTTCAGCTTCTCCAGAGACAACCACCATAATGAAGTCAGAGTAGCAAACAACCTACAATTGTTCGGATCTTATATGTGGCATGTAATCCTTTGTCCCTTGTAAGTACCTCATCACACTTTCTTTGCGGCTTTCAGTGTTCGAATCTGGATCACTTTGGTATCTTCCTAACATACCTACAGCAAAGCGATATCGGTTTTGTACGTGTTTGACGTACATCAAACTCCCCACGGTGATGCATAAGGAATTTTCTTTGTTGCTCCCTTTCCCATGTTATTCCTTGGGCAGCATTTTACTTAATTTGTCTGCCCTTTCAATATAGGTGCAATACCAGATGTTTATATTATATTAAATCTATAAACCAGATCCAATATATCCTTTACGAGATAAACCTAGCACTCCTCGAGATCGAGCCCTAAAGATCTCGATGCGATGCATAGTTTGCCTCACCCATATCAACCATATGAAAGTTTTTAGAGAGATATTCATGGTTTCACCTAATAAACCAAGATCAACGCTGTAAGCAAATATCATCCACATACGTATCAGGAAATATAAACTTGCTCCCACTAACTTTCGAGATATATACAACGATCGACAATGTGTTCTCTTTAAATCAGAAAGATGTAATGGTATTAAACTTAATATATCATTGTGCGGAAGGCTTGTTTAAGACCATAAATGGATTTAACATTTTACCAAGCTTGGTGTTCATTTTCCTTTCTTTGTGAACCGGGTTGTTCCATGTAGATATCTTCATCAAGAATTCCCATTTAAGAATACGGTTCGCATCCGGAGTCTGATGTAGCTACAAGTCGAAATATTCTGAAGTCTTATGATGATTAGCGAATCTTTCTTAGGCGGGAGAATGTATCTTGGTAATCAATACCTTCCTTTTGAGTGAAACCTTTGGCGGACCCATTTACGTAGATGGGTTTACAGCTGTAGGCAATTCGATGAGATCCCGAACAGTTATGGGCCATAGATTTCAACTCTTCATTCCACTGCTTCCATCCATTTACTAGAATCATCACTTTCCATGGCTTGTGAAAACGAAACCGAGATCCTTCCTTATCCCGATATCAAAAATCGAATTCACATCAAATACACCACATAATCATGCAGTAATGGCGGTCTCCTATACTTGAGATCTCCTCAGAGTGCCAGGTTGTGGTGGCTACGGCATTTTCAATGGCAATACTACGGGTGGTAATGAACGACTGAATTATGTTGCTCATTTTCCTCAACTTGTTGAACAGGTTGAGGGACAATATTTTCTTGAGGTAAAAAGAGTGGTGGGATATCCACTCTTATTTCTTCAACATCTACCTTTCTTGGTTCATTACTCCCACTTATTTCACCATTCTCTAGAATACGGCATGGGTTTCAACTATTCTCACCTTGTGGTTAGGACAAATAAATACATGCAGCTTCGATTTATCGGGATAGCGATGAAATATCGGATATCGTTCTTGAATCCAAAACTTTTTCTCATGTGGGTTATAAATTCTTGCCTCCCGTGGACAGCCCATATATGTATATGTCTCGAAGCTAGGTTTCCTACGGAGTCCATGCTTTCGAAATGAGTTTTGGAGCGCCTTACTAGGAACTACGATTCAAAGATATACGTGCGGTTTTAAGGCTTCACCCTGATAAAAATAGGTACGAAAGAGTAACTCATCTCTCACTAACCATTTCCATTAATGTGCGATTACGCCTTTCGGCAACACCGATACGTTGTGGCGTTCGGGCGTGTGTACTAACATGAATGCCATGCTTTTCAAGGAATTTGGCAAAGGACTAAGGATTTTGTCACGATTCATCATATACGCCATAATATTCACCGCCTCGATCGATCTCACAATTTTAATCTTTTATCTAATTGTCTCGACCTACATTTATGAACATCTCGAATATGTCGATGGCACGAGACTTTTCATGCATTAGATAAACATTACCATAACGAGATAGATCATCATAGATGATAAAATATTTCTCTCTGTAAACATGGGAGCGGTGGTCCCGCAATATCTGTATGAATTATCTCGAGACTCATTACTTTCTTGGCACCTGGCTGTATGTTTAGTTTCTTTACTTTATCGCAATCTGCATACGTGAAAATCCGATTGAAGTCGAGATTTTGTAAAATTACTTCAACCATGCTTCTCTATTCTTTACTAGAGATGCGTAGTCTTTTGTCTTAGCGAAGATTGAGAAGAATCTTTTCATTAATTAAGCCACGTTTTTGAACCCGACATTTGAATGCGGGGTTATTAAAGTTTGTGTGCAAATTCATGATTAATTTTATATAAATAAATCACGTAAAATCTGGAACCTGTTGTAATAAATTTAACATCAAACTTAATTGTCGGCCGAATAAAGGAATATCCATTAGCATATAATTTGAATGAAGAAACTAAATTCTAAATAGAAGGTACATAAAAAGTGTTTAAAAAGATCCATCCAGATGACGGAGTCTCTAATAGTAGCGATGAGTGCGGTACCACTCGGCCTTGAGACCTTCGGTTTAAATTATAGAGGAACTTTTCACTTTCCTTTGGTTTCTTTGGTTGTAGGGAGTCCTCTCTTTTCGAACCGAGCCTTTGCGCTTGATACAATCCTTCTTCACATACTTACTTTCTTGCCACAAAGTAGCAACTGCAGGTGAATTTTGAAATTATAAACTACATTTGCCTTAAAGATTACTTTTAACTGAGTGGAAAGTTAACTGCTTTTGAATTTCCTTTCTTCTTCATGACTCCATGAGTTACAGCGAGAGCAAGATTATGTCATTCTTGTCTTAATCTCCTTTCCTCTTGTATACTTTTGCGATGAGCTCATTGTTCGAGTTCCATGATCCACTGAGTATTATAATTGGATTTTGAATGGAAGCGCTGGCTGTGATGGAAGTGAGTTGAATGACGGCACGAGGATCCGTACCACATGCACTGGTGCGCTAAGCTTTGCGACCTTTTCGGTCGTGTTTGAAATATGTTGTTGAATCTTATTTCTGACCATCATATTTCATGGTGAGATTGATCCGGTAAATCGATGTGCTGAGGGACTTTATCGACGCGTTTGAAGAGCTCGCCGGCAGTTTCGAAATTAGGGGCAAACTCGATTTGAGGGAGAGAGATCTTGATATTATTGGCAATAGTCATTCTCATAAACATCGGTAGTCTGTTGGATCTTCTTGAGAAACTTGATTGTTCAGAACTTTGCTCAGGATGCGTCATCAGAGTAACCCGGGAGGTTTATCAGTTATTAAAACCGGGTGAGATCCAATGCGCCAGGTGAGAATTGAACCCTTTCATGCCATTTAGAAAAGTTCGGCCCATCAGCTTGGTCATTCCAGATGCGAGAGTGTAATGAAGTGGGAGCTATTGCAAAAATATAACAATGCTTTCTAATAAAGAATACCAAGTATAAAACAAATAAAATGAAGCTATTTATATCGTTAAGATTCTCGGCTTTTGGTGAATTTTAAGCATATCGGTGTTAGCGGAGGGAGCTTAAAGCGGCACTGCTTATTTTGTGTCGTTTATATGTTATGCGGCTTTGGGTAACCATTTTGCAACTATAAACAACCTTGAAAATAAAAGCAATTAATTAATAATTAGTAAATTGACTCTCCTTTGGGTTGGTCTCATTCTCACAATTATAAAGAGAATATTAAGAATTTTATAAGTCTCCCTTTATTCCTTTTATGCAATTCTATAAATACAAGGCTCACTAATTTAGGTTACTTTGGCATTATCTAAATTAGTTAACCTTACATTATATTGTCATTTAGACATAAATTTCACAAGATGAAATTGAATTCTTTTATTTGAGTTAAAAATCAAGGAAATAGTATATTTAATATGTCACGATTCACAGTAATCAATCGTAATAAAATCAAAAAATCGCGTTCATCGGATAATTTGCAAGGTTAATCGCGGGATATATGGACCATCTTAAAGAAAATTCCGGTTTAAGTATTCAAATAAGTGATAATGACAATCGGCTAACCCGGTGTTATGATTATATATTTACTCACTTTATTGAAGGCTTGTCGGTATCCCGAGTGCGCTGAAAGCGACGCCGGTTGACAGCCAGCCGTATTATATCGACATTATCCAGGTCGGTTAAGTGGAAAAATAAAAATCTTCGCTACTTGTGTTGGTGGTCTTTTATTTAATTTTTTTATTAATTTGAATTGAGGCAGTGTCGAGAAGATAAATCTCAAAAATTTAATCTTTATAAAACAATGATTTTGAATATTTAAATTCAATCACAGCTCGATCTGGTGTAAACCTTAATACGGAAATTAACACACAATATTCCAGATCATCCAATTAATGTCTACGATGATAATAATAAAATAAAAATAAGCATATAGATTAGCATCTGGATTTGAAACCTTGCTTATTGTGAAATTTAAGCGAGTTTATAGATGTCGAATCAGCGATCTCTTATTAAACTATCAGCTTTTGATATCTGAAATTGTTTTACGTAATTGATGGAAGAGTTCTAACCGCGTATGAAGAGTTTATATATAAACATTGTTGATAGGAGAAGAGAGGTAGAGAATACGCATTGAAACCGTTATAACGTGTAGTCGAATAGCTACGTTCGTGTAATAAATTATATTTATTATAAATAGTAGTTCATATAATAAGGTATATTTATTATAAATACTTGGATTCTTTATAACAAAGTGCCTATTTATTATATACTCTTTTATTCAGAAATCAGAGGGTAAATAATAACATAACCGGTTTAAAGATATTGAGAATTCTTTTTAATTGGTAAATGCAGGTTAGTGGAAGTATTAAGCTTGAAGTACTAATATGGAAATAACATAATAACCTTTTCACATTTTTGAATTTTAGCGTTTTGATGACATGGAGCCTGGAGGATAAACTTAATACTTAGGGTGATGTTCTACTTTACCTGAAATGAAAGATTAACGCTAGAACACTTTTGGATGGGACTTAAATAACCACATATTCAATACTTTGCTAATACCATAATTACTGCTAAGTCGTTTTTTTAAATGCTACGTTTTCTTTTTTATTTTGTTGGAAATAATTAAATTGATTGGTTCAATCACAAATAGTCAAAAAGATTAACCCAAAAGTGAAATAATAATATATATGTTAATAAAGTAAAAAATGAATTGGTTAAGTACACATTTGAAAATTTAAAATGCTTAGAATATAGAAAATGTACGTAATAGAGTTTGATTAAATAAGCTACATTAGATTCGAATTTTATTATTTAATGTTTGATGCTGTAGCTGCGAAAACCCAGCAATCTGACCGCGTAATTACCCAATTTAATGATAAATACGTCCCTTGATAGATTAATGATAAAAGCATGTCATAACCGGTCGATGATAAGCGTGAAAAATAAGCAAAATCGAAATAGGTGTGAAAGAAATCACTTTATTAAAAAATAAAACCCAAATTTGAAAAGAAAATGATGAAAAAGTGATTCCATACTAATAATGATAAAAAAAATCACCAATTACCAGAAGAAATGCAGCTTTATGGTTTCTAAAGAGAAGTTACCGTTTCAATTCTTAAAATATATGCGTAGAATTACTAAGGATGATGTTATACTGTGCAATTAAAAAAAGCCTTGACACTTTAGGATTGGGACTTGAATAACGACATATTTAATAATTCGTTTTTTTAAATGGTATATTATCTTTTAAAATATTCAGTATATCTTAGATTTACAAATTGTTGTTGTTTTTTCGAAGAATAATTTTAGGTTTTAAACAAAGATTTCTTAGATTTTTTATGGTTGCATTGCATAGATATGCCGGGTCAGGTTTGAAGTGGATCCAAATAAAGCCCGACTGACATTAAGGCATCAACTGGCTCTGATAATCATTTTTCCCTTTTTCCTTTTCCTTTTCCTTTTCCTTTTCCCTTCCCCCATCCATCCATCCATCCGTCCATCATCATCATCCCCTGAGCACCAACTACGAGGAGTGGTTGGTCTCATTCTTCTTATTCTCTCTCTCTAGGGTTTGTCTTTGTCGCTACTCACTTGTGATTTCATTTGGCAATGAAACGAATCAACTCTGCGGCTACAACCCTAGCTACGGAGCTGCAGCACAATCTCGCCTCTGCATATCCTTCCTCGATCTGTCACTGTTTATTTCCCAGTTCTTCCCTTCTCTCCTCTTCCAGATATCTCTCCTCCTCCGATCCCTCTTACTATTCCCTCATCGATCGTCATTCTTCCCTCCTCGACAGCCTCCGCTTCTCCTCTGCTTCTGATATAGGCGGTGCCTCCGCTGCCCTCTCCTCAAGAATTCCTGGCCTTGACGCTGCTGCTGCTGCTGCTGCTTCTGTCGACGCCCTCGCTGCTGCTGGCCTCAAGCGCTCTTCTGAAGGTTTGATATTTGTATATTTTTTCTATCGTCTTACAACTCAATCTTTCTCATTTTGGAAATTGCAATTTATTTGAGGTGAAGTAGGCTAGTGATATCTGGCGACTTTCTGTTTTGATCCCTTTCTTGATACTTGCGAAAACTGACAACCTCGTGTTCCTGGAGCAAAAATTGAACGGGGTGCATGACCCGGATTGAGTATTCATCACTGTTACTGATAATAGTTATTTTTATATCAAAGCCAAAGGCTTTACTAGTGAATGCAGTTTGTTCTGGGCAGCACTATGTTTGCTATTATAGAACAAAACGAAGCAGATGAGATACCTTCCAGAGATATACTGAAAGAATATTATTCAAACATCATTATTGTCAAACAACTAGGTATCCTCTTAGCAGGATGACTGACTCATCCAACCTTATTACAAGCGTGCGCAGGAAGACAATGAGATAGATTTTCTTCCTAACCCGGTGGATTCCATCCTTAATTGCATTGTAAATATAGTTAAACATATTGATGTGTTATACTTATGCCTTGTAATTGTGTGGATTTTGTCAAATATTAATAACCAGAACACATTTTTGTTTACTTTAGTATATAAATTAAGTGAGCTCATTTTTGAGTTATACTTTTTTTTGATAGGCAAAAGAGCAGGAATTCATTAGAAAAAAAAAGCCAAAGGAACAACCCCAACGTATACAGGGAGTATACAAGGGGAGCCTAAAGGACTGTACAAAAGGGGAAAGGGCTACAAAAAACCTTACCGCCCCACAGGAAAGCTAGCTCCTCGAACTGGGGAAAAGAATGCTGTCACAAGTAAGATCTACATTAGGAATTAACCCAGCCCAAGAACAAAGATAACTGTAAAAAGTGTTCAGTCTAAACTGGGAGAAAGGGGTATCTTAAAAAATAATTCTATTCCTCTCTTTCCAAATGGCCCACGTGAGACTAAGAGGCTGCCTTCCACTAGAGCCTAAGATTCTTCCTTACAGGGAATTGCATCCAGCTTCCATGCAAGTCCTTTACCAAATAAGGACAAATCCAGTTGATTTCAAAAGTGGCAAAGAGAGCAGCCCATAAGCCCCAAATCAAAGGGCAATGGATAAGAATGTGCTCCAAACTCTCTTCCTCCTTCCCATAGAAAGGACATTTGTTTGCAAAGATGAAACACAATCCCCAACCCCCTTACATACCCCCTCCCCTCTTCTTTGGATTGCTCCATAGTTAGAACATTTCCCCACCAAGCCTCCCAAGCAAAAAAACCCCACTCTTGTGAGCACATACAGGTTCCACAACATTTTCACTGGAGTTGACAGAAGCGGACCACCCTCCAAAAGACTGTAAGAAGCTTTCACTGAGAAAAAACCATTCTTATTGCCCTTCAAAAAAATTCTATCCCTCTTCACTGGGATAATTTTTTTGTTCTTTGTCAAACTAATAAAACTTTGAACTGCCTTCATCTCCCAGTCATTAAAAGGCCTTATGAATGGGTTAAGCCCCATTCTTTCAGAATCCTCCAAAACCTCTGCCACCTTGGTCTCTTTTGTTCCAGCCAAGTCATAGGGCTTTGGAAAAGACTCAGTCAAGAGGACTCCCAGCACAAATATCGCCCAGAAATTGATTACGCACTTATCCACCCAACTCAAAGCTACAGTCCTGTTTTAGCTGCACTATTTCTTTACTTATAGCTTTCAAAGGCCCACCCATATGGGCCTCTTGTGAACCCTGATGAATCACCCTACTTGAGTTCCATATCTCAGACATGAAACGCACTCCAAGCTGAATTATCTTCCATTGCAAACTTCCAAGCCCACTTGCCCAGCGGCCGCTCTATTAACAAACCAAAGTTTCTAATTTATATATAAGAAAAACAAAAGCAAGGTTCTAATGCCCGACCCACCTTTTTCTTTACTCAAACAAGCAGTCCTCGATTAACCGGGTGCATTTTCCTAGCGTCGCGCCACCCATAAGGAATCTCTTTGAATTTTTCTAGTCCTGGGAGCCTTTGGGCAACCTTCCTTTCCACCGGGAGTGGTGCAGGCTTGTCCTCCGCGGTGAAAAAGAGTTGATGTTGGCCTGGACAACCTTCCCCATTAGAAAGAAAGCTAGAAACATGTGGAAGTCAGCTCTTCCTAGCCTTCTCTGGGAGATCTTGAAGGAAAGAAACAGGGTAGTCTTTGATAATGATAGTTTCTCTCCCACTAGATTGAAATATTCTTTCATAACTTCCCTCACTTCTTGGGCAGGGATAGTTTATGAGGGGGCGTACTATATTATAAGCTTGCTTATGTGTATTCTCTAGTGCTTGTAGTACATTGTTTTGGGTGGGTTGGTATATGTCTCTACTCATCTCTTTTTTTTTTTTCCTTTGTACTCTCTATATACTCTAGGGTTTGGGCCTTTTTTCTCAATATATTACTCAGCTTACTTATCAAAAAAATTTGTTTTTTTCGGCCTTGAAATTACACCCTTGGGTAACCAAAAGAGGGATATAAGGTAGATGCGCATATTTGACAAAAGTGCTCTTTATACATTTCAGTTATACTATTTAATTTACTTTAGAACCTATTGATCCAGTTATATATTTATCATATGTCCTGCCTAAGCCTGTAAACTTGTAATTTTCTAATCTTCACATAGTTCTATGTATGGTTTCTATGATTTTTAATTGTATTTGTGGCTTTCTACTAAATGTATTACACCAATTTAAAATTATATTTAAGTTACACTTATATAATAACTTATATATTTGGTCTACTATCTACTATAGCGCTCTACCATCCGTCTGTTCTGGGTGCCCATAACATGAGTGGGCAAAGTGAAGCGGTTTCTCAATTCTTTGGCCAGTAGCCAGGTCGAAGAGTGCCAGCAATTTACCTATTTATCCCACAAAGGCCAGGAGAAAAGGATTGTGCACACTATATGCTCTAAGAACCTGTAAATTTGGAGATAGCTGCAAATTTGACCATCCTATTTGGGTTCCTGAGGGTGGAATCCCAGATTGGAAAGAGGTGAAGGTTTATTGCTATTTTATTGTCTCTACCATAGTGATATCTTATTTTATTACAGATACAAATATTATTTTGTTATATACCATAGGTCTCTAAATTCAATATTGTGATGGGTTTATGAATTTCAGTGTTTAGTGAATCAACCCTATAGTATCAATTATGCATTCAGCGGGTGCGTTACTCTTAGCGATTAGTTTAAGATTAAAAGTGATTAAAAACACATTATTTGTACTTTTAGTACATTTTAGCCCTATGTTTTGGTACACATTTCTTCTCAGCTGTATGCTTTGTGATCAATGCTTAGCTTGACATACTTTGGGACAAATGGCCAATAAACTAGAGAAAGTTGGGTTTGTAATAAGTTTTAGAAGACATTATATTTTGTCTATTCCTCCTGCTAGTTAATTGTTTCATACTAATCAAGTTAGTAATCTGGTTTTAAACATCTACTATCTTATAACTTAAATGGTTCTGCTCTTTGACATCTGGCTCTTTTATCTCTTAAAGTATCTTAATTTTGTATCAAATTGAGTAGTGTGACAATTTTCATGCAAAAAACAAAGGAGCGTTATTTGATTACTTGTCACAAATTTCTGTTTTTATTATTTTTAAATAATAAGTTTTGTTTTTTTTTTTCTGTGAGTTTAAGTATAGAAAGTTCCTTTGAATAGATATGTATTTGACAATTACTTTATTAAATCCTGCATTTATGGTAATAGTCAGTTTTCATGGTCGAATAAATTTTGGTTGGTTTGAAAATGTCTTAGAAATGCGGTTTAGTGGTTAGGGCTTTATGAAGTAAAAAAAAAAGCGGTTAAATTTTATAAAGTTTCGAGGTGTTTGATGCGATGAAGGCTCTTAAAATTGGAAGAGTACTACGAGTGACTTCGGTGGGGAAAAGCACACAGTCACGATGGGTTTCTAATGGCCTTTGGACAGTTTGCTTGGGATGTTGTTAAGGAGGATGTCTTGTCTTTAAGGGTTCCATGATAGTGGCGAGGTTTGTTAAAGAATGAATGGAGCTTTCCTTGTCTTGATCCACAAGAAAGGAGGGGTTGAAGAGTTGAAAAGATTTTAGGCTACTAAGCAGTGGGGGATTTGACCTATAAAAAAAAAAAAAGCTTAGTGGGGGATATATAAATGGGTGGCGAAAGTGCTAGTGAATAGACTTAAAAAGGGTGCTTCTTAAGGTGATCTCTAAGGTTCATGTTAGATATTGTATAGTCTTTTCCTTTTATTTTCTTACTGTAATGTGGGTCCCATGAGCATGTATATATATATATATATATAAGTCCAATATGTAATGTTGTAGTTAGTTTTTCGTGAATATAGTAAAAATTAGGGATTCTCCCTTTTCTCTCTTCACATGGTATCGAGCGGAAAACCTAATTTTTCGATTATTGTGTTTCCTTCCGTCCTTTATTCTCCTTCACAGAACCCTCTAGCATTCTGCCCGCTGGTCGGATCTCCTCGTCGTCGCGCCATCGGATCTCTCCTTTAGCAGGTCGGTGACTTTTTCGGCCCCGGCTCTTCTATGGTAGAAACCTCGGATTACACGAGGCACCTGAGGCGATCTACACGTCGGAGGAAGCAGGCGGAGCTTGACTTTCACGCGTGCCGCCGCGTGCCATTCTTCTCCGACTGCGTTCCGCAGCGTCCGGCGGCGTGTGGGCACATGGCCCACTTTGGTCTTAGAGATTCCATTTCAGGGCTCGTCCAGGCTGCGAATCTTCTTTGATCCACATTCCTCTGGTGGTCCTCCTCGAGCCCTCCTTATCCACCTTTTTGACCATTTCGGCTCCGCCGCACCTCCGTCAGTCGCTCTTCTCCACGGTTTGGGTGCTTCTTCATCTCGAGTTCCATATTTGTCATCTCAAGTTCTGACCAGGTGATTCACCCTCTATTAGGGCTCTCTTGTCCGATCGTGATTGATCTCCAGTTAAGTGGATGTGGCGACTAAAAATCCTATTTTTACATCTGTTATTTCTAGATCTCCTACTATCCCATCAAAAAAATTGATTGGTAGTGAGAATTATCTTTCCTGATCAACCGTGGAACTACGGTTCATGGGACGGAGTTATGAGATCGTCTTATTATATCGGAGGATCTTATACCTAATGTTGTGAGTTAGTAATGGAAGAAAATAGATGCACAACTATGTAGCGTATTATGGCAGTCGGTTGATCCAAAAATTTTGTTTCATCTTCGGGCTTACAAAACATGTTCTAAGTTTTGGAATCAGGCAAAAGTTCTATACACGAATGATATCCAACGCCTTTATAAGGTGGCTTACTGTATTGTCGATATCAGGTGATAGGGCGTGGATTTATCCATTATATTGACCGGTGCCTCTCTGGGAGGTTCTTGACATTGATGCCTCTTACTAGTGATGTTGGGGCTCAGACAAATGCAAATGACAAGTTCTTCATGGTCTTACTCTTATTGGCCTCAGATCCATATCTTGAGGCAGGTCAGAGATCAGGGTCTTGTGATCCATGTTCCATCCTTGGATGATGTGTTTGCTTCGCCTCCTCGGTATCTCCTCCGCTCCGGACTTTGCCATCCAATAGCATTTCCAGTTCTTACGTGTTAGTTTCTCAAGTAATCTTCGAGAGGAGGACCTTGTGTGCTTAGAAGTGAGGGGCTTGACTTCACTCATTGCACCTATTGCGATGAGACCGGCCCACACCATTGATCGTTGTTATTAGTTCGTGAATGACCTCCGCAGCGCTCACGTGGCTAGTCTTGATTTTGATTCTTAGTGGCCCGAGACTCAGAGAGCTCCTCCATATCTCGGGGTATTCCCAATTAGTGGTATGATGTTGTCTTCGCTATCAGGCAACCAAGTTAGCTTATGTTGCATCTGTTGCCTAGAACGGTAGTGCCTCTGCATGCCTTACTCATACATCTTCTCTTGGACCCTAATTTCTAGACTCTGGTGCTTCTGATCACATATCTGGTAATAAAGATATTTTCTCTTCTCTTACTACTACCCCCACTTTACCTACTGTTACCTTAGGTAATGGTTCTGAAGTATTGGCTAAGGTGGTTTGACACATCGCATCTCCCTTTCCCCACCTCTCACTTACATCCTTTATCCTCACAGTGTCCTTTTAATCTTATTTCCATTCAATAATCGCTCATCTTCTTACTTCTTCCGTTATTTTTCGATAAATTTGTGGCGTAGGGCCAGAGATGCGGGCGATTGGCATCGGGCAGTGAGTCTGAGCCTGCCTCTACCTCACCCTCGAAATCATCTCCTGCGGTTTGTGTTCCATTGATGCTCCTCTCTCATTCGCGGTCGTACGGGCACCACTAGTGCTTTAGTTAAGAAGATGATGTTCGTTTTTACTTTGTTATCGCTGCGTGTGAGTCCTGTCAACTTGGAAAACATACTCGTGTTTCGTTCCCAAAGCGTTTGAATAATTGGGCAAAATCTCCTTTTGAACTTGTCCACACTGATGTTTGGGGTTCTTAGCAGAATACTCTACTTTAGAAGTTCAGGTATTTTGTCTTTCATTGATGGTACGTTCTTGATGTACTTGGTATTTTTAATGAAAAATCGGCGGAAGTTATATTCTATTTTTCCATAAATTTTATCTTGAAGTCGACCGATTAATATTTCTATTTGTGTGTTACGTAGTGATAATGCTAGGGAATATTTTTCTGCACCCTTTATTTAATTTATGTCCCAACATGTGATCCTTCATTAGTCTTCGCATCAACCATACTCCTGACAAAATGGGGTAGGCGAGCGTAAGAATCGTCTATGCTGTGAGACGGCTTCGTACTCTCCTCCTCCATTATCATGTTCGCGCTACGTTTTGGAGGGACGCTGTTCTTACTACTTGTTATTTGATTAATCGTATGCCCTCATCTGTGTTACATGCTCAGATTCCTCATTCACTTCTTTTCCCTGACCAACCACTTTATTTTCTTCCTCCTCGTGTCTTTGGTTGTACTTGCTTTGTTCATATTCTCACTCTAGGACAAGACAAGCTTTCCGCCAAAGCCAAGAAATGCATCTTCTTAGGCTACCCGACTTTAGAAGGGTTATCGTTGTTATTCCCCTCAGACTCATCGATACTTTCTCTCTGCTGATGTCACCTTCTTTGAGGACTCACCCTTCTTCTCCTTCTTAGTCTCTTCCTATTAATGAAGTCTTACCCTTTCCCATCATCTCCCCGCCTATATTTGATGATGTACCTTCTCGACTACTTCAGGTTTATATCATTGCGAAGATCCAGTTAAGTTGTTCTTACCGCCTGCTGAGGCCCTAGCCGACTCACTTGCCTATCCTTCGACTTCTCCTGCCCCTACTCTTTTGCCTCTTCAGCGATAACTTGCCATTGCTCTTCAGTTTCTAGATGGTTGTCGTTGGGTTTTACGGTCTAAGGTTGATACGCGATGGTCGGGTTGACCGCGCTAAGGCACAACTTGGTTCTTCTGGATATACTTTCAAAGTTTATGGTTTTGATTATGGTGACACATTCTCCCCTGTTTCCAAGATTGCTTATGTCTGTCTCCTTCTCTCCATGTCTGCTATGTGTTCTTGGCCACTTTAACGATTGGATGCAAATGCCTTCCCTTCACGGTGATCTTTATCAGAGAGTTTATATGGAGCCAACCCCTTTGGTTTTGTTGCTTAGGGGAGTCTGGTTGAATGTGATTACGGATTATATGGCTTGAAAGCGATCTTTCCTCGGCGTGGTTTCATAGTTTTAGTTACATTTGTTGGTGGCATGCTTGGCGATGCAAGCGAACCGTCGATTTGTTATCATCATAACTCATCGAGCTGATGTATTTATACGGTTGTTTATGTGGGCGACATCGATATTACGAGCGTGTCGGGATGGTATTCGAAGCCCAAAAACGCGCGCTTTTCACCCACTTTCGGACTAAGACTTGGGGGAAACTCAAGTACTTTATGGGGTGAGATAGCTTCGATCCGGTTCTCGTACTAAGTCTTTTCCAGTATGCTTTACAGACATTTTGGAAGAAAGCGAGGTATGTTAGGCGTAAGCGCGTAAACATTCTTTATGGATCTAATGTCGAGCATGTACCGGGGCGGAGTCTTTAGGAGATCCTGGGAGATATCGACGACTCGTAGGTAAACTGAACTACCTTACCATTACTCGGTCATACATTTTTCCTGTGAGGTTTTGTTGAATTAAATTCACATGAATCGGTAATGGCGATGTGGTGGGATGTTGAAATCGCATTCTTTGATATCAAAAGTACATCGGCGAGGTGTGTTGTGAAGAGGGTGTTACGGGTTGTTGGTTCTGCGTATGCGGGTGGTGGTTCACCTGAATGAAACGTTCCACTTGAGTCTTGTGTTTTCATTGGTGGTAACCTAATATCACGGAAGAGTAGAAAGCAACATGTAGTGGCTAGATCTAGCGAAGCCAGAGTATGAGCTATGACTGGCAACATGAACTCATGTGTTTGAGACACCTTCTTCAGGAGTTGAGATTTGGAAAGGATGAACAAATGAAGCTCATGCGTGATAAATGTAGGAGTTCTTTGTATATTGCATCCGTCCGTCTTGTGAAATGACAACATAGCACGTTGGGATTGATTATTAAGCCGTTAGAGAAAGATCGCATCGAGGATGTGTGGCTACTAGTTTTGTCCGATCAAATGATCGGTGTGAGACATCTTTACTAAATCTCTCAAAGGTCCTAGAATTAAATAAATTTGTAACAGGCTTGGTGCATATGACATATATGCTCCAATTTGAGGAGTGTTAGATATTGTACAGTTTTTTCCTTTTATTTTCTTACTGTATTGTGAGTCCCATGAGCATGTGTGTATATATATATATATATATATATATATATATATATATATGCCTATATATATATATATATATATATATATATGTATAAGTCCAATATGTAATGTAGTAGTTAGTTTTTCGTGAATATAATAAAAATTAGGAATTCTCCCTTTTCTCTCTTCATAGTTCAGAATGCCTTTGTTGAAGGTAGACAGATCCTAGATTCAGTTTTGGTAGCAAATGAGGCAATTGACTCGATTCTCAAAAGCAATAGAGGTGTCGTAGTGTGCTGTGTGCAAGCTGGATTTAGAGAAGGCCTATGATCACATTGATTGGTGCTTTTTGCATTCTGTCATGTCCAAAATGGGTTTTGGGGTAAAATGGATTAATTGGATATATTGTTGCATTTCAATAACATGCTTCTCAGTTATTGTTTTTATAAGGAAAGAGCATATATTGAAAGAAGTATTTGTGAAAAACAAAGAAAGCTTACCCCCTTACAAAAAGGCAGCAAAAAGGAACCAAACGCCCTCGAAAAAAACACATTAAGAGCCCACCCAATCAAAAAAATGAACAAGGCTCGCGGGGCCATCATCAAAATATACCTTGGTCTCCGACCAAAAAAGATGTCTGAGAAGACTTAATCTTTGTATAGACAAAACCTCATCCACACAAAAACAATACCATTCTTAGCCTTTAAGCCAGACGAAAGATGCAATGAGGACACGCCTTCCAAACTTTTTGCCTATCTTTTGCAAGGAGAGGAAACTCCCTTCAACCCGAGGGAATCCACTAGCACTTAGAAACGAGGCAAAGCCAGGGGAGACACCAAATAAAGAGAAAAGCAAATCTCATAGGACCCTTGTTATTGTACAATGAAGGAGGAGGTGGTCCATAGTTTCTTCACTCTTTTGCTTGGGAGGCTTCTTGGGGGAAAGATCCTAACTTTTGGCCAGCTTAATGGGTTTCCCCTTGGTTTTTTCATTAGTTCTAGGGGTCTAAGGCAAGGGACCCTCTCTTGCCCCCCTACCTTTTTGTAATTGTGATGGAAGCTTAGATGTGGGTGTTGGGAGCCCTCACAAATCCTTATTGGGCCAACCCATGAATGCTTAAATCTTATGGGAGGGAGCTGTGGTGAGGGTGTTGAGATTGGGCCATGGTTAGAGGATTGGCCCAAAGGTCTTTCTTGCAACCCCTTTAATGGGTTCTGGGTTTAAAGGCTCAAGAAGGTAATCGGTGGTATCAGTCTAGGGTGGTGCTTCTTTCTCCATGGAAACTTTTGTCAATCCCCGTATAAAGGAGATGCTTCAAGGTTAAGTAGTGTGGGTTTTGGGAGTCAACATTCCCTTTTGGGCAGAAGCGGCATGCTTTGAAGGTAGGGCGTGCTTTCCCCCTGTCACGTCTACTATGTTACTAATTTCAATAGTGATCTAAGAGTTTTTCAGTCAAAGCCAAGGCGACCTTGTTGGCGCCTTTGGATCTTGGAAGTCGGCTACTAAGGTTAATACTTCAAGATGGCAATTTGTTGGGTCTTTTAGGGGTTGATGCAAAGAGTCTTTTGGGTAAGGAGATGGTAGTCAGGGCCAAGGAGTTGGAGCCCCCTAAGGTTTTGGAGTCTGGAGGATTGTAGCCTTGATAGGCTTCCTGGTTTGTTTGCCTACTTCAGTACATTGATGGGATGCTAGTTAAGGATTTTGAAAAGGAGGTCAACTCCCTTTTGAGGGAAACAGAGGCAAGAAGAGGACATAGGGTTAAGGTCTCCAGGGGAAATATGAGATCTCTCTTTTCTTCCCATTTTGGAGAGAGAAACTTGGAAACTAGATTCCTCAGTTAATCACAGTAGTTCTCTGCTCATGGATAGGGGAAATAGGAAGGAGCTTTGGGGACTCAATTCTTATTCTGTGAAGCTGATTTTTCTTTACCAGTTTGTTTGAGGAAATCTTGGTTGCAGTTGGGTTTGGGGGGGAGTTTGTGTCCGCTCCAAATTGTGTGTATGGTGTTGTAGGTAGGGGATGCACTTTGGTTCTGGAGGCTCCTGCTAGGAACAGTATAACTGGCTTTCTTTTCTTTTCTTTCTTTTATTTTCTTTTTAGTGTTAATTGTATGTTTTGTGCGTGCTTTCTGTCACCTTTAATATAGTTTCCCTTATTTACCTATAAAAAAGTTTGTTCTTCTGTTAGGAATCTGTTTTGTTACTTTATGCCTACAAAATAAGAATATGCCATTTTACTTTATAAGGAAGGACCTAAACTTCCTTTGTACATGACCTGTGTACTTAGGTGCACCTTTAGATTGCATTTTTTATTTATTTCTTTTGTTTTGTACGTTTATTGGATTCAACCACTTTAGGTAGAGATCTGAAAAATTTAACTCTGTACTTGTACCATACTAGGATTGTTTCTTGTAAGCATTCTGCACTTCTGCTGTCCGTTATAATTTGTATGTTATGAATCTTTTTCTATTCTTTATGCCTATAAAATTGGACTATGCCTGTGACTTTATAATGAAGAATCTAGCCTTAATTTGTATACGATTTGAGTACTTTGGTGCACCTTCAGATTGTGCTTTTAATACATTTGCTACATTTATTATTTTTTAAAAGGGTACTTTGTAAGAAAGATCACTTGTTTTAGCATCTATGTTTCTGACATTGTCATTTCACTGTGCCATACCTTTACCTGGCTTTTCTTGGTTTTATTTCATTTTCTATTTGTATTTCAAGTCTACAGGTATAATAATTATTGTCATGTGAGGCATGATGTTTTTCTTGTTCATTTAGGTTCCAATTGTTGCTGCAAATGAATTCCCTTTCCCCAGAGGCCAGGAGAGCCAGATTGTCCAGTAAGCATTTAGTGCAAACTAGTGGTTTTTGTGCAGGTTTCTTTCTTCAATGCCCCTGTGAGTTCATTATATGCTATACTTAATTTCCTTTTCAATGTGTTCCAGTACTCTATGAAGACACACAAAAATGCAAGTTTGGTCAGAAGTGCAAGTTTAACCATCCAAACGATCAAATAATTTCTTTGGTAGGTTCCATTGGCATGAGATTTCTGTAAGATTGTGTGATTTGCTCTATTTATGATAGCTTGATGGTTTACTCTGATGTCAGGGTGCTTGTGAAAATGCTGATGTTTCTTATTTACCTGAGAGGCCCTCTGAGCCCCTATGTGCGGTAATACACTTTTCCTTTCGCTATGGACAGTTTATCACTCCCTTGCTAATTTGGGTATTCTGCGTGGTGTAAATATAAACAGTTCTATATGAAGACTGGGAAATGTAAATTTGGTGCCACCTGCAAGTTTCATCACCCAAAAGACATACAAATACCGTCAACTGGAAAAAATAATGCTGACTGTGAACTAGTTGAAACAGGAGCCAAGGGTGCTGGAACAACCGGGGATGTGAAGCTACCTGTTTCAGTCACTCCAGCACTGTTACATAACACCAAAGGACTTCCTGTAAGACTGGTGAGCTTACTTCAGCTAGATGAGGTTGTTGACTGTTCTTTCAGTATTGGTTTCAGATTACTTTTAATTTGAAAAGGAATTTGTTAAAGTAAAAAACAGAGGAAAAAAGGGTAACATATGCTTTGCACAACAGTTGTGGCAACCGGAACCTAACACACTCCCTGAATAGCACAACTCAGTATCTATCAGACCAACTGGTATGGTTTTAGAAGATCTGTTTATCATTGCTTTTAGAGGATTTGGAAATTTGTCTCTCTTTGGTATAGTTTGTTTGGCAAGAGAGAAATGCAAGAAATTTTGAAAACAAAGAGAGATTTGCAGGGGAGGCATGAGATCTATTTTACTTTTATTCATCTTTGTGGGTTTCTTGTACCAAGGCCTTTAGAGGGGTTCCTTTTTCAGTTTTACATCTAGATTGGGTAGTAGTTTGTAATTCTTCACTTTAGCTTTAGATTTGTAAGTTCTAGTACTGTAGAAAGGAAATCTCTTCCTTCCTTTGTACTTTTATCTTCTTTTTAATCTATTCGCTTCTGATGAAAAAAAAAGAAAGAAAAAAAAAACAAACCAACTGAAGTGTCAGCAAACTCCTTGGTCATGGACAACCATAAAATATGTCAGAAATGAATATGATCCCTCACGCTCTGTGTGAAATTCTCTCTGCTTGAAAGCAACAGGATTTGCCTTTCTTGGTAAACTCCAAAGGTGAGTGAACATTACCTGAATTGTTTTACTGGAGGGCCCTGCCAAAACCCTGTGAAGCTATGAGCAGCATATTTGGGATCTCTCTCAGTGCTGTTCAGTGCATACCCCTTCTAACTAAGGAATTTCTGAGGATCATATGTATTAGTTTTTTTACACATGTTTTAAAATTCCAGCGTTATACATATTTTTCTGAGAAATGTTCACATTTTTATTAAAAAGTAGTCTCATCAATTTTCCTTGCCTTATTTCTCTCTTTGTTGTTCTGTTGTCATCTCTATTCCTTCAAGAGTAGTTGAATAAGATAAGCTGATAAGGTTATAAGGAATTAGAGATTTTTCATTATTGTTGTTTTATTTTTGATGGGAAGTAGGAATTCTCTATCAGCAGAAAATAATGAATACAAAGCAGGAGATTCTTGAAAGCAAGGGAATGGTTTAAAACTAATACCTAATCTATATCCACCCCAGAACATAAGACCATTAGGATGTTCCAACTGTAAAAGTACCTCTTGATTAATTGACTTCTGCTTTGAGATGATGTAGAGCCCAAATTTCTTTAATAAGTCTCGTATTTGTTGCATCCTTTGTCGATCCCTCCATAATGCTGTCCTTCTTGATGAAGCCCACTTGAGAGTTTCTTAGAACCATGATATTTCATAATGTGAACAATGCTTTGTTGGATGTACTTTGGATTGATTATGCTTTTTAAACATGGCCTTGATTCAGCAAGACTGAATCTGGTCAATCTGGCGTGGGCCTTTTTGATAAGTAAAGTGGACAATATATTAACACAACAGGGCCAGGCCCAAGTATACAGGTTGTATAAAAAAGAAGCAAAAAAAAAGGAAGAAACATAACCTACCACCCAAGGAGTATGGGTAGGAGTACTAGAGAATACACATTAGTAAATTTACAATCGAGTACTCCCCCTCATAGATAAGGCCTGTCCAAGAAGTAAGGGATGTTATAAGTGAGTTTTTCGACCTTTCTTGGGAAAAAATAACATTATCAAAAACCACCATGTTTCTTTCCTTCCAAATTGCCCAACAAAGACTAGAGAGAGTCGTTTGCCATAGATTTTTTGCTTTATTCCTTGTAGGAAAGGTTGTCCATCCCACCATTAAGTCTTTAACCAGGAATGGGCATACCCAATCCATTCCTAGCAAAGAAATGAGGGCAGCCCAAAAACCCCAAACTGAGGGGCAGTGAAGCAAAAGGTGGTCTATGTTTTCCTCATCCTCTTTGCAAAGAGGGCATCTACTTGCAAGCTGAAAGCCCCTTTTCTTCAACTGATCCATAGTCAACACCTTGCCCCACCAAACCTCCTAGGTAAACACACTCACCTTAGGGGGGACACAACGGTTGCAAATAAGGCTTGCCAGTATAGTGTTAGAGAGATCACCTTCTAGATGCCTATAGTTGGCTTTGACAATGTACTGGCCTTTCTTGTCCACTAACCAGAAAATTTTGTCCTTCTCCCCTTGACTGATATCTCTACTACTAATCAGGCTAATCAGTCTCTAAGTTTCTTCCAACTCCCAATCATTGAAAGGTTTGATGAATCTCAGATTCCACCCTCCTCCATCCTCTGTGGTCTTCCAAACTTTCCCCACCTTAGCTCCTTTTGAAGCAGCTACAACATATAAAGTTGGAAATGAAGCATATAGCAGGTTCTATCCACTCCATTCATCTTCCCAAAATCTAATACGATCCCCATCACCCAGTATGAGCTGGCAATCTTGTTTTAGTTGGTGAGCTTCTCTCCTAATATCCTTCCAAATACTCACCCCAAAACTCCCCTTTGGCTCCACCAAGCACTATCCCCCTTCCTCTAGACTGTACTTTAGCTTAATCTGCCGTATTCTGTATTCTGGATTTAGCTTCATCTGACACTGTTTGCTGCTGTGCTGATAGCTTAGAGCTCTAATATATCTAAATGTTATGAGAAGCAGCCTCAGTTTGTTTTCTGCTCTTTCATGAACATATTATTTTCTTCTTTCATTGTTTTATATCTATCTTGGTTCTTCCCTTCTCAAAGTTGTAGCATTTAGGTTCCTTGAATGATGTGATATCTTGCTCCAAGTAAATGCTTAACCCTTTTTCCTCTTACTAAGACCACAGAACATTCTTGTGAGACGTTTAAGACCTTAATAATGTTAACTGACTTTATAATTGTTTTTATTATTTTTGGTTTTAAATTCATAATCATATTTTTGCTTCCATTTTCCTTCTCTTGTAATCACTTTCCTTTTTTTCTCGTACAGGGTGAAGTTGACTGTCCGTTCTACCTGAAAACTGGCAGGTGAATTTTGGATATTTAATACAGATTTTTATTATTTAAAAAAAGAAAGAAAGATAGAAAAGATGAATGATCTAACATCCCTACTGACTTCTGTAAACTAGTTGCAAATATGGTGCTACTTGCCGCTACAATCATCCAGACTGGAATGGTTTGTCTCATTTCTAGTTTTTTTTTCTACTTCAGATACATGGTTCGATACTTTTCAAACATAAGTTGTTCAATACTTATACTTCATTGCTTGCCATGTGCAGCAATCAATCCACCAGCTGCTGCAATAGGCCATGCTCTTATTGCATCTCCTGCAGCTAATCTGAACTTTGGGAGTGATTAATCCAGCTACATCTATCTTCATCCTATTGACCCTGGTGACTCGCAAACGGTAAGCACTTTCATTTCTTTGCCCATGCATGATAATAGAGTATTGCATGGCACCTTTGGAACTCTTTGTGGGATCAAAGTTTCTGAAACACAACGATGCTGCATTTTGTATTATGGCTTCTCAATTCTTTTATCCTATTTTGTCTTTCTTTTGTGGACTATGTTTATTATTTTGTTCTGATGTTTATTACCAAATTTTTGGTTTCTGGAAGCCTTCTTTTAATAAAAATTCTTCTACATCGCCCACCTCCACCAAAAAAAAAAAAGGAAAATGAAAAAGAAAATCTTTGGCACTTTTTTTTCAACTACTGATGCATTTAGTTTGTTTGTCTCTTGCAGATAGGGGTGGGCCCAACTATTTACCCTCAAAGACCTGGACAGATAGAATGTGATGTATGCCTTCATTTACGTTCTGATTTTATTCCAACTGATGCTGCTTTTACGAATGAAATGAATCTGGAATACCTAATCTTTTCCTTTGGATCTCACTCCTTAATTTATCTGTGGTTCACTGTTGTTAGATTTTATTCTTTATCTGAAGAGTTGCTGGCGATGTGAATGCTCACAGTATTGTTTTTGAAGATGTGCAGTTTCTTTGGTTAGGCTGAAATCTTTTTTTTTTAGGACTCTATGTTCTTGGGCTAGTGTTTTTTCTAATATGGATTGCACTCTAATTAGACTACTCTTCTGTACACTGTAATGTTGGTGCTCGGGCTGGTAAGTTTTTGTTCTAAGCCCTTTTTTGTACTGGCTGTGGGGCTCCCTTTGTATACCCCTGTATACTTGGTGGGGTGTTTTCCTCACTTTGTCCTTCTTCCCAATGAATTTTCTTTGCTTATTTATCAAAAATATTTATTTGAGAATTAATTTGAAGAGTCCATTTGGAGATAGCTTTTATTCCTTTTTGTTATTACTGTAATTATTTGGAAAATTTGAAGTTGATCACCAATTTTTCCATGTGTTGAATGCACTTTTATAGAGTGGTTAAGCTTTAAGTAAGGCATGGATAGTGTTTTGTGTGTATTCCCTTGAAAATCTGTATTCTCTAACGTTCAATGCTTCTTCTCGACTTTTTTAAATGGCCCTAATTTTTTGATTGTTCAATTTTAATATTAAGTGGCTGTCTGAGAACTTTATATAGTTAAGGCTTTACTTTCTCTCGTGTTATTGTTTTCACTCTTGTGAAGAAGTCTGTTTTTATTAATGATGAATCTACTTCTTGGCTGATGATTGGTCTTATTTCTTCTGCATTTGCATCTTCTCTTATTGTAGTTTTATATGAAAACTGGAGAATGTAAGTTTGGGGAAAGATGCAAATTTCATCACCCTATTGATCGATCTGCACCAACAGCTACAATGTTACAACAAAATATTAAGCTCACTCTTGCAGGTTTTCCTAGGAGAGAGGTATGGTTTATACTTGGAGTCTCTCTCTCCCTCTCAGATTCATAAATTGTAGGAAAGGAATATCCACATCTTATGAATAGAAAGGTGGAATAATTTTTTTTTCTATTGCAAAAGAAACATGTTATTTTCTGATTAATCTGTATTTTTTTTCCTTATTCTGCCTCTGCATAGATTTGAATGTATTCTTATGTTTTCATTTACAAGAATTTTTTTTCTTGTGTCTGATCACTTTTTAAATTGTGCCCTTTGAGGGCTTGACTTGAGTGGTAAAGGGCTGGGCTGGGGGTTATGGATGTTCCAGGTTCAAGCCCTACCGAGGAACAAAAGGGAAAATAAACAATATTTACTCTATTAGGAAAAAAAGTGATCACCTTTTCAATTGTAATATTTATACAAGTATCATAAAGCTTGTTATGTATGTTAAACCTCTGTATGCTTTTTTTTAATGTATTTATTTTTATTAATTGACATTTGCAATGTGTTTTCTTATACTTAACTGGTAATCTTTACACAGCATATGAAAGCATTTTCAAGGCAGATTAGACATCTAACCCGATTAGTTTTGATTTTTTTTTCTTTTTCTTGTTGCTAATAAATAAAGCTTAGTCCTCAAAACCAAACTGATTCAACTGTATGTGATGGCTTGCTTTTTACAGGCTCAACTCGCTCAAATTGAATAAAACTAGTCCAGGTTGCATGAAACATAAAATGTTTTAGAAGGAAATGTTTGAAATATAACTGAAACTTAATGATAGTGTATTGGTCAGTGTTTCTTACTACCTAGAGGCTTGAAACCATCAATAAAGGATGAAATGGAGGTTGTTGTTTGTTCATCCCAGAAGATGCTTGACAATCTGCATTACAGTATGCTTATGTGGTTGATTTTCCTGAAGACATGACTGTGCCAAACACTCCTGATATTTTAGATCCATTTGATTTACATTCTGACCTAGTTTGATTGACCATCTGCATAACAACAGTATGCTTATGTGGTTGATTTTTCTGATGACATGGCTATGCCAAACACTCCTAATATTTTAGATCCGTTTGATGACAAAGATTCTTTTTGCATATATTAATTACCATTTACGTGTTTGACTGTCAGTTCTTTCACATAGAAGAATTGGTGTAGTAATGCAATAGAAGAAATAAATTTTAGTAGTTTTAAAATGATTAAAGTGATTTCTATATCAAATTAAGATTTTATGCTAGTTTTGATTATTTCGTTCTAAAATAATTGTGTACGTTAAATTAGGATGTTATAGTATATGGTGTTTCCTTATTGTTTATTTGTTTAAGTTGAATTAGGAGTCGTTTTCAAATTTGATGTTATGGTACATAAGAATGTACCTTTGTTAAAGAGATTATTCAATCGGTAAAATTAATATCCTTGTTTTTAGATTAAAATTCATTTGTTGTTTCATGTCAAAGCAAAAAGCACTCTTTTTTGATAAGAAGTGTATCACTTTTGTTAGAATGCTTGAGGCTACATCTGAAAGAGGGCGTTATAATGCATAATCTATCGTTCAGTAGGAGATCATTCTTTGGATAGATCCTTTCACTTCCAAATCTGGGTAGAGATAGAAATATCATTCTATGCACTGTGAGTCTAAATCCTACGGATTGGGCCTTAGAAAATTGGTAGTTCAACAACTTTGATGATGAACATGGAAAAAATTTCTTGAAAACTTATGAACTAAAAATGGAAAATATTCAACTAAAATAGCTTAGTAATTTTAGCAAGCATTTCATAGTTGTAATAAATTCTTGCTAAATTTCTACTTTAGGTAGTGGTTCACTTATTGTGAAATTTCTGTTTCTTTTAGTAGGTTTTTGCAAACTCTACTTAATAACTTAAATTAAGTTTAAATTAAATTTTTTTAACATATACTCTTGTTAAGTTTAACTTAATTTTTTACCCATATTGATTTTAACTCATATATATATATATATTAATTCTAAGAAATAAATTTATTTTAAATCGTTCATATTGTTATTGCATTTAAGGTTACATTTTTATTTCATTCAAATATAATTTTATTAAATTCGATTCAGCTTAATTGAATTAATAAAAATTTAAGATTCCTAACATGTAAATGAAATATTCAATAAAGTAATGAAATTATATATATTTTAATATAAATCCAAATATCTGCTTATGGCTTTCACAGCGGATTCAACAAGGGGGACTAGAGGCGTAAGTTCTGTGGTGTGCTGTGCACCCCTAGCCACTTTTTGGGTGATGTGGAGTCAAAAGGTTCGTATTTTTGAGAAACGAGCTTTAGAAAGTTGTGGGGTGTTATTGGTCTTTGCCCTCCGACGATGCAGAGAATTCACCAACTCTCTGTTTGATTATGAAGCTTGCTTAATAGGTTTCCTTTAGCTTTAGTCTCTTTCTTGGTGTCTTACATTTGGGAGTGCAAATGGGGTTTGGGTTTCCATTATTTATCACACAAAAGTATGTCTCATGCTTCTTGATTTGTAGCTATTTTCTTTTAAAAAATTTCTGTACACCAACTCTCCTGTTTGATTGTGAAGCTGTTTAACAGGCTTCCTTTAGCTTTAGCACTCATTGGGGTCTTACATTTGGGAGCATATCAGGTTTAAAGTAAAAAAAAATCCATAGTGTATTTTAGTTCAAGTGGGGTGAATTGTTGAGAATCCTAGAAAGTATTATATTCTTCAATTTATGTTATGTTTAAAAAATTGTAATGTAACATTTAGCAAACCTATCAATAAAAAGCAGAAAAGAAATGCAATGTGCTTGCTTAAGTAATAGGGGAATCTTTCTTGTAGAAGCCCAATTTTTTAGTAGTTGGATTATTTGAATGCTTGGAACACCACTACTTTTTTTTCTTTCACCTCATAGTATAATTTGTCAGAGAACTAATGCTGCATCAAAGAGCTTGTAAGATCTGTCTTTTTTTTTTTTTTTGTTTTGAGATATCACATAAGAATTATTTTGTGTCAAAGTAAGAAAGATTTTCTAGGCTGCATTGTTGGCATCTAATATATTCCTCTTTATGATGAAAAAGGGGATTGGAAGAAGGGAGTTTGATAATGGTGGGAACTTTTTGAAAGATAATAAAATAAAAATGAATGAATGAATCTATCTTGCATTGACAGCGTTGTTTCACAGAGTTGATACTCCTTCAAATCTGTAAACATTTAGGATGATTTTACACATGCATATCCATATTTCATCTTCTGAGATGATCAGTTCCCTGAGGTCAAGGGCCATGGAGGCAAGCCAAGGATGGCTTTTGCTTTAACCCTTCACATATTAAGAAGGAAGAAATCAAAACCATCCATATCTTGCTTTATTTTTAGTATTTTTATTTTTATTTTTTTGGTTTTCTATTATTATAAATGGTTCCACACAAATGATGTCTTATTTATATTTTCTTACGATACAATCAAGCACAAAAGCATTAACATTTTGACAGGTACAATTATCTGCTCTTTCTACTTGAAGACTGGCACTGCAAGCAAGGTATAACATGCAGATTTGATCACCCGCCCCCAGGAGAGTGTAATGGCCATGGCAACATCGCAAGGAGACATCGCATCTGGTGGGAGGGGATGAAAGAGAGTATTAAAGTCCCTTGAAGAACAGGAGGTTGTTGGGATGAATGATATAATAGGAGTAGGATTTTTCTTTGTTTCTAACTGGGTGTAATATATGCCTAATGTTTCAGGATGAAGGATTAATTGCATGGGCTCGTTTTACTTAAATTTGTGGCTAATCAGCATATTTTGTGTAGTAAGCCTTTTATTGATTGTCAGCATTGTAATAGTTTTGAGGAGTAGTGTTTGATTTTCTTGAGAAAGGATGCGTACATATGAGGTATTATTTGAGTCAAAAAATAGCTTTGTTTGGAGCACATCGAGATTCATACAAACATATTGATCCCCATTTTGTATTCCATTCCACTACTATAAATTAATGATGAGCTTAAGAGATATGCCTCTATTGAAGTAATAAGAAAGGGCAATTTGTTTAGGAATATATGATATGTTTTACTTTTATAAATGGAGTGAAGAAAGTTTAAAGTTTGAGCAATTGTTAGTAACTTCCATGTAAAATTTCAAGTATCTGAGATTAGGTTGTTGTATTGTATTTTTAATGGATTTTCACAAGTTGTATTTAGATGCATTCAATTTTTTATTTTCCATTTTTATTATAGACCATGATTCAATCCCCTTTCTATGATCGGATGGCAGTTGAATCTATTCAGTGGTTGTGAAACATGCCAGCATCTAGTTGAGTAGTAATTCAGGATGGCTCTTGTTTTTATTTGTTTATTTATTTATTGAAGGGATAAGTTTTAAAGTCTCCACTCCCACCTCTCCTCAGGCATGCCCAATAATAGAAAGAAGAGCCTCATCGGTTTAGACTCAAGCTGTTGAAACAACAAGTAGGGGTGTGGCTTTAACAAGTCAGACATATACTGAAACAACTCATTTGATTAAAAGTTTTAAGTTTAAACTGACAAGCTCGCCCGAGATTTTTGAAAAATATAGAGCTTATCAACAAAGTTCTCAAATCAATAAAAAAAGCAAAGGTTAAGTTATAATTCAATATGATCTTAAATTGACTCGATTGGTCAAGGTATTAAAATTCTGATTAAACTTGTCATCAGTTTGAATCCGATACATGATGGCTCAAATTCACTTCTGATGTAAACTACTCAAACGAATCATTTTGAGTCCGATTATCTGTACGGGTGTAAGTTTGAGTCAAGTTAAGCAAGGGACAGTTTGTTTTACATTTGATGTCACTTCAAAATTGAAGAGGAGGGAGGAAGGGTGAGGTAACACAACAGAAAACCAAGACGCAACCAAAGTGACAATGTGGTATGACAGTCCGCTGGCTTTTCACCTTGACCTGAAGGGGATAACTACACCATAATTGGTGGTGAGTCGTGGCTGAGGATTTCAGAGAGCTGGCAGAAGCAATCAACAACCTGGAAACCCGAAACCTGAAACCTGAAACCTGAAACAGAGAGAGAGGTGTAGCCAGCACCAGCAGCAGCATCACCAACAAGCCCCAAGTTCCAGAGGCAGAGAGAGAGAGAGATAGAGAGGAGGTGCTGGCTCTAGTCCCACCCCCAGGAGACGTGGCAACAAGAAGGAAGAAAGAACAAACCAGTGAGGAAAAGCCGAAAGGAAAAAGGAAAAGGAAAAATGTATCTGAAACACAGTCAGTGGAAGAACGTCAGCCAATTCTGACTCAGTCACCAGAGAGTCGTCTGAGCTTACTTTCCAAATCACTGGATTCGCATTCTCCCCATTCCTTTCCCACTGTGGGCCATGGTCCTCCATTCTCCGGAAGAGATGAGAGGTGGAGAAGGACTTCCTCATCCCCATCTCCTCGATGACAACTCTTCAATATCAATTCTTCTTCTGCTGTCGCTCGTTTAAGCTTCCATTGCCCTCGCCACCTCCGCCGCCTGATAAGGGTTCCTTTCACTTTATTTTTTCCTTTTGATGTTGTACCTTGTAAGTTGTTCCCATTTTGGCATTTTTAATTAGAATTGTTTATTCAGGAGGAGGAGGGAGGAGAGGGACGATGGATGTCAATAGAAAGGCCCCTGACATTCCTACGCTTTTCAGGAGGTTCTGGAAAGTAGCGGCTCCGTACTGGTGGTCAGACGACAAGGTACAAGCCAGATTGCAGCTGGCGGCTGTGTTTACTCTCACTCTTGGAACCACTGGGATCAGTGTCGGTTTCAGTTTCCTAGGCCGCGACTTCTACAATGCCCTCGCCAGTGAGATTTCCTCACTTCTCTACTTTGGCTTTGTTATTTTGATTCATGTTGTTTTGGTAGTAAATTGCGACTACTTGTTTGATCAATGCAAGACAAGGACCAAGAACAGTTCACCAAGCAACTCTTGTACTATCTTGGCAGTTTTGCTGGAGGAATTCCGGTGAGCATATATTGCCGCACTTTCTTAGGTATTGCCCGCTGAGTCTTGTCTTTCCTTCATTACTGACTACTGCCGCCGGCTAACTTTTTTTTTTTTTTTTCTGACCAAATAAGTTTTTCTATCCTTTCTCTTTTTGTTTTCTATTTTTTTAAATTCATGAGAAAATACGAAAAGAAATTAAACAACTGACCTCAAGGTGTGTAAAGCTTCTATCTGGAATTTATAATCGATTAGTTTTCTTAAAAATTTGTTGGTGTTGTCATGATTCTGTTAAATTGAAACTTGGCACCTGCCTGTGACCAGTCATGATTCTGTTTAAATCTGAGAGTATGCAAGTTAACACCCCTTGTCTGCTTGTCTTACCACTGACAACAGCCTAATTTGAAGTATGTCTTCAATGCTATCAGATCCTAGGCAGATAATACTCGTCTCTTTTAGGCAATTATTTTTTTGGATCATAAACCAGAGGTGTGATTTATTAATATAATAATATAAAATATGCAAAAGAAGGATGGAAAATTTTCTTTCCTTAAAAAAATAATCTTACCAGTTACAAAACAAATTTTTATACAATCATTAAGATCAAACCAACATAACCAGCTTAGGCTAGTGTCACAAACCGTTGGCCAATTGAGTTGTAAAACTGAAAGTGAAACTCCTTTAAAATAAATAGTACGAGATGACCACAAAGAGGGATAAAAGTGAATTTAATCCCATAATATTCTTTAGATCTCCCTTTGTGTGAAAAATCTTTGTATTCTTTTTTGCCAAACAATCTACACTAGAGTGAGGCAAGTACTTTGCCACAAAGTCTTGTCTTTGTTTGCATTCTCCAAACCTCTAAAAGTAATGGTAAACATATCTCCCATGCTCATTGAAGGAACGCACTCCAAACTTGTTTAACTTGAAAGCTTATGCCATAGCAATAGAGGAAAAGGTAATCCGTCGACTCTACATCTCCTTTGCATAAAGAACACCATGGAGGACTCAAGGATTTGTCAGTTTGTCTCAACTGTAAAATGTCATTGATACTTACCTTCATATGTGCTATTAACAAACAAAGGCCTCAACCTTTGAAGGGGCTTTGATTGCCAAGCAAAATCTTGGTTGATGGAACAAGATGAGATGAGGAATCATGAAGCCTCTTCCAAGAAGAAAAATTTGATAGTTAACAAACTTATGAAGGATAAAGACCAAGCTCTTGAATCTGCTGTAGAAGAAGATAGATGCATGGAACCAAAGGAAGACATAAATCCATGGAGGACTTCAGTTTTTGTATAAGTAAGATTACAACGAAACTTAAGGTTCCAAGACGAGGGAAGAAATGTCAAGAACAGTTGAAATGATAAGACTTTTTCACATAAATGACTATATAGGTCTAGATATTGTGAACAAAGAGGTTGGTCGCTCAACCATAAATCTTCCTAAAAATGGATTTTTCCCCCATTTCCCACCGCAAAATGGGTAAATAGAAAAACAGTTGAAAGCTTGAGCTATTATGGCCTTACAATGACATTTGTGTGACCATCTAACCACTATAGTGTGCCATCCATTTGGATGTGTCCAATAGATACTTGTAATAGCATGATGCCAAAAACTATTCCTTTCCCTTGGAAACCTTCAAAGCCACTTTCTTAGAAGAGCATGGTTTCTCAAAGGAACTTCCCAAACCCTAAGCCTCCTAGCTCTTTTGACCTACATACAACATCCTAACTGATAAAGTAATCTTTCTTACTTTCCTGTGATCCTTCAATCATGGAAACAATGAGGAAAAGACGATATTGAAAGGTTGTGCTTGGTTTAAGTCTTTAAGAGAATATAAATGAGAATGTAGATGAAAGATCACAAAACCATGTGGGAGATTGAAATTCGAGTGTTGATATGAGTTAGTTTTGGTTTAATGAGAATGAATTTTATATTCTTATTCACATTTCTAATAAGTCATTTGAAGACAGTAGTGGATTTTAAATGAAACGAATTTCCGATGGCTGTCCTCAATTCTAGCATTCCAAACATGCTCTTACTAGCTTGAGAAAGGAATCTAGTTTTATTAGATTTTTTTAATACTATTTCCATTTTCCCTTATACTTTCCAAGGCCCAAGTGGAGTATTAACATTCTTTTGGAGGGCATCTCTTTTGCAAGTGCTGAATTCATTTGTCATTAGATGCATAAATTTTGTTACTTTAATTTTTTAATGAATTTATGGGACCTTATTAGTTCTGTTACTTTCCCCTGGCTTCATAGTGTAACGGTGGCTGTAGGTGATTTTTTCATAGTACGTTGGGTTCATATTCAGTCGCATGTGCTTTTGATCTTTCTAATTTGTATATTGCTCGTGCATTATCTTGGCTTGCAGTTCTTTGTGTTGAGAGATTATGCCAGAGAAGTTCTGGCTTTGAGATGGAGATCTTGGATGACAAGCTATTACATGGAACGCTATCTAAAGAATCGGACTTTCTACAAATACAATCTCAATCCATAGTGATAATCCAGATCAGCGGATTGTTGATGATTTTAAGTTCCTTCACAGGAACAGCACTTTCATTCTCTTTGACACTTTTTAATGCTGCCGTAGACCTGATATCATTTAGTAACATCCTGTATGGCATCTACCCACCGCTTTTTGTTGTACTTCTTGCATATTCAATTGGTGGAACAGCTATTAGTGTTTTCCTTGGAAGGGTAATTTTTCTACCTTCTTGAAACCATTATTTCGAATTTGCAGTAAAACTTTATGCAACAGGAAATATTCTTACTCCACTCGATAGGATATATTTTCTCTGTGAGTTCAGGGACTGGTAAATCTAAATTTCTTGCAAGAGAAGAAAGAAGCAGATTTTCGTTATGGACTTGTACGTATTCGTGAAAATGCTGAATCAATTGCGTTTTATGGTGGTGAGGAAAGTGAAATGCAACTTTTGCTTCAGCGGTTCTGGAAATGCCTTTGAAAATTTAACAGTATGGATCCCTTTTATTTTTTTCTGTATGCATTTCCATGATTATGGTTTCACTGTTTGCAGTTGAAGGCTTTTGGCCTGAGGATATCATTTTCTCTAAGTCCTTTATTCTAATTCACATATTTCCTTTCAATTTGATTGCAAGCACTTCAATCCCATTTCTTATTTGAGGGTCATTTTAACATGGTAATAGTATTACCTTGTATTTTAACACTCTTCTGGTTGTTTCACTCTCAAATTTTTCTCTCTTTATTTTTATATTCAGTGTCATATTGTGATAATAATTGACTGATTAAATCTTTGTTTGCAATCTGGGAACAGTAAATGAGTTTTTATGTGTGACTTGAAGCATTAGTGATATAGAAATTCTTACGGTTAACTTCAATATCCATATGGATATTGTGACCTGAGATACTGGATACTTTTGGGAATACTGATGTTTTGTGATCATCAATTCTATTTTGGAAGCTTCATTTCTATATATGAGAAATAGGTAAAAACATTTCAGCATGACTGGTTGAATGTGTTTGCAATGTGTGGTTCAGTACATGGTTGGTTGTCTTTGGTGGCAGTTTGCCATTTGGCACCCTTTTGATGAATGCCAGAGATGGTCCAATCATTTACATGACTTTTCTAGTAGGCAAGCAACAGAAAATATAGTAAGAACCCCACTAAATGGAGTGCAACCTTGGGATATAGGAAGTATGATGGAGATCATAAAAGCTGAAGAAAAAAAAGAAGAAAAAACCTATCCCGCACAAAATGCTAACCTCTCCACAAAATCCAGTCTTTTGAGAGTGAAGAAGATATACAAAAATGTCACTAGATATGGTGCAGTCTTGGTGTGTAGGAAATATGCATGGAAACTATAACAAAACTTAAAAACCTAAGAGTTTGCTTGAAGAGGTGGCCTGCCTATCCTGTCTAATACAATGATTAAAAAGTGAAGTAAAATTGGATTTCTGTTCTTGTTATTTATGGCTTGGACTATGAATATTTGTATAACAAGGAATGTAAGTTTGTCCCATATAGTTCTTAGTGAGGGGAGGTTAGGTGGAATGATGAGATGTCCGAGTTTGAGAAGGGAGTGGGTTGGAGAATGACAGCTTACATATCTAAGAGTCCTAGATTTAGAAAGAATCTTGAGAACCAGGGAGCATAAGCAATTTTTGGTCTTCTTCTTGCAGAAAAAATTGGAGCATGAAGTAGTCTCTATATGCATCATATGATGATGTGATGCTGGACACATTTTCTGGGTCCAATGTTGTAAAGCTTCATTCTCAACATGCAGTTATATCTTTATATGATCCATCTGACTTCAAATTTTCTATTTTGCAGCAATTGTTGATTTCTTCTAGAAATCTTGAGTTCTTTACCAATGGCTATCGCTACCTTATCCAGATTCTTCCAGCTGCAGTTGTTGCTCCAATGTATTTCTCAGGAAAAATTGAGTTTGGTGTCATAAATCAGTCTGTATCTGCTTTTAATCACATCCTTGGTGATTTTTCCCTCATTGTATACCAGTTTCAGGCGATAAGTGCCTTCTCAGCTGTCATCGATCGACTTGGTATTTGGTTTTGCCTTTTTCCTCCTGCATGTTTTGTTTGAATTTACATTTTTCCAACCACTTGAAAGGAGATCGCCTGGTTCCTTAACTTGCTGCTAAGTGAGCAGATTTTCTAGGTCCACCAATTAGGCAATCTTTATGGTAAGGGTTGAAACATAAAATCAAATACAGCATAAACAGCAAAGATGGATCCATTTTTCACTTGATAATTGAGATACACATCAGTCTGAACATTAACCTGGGATAGGATGGGGTTATTCTGGGTTAGGAGAACTCCTGGTAACCTCATGCAATCTGTAGGTGTTGTTTTTGGAGTCTCCCTCCGCTGGATAAAAAAGAAAACAATTGCGCTTTGATAGAATCCTGGGACCATTTTACTTCAGTTAATGTTTCTTGACTCATGTCAATTTTCTTAATCCATTTTGTTCATCCATAGATTCCATACTAGCTAGCTGTCTGTCAATATAGTGAAGGAGAAAGCTGTTTTTCCCAGCTGTCATCTGTTGATAATAGCTGTAGTGCAGGCAAAAATGATCTCCAATAACATGTAGTTCTGTGGTCAATGAATAATCTAAGGTTATGTGATTTCTATACGAGACTGATTTTTCTTTTTGATGCTTTGGTGTATTACATGAGTGGAAGTGTTTTGCTTGTATCAAACATATATATTTAACTGGAGATTTACTGCTTTTTTCTGCTTGAGCTTTAATATTGGAAATAATAATGCATCTTTGTCACCATTGCACATATACCTTACTTATGTTGTATTATTCTTTTCCTTGTCTTTAATTCTGCTCCACTAGTAGTAAAAATAGAAAAGTATAAGAACATTGACTTCTTTTCCTGTAAGGTTGTCTAATCAGGACCTGTGATACCCAGATCCTTCAATTTTACCCTACATATGCTTGTCGACATGACATGGGAGTGGGTATGGGATACTTGTTGGGCACTCCTATTTTATTTGATCCTATTTTTTGCGTTTTTAGTCAATTATCTGTGCCCCGAAATTTGAGTTGTGAAGGATTAGACACCTAGATACACACCCACATACAACACTCATACCCAAACCTTTGTTATATAGATTAGGGCAACTGGGTTTTATACCAGTTGCCGAAGCCACCTCCAGTTGCCGAAGCCACCTCTTGAGCCATGAGAATTGGTGAATCTTTGAATTTCTGTCTAAGTTGACTGAATACAACTTGTAGGCACAATAATTATCTTTTTGACCCAAAAATGAATCTTCTCTATGATCCAGTTCTGAGACCAACATGTTTATATATATGTATAATTGAAGTAGGCCTTTTCTTATCAGGTATAGAAAGCAGCGAAAGGGTGGAATAGGAAAAGTGCATGGAAAAACACCCTGAAAGAATGGATGAATCTTTGGGGTGAAAGAAAACTTAAGACTAAAAATAGAGGACTCTTTTACAGTCTCTATTTGTATGGATGGCAAAATCAGCAATGGATCAGAGTCCCTGTTTGATTTAATTGATAAATCGGAGAGAAGTTGAGGTGAGGGTTTGATGGCTTTTTTCTTTTGTGTCTCTTTTCTAGATGCAACTCATATGCTAAGCAAATGTATGGAATATACACCCCTCTTTTTTAGTATATTTCCTGATAAAAGATATGGTTTTAGATTGTTTAGGTTCTTTTGTTTGGGAATTTAATAGAGAAAACTATTGTAAGCTGCACTCTCAAGTTGATTATCTAGCATTATAGTGAGGACATACCCTTTAGCACTGAGGTATGGATGAAGATGCTTGTCTTAAGGGAGTGTGGGCAACTGAGGGTAGCACATTGAGGGTCATAGCAGTGAAAGGGTCACAAAGAGCCCTATGGATGACACTTTTGATTCTATACTTTATAGCTACCTCCCTTGAAGGATGGTTCTGACCATCTTCTGGATCTTTAACTTGGTATTTCCATGGGGAATATTTCTATCAGGGTCTGAAAAAAATATCTTCTAAACCTTTTCTTGAGGTTCTACAAATAAATCTGCAGAAGAATCCCAACCAAAAAGTGAAATAAAGTAGAAAATCTATAGGAATTATTTTCTTTGTGGGTTTAGGCCTGGCTTTGAAGAAGGTTAGTGTTAAACAACCAACTCTCCTAAAAGCTCAAGCTTGTAGGATTTGGGTTTAATATATGACTATCATGCCTTGCGCTCCTCCGTGGCAGCCCCATACCGCACGTGGAGAGGCAAACAAACCAAACAAAGTCCTCTATATGGGCTTTCAAATCAACAAATGGGGAATAAATTGCAGAGAGGTGATTTGAACTCAGAACCTCTTGCCAAATGAAGCTCTAATACCATGTTAAACGATCAACTCTCCTAAAAGCTCAAGCTTGTAGGATTTGGGTTTAATATGACTACCATGCCTTTAACAGTTAGTAGTATTATGTGTTCTTTTACAATATTCTTTTTTTCCTCGTTGGATCAGAATGAATATTATCAATTAACAAACACCTTATGCTTATTAATGGCAGATTATGAGTCACATTAGTCACATTTTACAATTTGATTGATTCATCTATTCTTCTTAAAATACTGAGGCCATAAAGGTGGCTTCCACTGGTTCTGTAACGGACACAGAACTAGTTCCATCAGCTTTAGATTTGACTATGAAATCAGGACTCTCAAGCCATCCCACTTTTGATTGAGGCATAAATTTTCCAACTTCGAACCCACCTCAGCTGAGAAACTTATAAGCTCTAGTAATTCTACTTTGATTATGTTGATTTGGTAGTCTTTGTATATCTTGTGCAAGTGGCCGGTGCATGTAGGTTGGCTCCCCTTTTCAGTATGCGTCTTAGAGTACATTAATTTTTTTGTCTGAGAAAAAGAATAAGATGTTTTAAGCCTCATTTTATTTAGTGTTAGCGGGGGTCCGATCAATTCATGCATATTGCCTTGGACCCACTTCAAAACCGTTTGTCAAATTGCCGCAGATCTTTATCATTTTCGTCTTTCCGAAGACCACTTGGTCACATGGTTGTCTTTACCATGAGTTGTCATGGATCCAAGAACCATTTGGCCATGTTCACTTTATTAGGACCTGTGAATATAGATGTTCAAATTATCATACATAGATAGAGGGTAGATATCTTGAATTAGATCATAGGCGGGACTTTCTTTTTACCGCGCCAGCTGACATTTTCTAGGCCTTATCTTTCCTCGTTGCTCCTCGACTTGAATCGTGTGCTTCTTTGGTGCAGTTAGTTAGACAGGAACTTAACATCTTAGGTGACTCTCCTGTTGTCCTCTATGAAATGAGAGAAGAAAAGAAAGCTTTTCTTTATTGAATGAGTGAGTTACATAGTATGAGACAACTATATATATACAGAATAATGGAACAAAAAGGAAACAAAATAAAGTGTAAAAGGAAGGAGGATAATGTCTGGAGTGGGAGATAAACGAAGAATATCCCAGGAAATATTCTTTTATTCTCAACCTCCCCCTCAATTTGGAGCATATAGGTCAAAATCTGTAGCTTGTTCCTGAATGTCTTCGTTCTAGGACCTCCCCGAGAGATTTAGTGAACAACACGCTGAGTTGGTCGCTCGAGGTTAATGGCCAGGAGTCATGCATCTTGATGCGATCTTCTCTCTGATGAAGTGTGATCTACTTGATATGCTGATCCTCTCATGAAGGACTGGGTTGGATGCGATGTGGAGATCATCTTGATTATCATGTGAAAGCCGTTTGATTCATCAGCCCACGAATCATAAGCTCTTGAAGAAGATGTCTTAGCCATATGAGCTCACATGTCGCCAAGCGGTAGCTCGATTACCTTGGCCCATGATGCGGCTATAACATCGACTGCTGCTTACTCTTCGGGATGCTAGGTTACCGCAGTAAATACCACCTGATACCGGAAGTTTCTTACTCTTCTAGGATGCTAGGTTTCCTGATAAATCCACAATACCTAGAAATTGGGCGTCTATCTATGAGTGAATTTGCCAGAGTACGCATCACAATATCGATGATGTGGGTGTGGCGCATGTTTCGTATAACACCCCTTGGCTTTCCTAATATAACGGAGATCTGAATCACGCATCCAGTGACTATCACATGGTGATTGCAAGAATTGGTTAACAACACTCAGGAAAGGAAGCGTTTGGTCGGGTTGATGGTGAGATGTTTAGTTTCCCATGAGTCGTTTGATATCCCCCTTGATCCGTAGAGGCTCCCCACGTCACGGTTCGGGAAGCGACACTCGGATCCATAAGAGTGTCTATGGGTTTCTTGATCTAGCATACACATCTCTTAATATTTGAGGCATACTTTCTGCGATTCGCTAACCACCGGTTTAGATTGTAGTATACGATCGAGAAAATCTTTTGAGTTTACGAGTCAGTTTGAAAGTGGGTGAGAAGAGATGTTGTTTGACCTCTGAATACCATCGATCATTGCCGTGATAACAATGTCATCCCCATAAACAATCAAATAAATGCATTGCCTTGAGCTTGTATGATGATAGAAAATTGAGTGATCTGTACTCAGGAGTCATCTCCGACTCCTTAACCAGATTCATCGGCGAACCCGAGCTCGGGGTGCTTGAGCCATATAATGAATGGCGTGGCCTACTTCTGATTGGAAACCGCGGTAATGGCCGCAGTGGTTGTGTATAGACCTCCTCTGCCCGGTCGCCATGTAGAAGACATTTTGTGTCCAGGCGATACAAAGGCCTGCTGGTGCATAGCGGCCGTAGATAGGAGAGCGAATAGGGCAATCTTAGCGACGGGGAAAGGTATCATAGTAGTGAACCATAGACTGAGTGTACCCGCACGCAGCTAGCAGGGCCTTAAGACTGATCCACCCAGGGCATCGGGACCAATCGATCCTTGTATACCTGTGAAACATCCAACATGTGTTTTGCTAGCAGGTAAAGTAACTAGGTCCCAAGTGCCACTAGAATGTAGAACAACCATTTCCTCAACCATTGCCTGTTTCCAGTCCGAATGGGATAGAGCCTTATGCATAGTTTTTGGAACAGAAACAGAACATAAGGTGGAAACAAAGGCAGAGTGTGGGGAAGATAAACGATGATAAGTCAGGAAATTATAAATAGGGCCGGGGTTCACAGGAGGAGCAGTGCCTTCACGAATGTGATGGGAAGATCGGCGGAAGACGGCAAGACCGGCGTCGTGGAGGAGGGTGCCATAGGAGATGAGTTAGCCGGAGGCACGGTGTCAGTACGTGAGCGACGATTATAAACCTGCAATGGTCGAAGTGGAGTAGTTGGAGGTACAAGTGAGGTATCCGAGATGGGATAAAGAAGGGGTAGAGATATGATATCAGAACTGGGTGGGTGGTTGATAGGGAACATTGAAGAGTTCTCAAAAAATGTGACATTGGCAGAGATAAAGTATCGATGTGTATCAGGAGAGTAGCAGCGATATCCTCGTTGAAGTCGGGAATAACCGAGGAAGACACACTTTGTGGCTTTGGTTGACAACTTGTCTTGTCCAAAAGTAAAAATATGGAATGAGAACATACGATCAAGGCAGCGGCGGGGGAAGAATAGAAGGGGTTGATTTGGAAAGGATGGAATAAGGGATTGATAATGCGAGACGGATGATGACATATAATTAATCAAATAACAAGCGAAATTTAAGATAGCCTTCTCCCAACGTTGAGGAACCTTGATGGAATGGAAGAGTGGGAGTAGTTTCAACTAAATAGCGGTTCTTGCGCTCTCGACCACTCCCGTTGAGGAGTGTAAGCCTGAAGTTGATGAAGAATCGTATGAGGACATAAAGGTGGAGAATGGCTTAGAATGTTCACTGCATTATCATTTAAGTAGAGATCTGAATTGAAGTATTAAATTGAGTTCGAAGTTCGACATGAAATATACGGAAAATAGAGAATAACATTTCGAGGTTTCATTAAAAATACTTGAAGTACAACGAGAATAATCATCCTATAAGTAATAAAGTATTGGAGCCCAATTGGGCCTTCGGTCAGGGAGGACCCCGAACATCAGTGTGGAATGACTCGAAATGAGACTTTGTTCATTGATCTAGGAACTTGGGGAATGGGCCATGAGTATGTTTCTCAAGCTGACATGACTCACACTCAATTGAGGACAAACTAGAAAAATGATGAACCATTATCCGAAACTTTGAAATATTCGGATGGCCAAGGCGACTATGAATAAGGAGAGGAGTATCCATGGAAGTGCAAGCAGTGGAAGATGAAGTATTGAGATGAAGGGCCTTGAGCTCACGTCCTATGTCGTCGTCCTCCCACAGTACTCAGGTCTACCATTAACGTGAGTGCTCGTAAAGGTAATCGAGCGATTAAGGTCGCGAGTGACTTGCGATTGAAATCAGTTAAAGAGACAATCAAGAACATAAGACCAGTAAGGGAGTATGGAAGGAAGAGGACATCTTGAGCCAAGTTCCTTTAGCCATGGTTTGAGATCCGTTGGCTAAAGTAATCATGGAGTAAAGTGATGTAATAGTAAGGGAAGAGAAAAAGATCCTTATTACCGGAAAAGATGATCGGAGGCTCTAGAATCGAGAATCCGGGGTCGGATGAATGTGAAGGCAAGTGGGGCATTACCGTTCGCGTAGGCGAAATGGATGCAGAGTTTGCTCCCTGAGTGAGGTGGAGGTAAGCATTACCAGTCTGGGCAACAGACAAAATGGATACAAATTTGGCCGCCTGAGTGAGGTGGAGGTACTCCTTATTCTCGTTGGGCGTAAGAATAACTCCCGAAGGTGGGAATGAGCTCTCTTTGACAGCCATAGAGGAGAAAATAATCAAATAAACTTCTGAATCAACAAAATAGTTACCAGGAGTGATCACAAGGTCTATGCAGGTGCTGAGAATCACAACATAGTGACAAATGACCGGAGATGGGCGCAAAGGAGGAGAATGCCAAGAATTTGTCGAGGAATGAAGTGAAACTCATATTTGTAGGTTTGAATGGAAGAACTAGGGGCATAGGAGGCCTTGTCGGCGGCTGGTGAGTCTGCAGGTGGAAGCGCATCACTAGAAAATGGTCCACATGCCCACACACACGTTGGCGTGTGGAAGCACGTCGATCATTGGTTGATGCCGGGGTTCCTCCTGGTGGGTAGATCAAGTCTCGGTGCACCTGGTGGTGGGGTCTCCAGTCGAAGATGGAGTAGTCGCCGGAAAAGTTCACTGGAAAATATTTTCTTGCAACCGAGGTGGTCTGATGGCAACAAACGATTCCAGAGATGAAGGTGGGTTGGCCGAAGTACGATATGACCATTAGATGGAGTTTGCGAAGTTGGAACCATGTAAACCTAACAGAGCCTTCCATGGCTCGTGCACTATAATGAAATAGAGAGGAGAAAAAAATGCTTTTCTTTATTGAATGAGCGAGTTACAAAGTATAGAGTCACCTATATATATACAAAATAATGAAATAAAAAGGAAACAAAATAAAGTGTAAAAGGAAGGAGGATAATGTACAAAAAAGGTGGGAGATAAACCAAAGAATATGTAGGGAATATTCTTTGATTCTCAACATCCTCCATTCTATACCTTCTTATGAATAAGTAAACTATGTTCATTTTATAGAGACATTTTTTGTTCACTATAGAGACTTTTCTCCCATAACGCATGGTGAACTTTATAGCTGTCTTATGATTTTCTCCACCAATTTGACATAGTTTTAAAAGACGTAAGACGCATGTAAGGTGCAAAAGTCTCCTATAACTTAGGTGTAAGGAGCAACAAAGGCACATGCTTGAGAAGTGAAACATGACCTATGATGCATATTAATTTTATAAAATACAATTCAAAATCTAATCTAATCAATAAATAATTTAAGATTCTAAACATTAAAAAGAAACATTTAATAAAAAAAATAATGACACTAAATTTCAATATATCATTTGAAATTTCAAGAATAGAAGTGTTTGAGAAAGGAGAGAAAAGTTGACAAGGCATGTTTCTTTCATGAGGTTCATGTGTTGGCATAGATGTGCTTAAAGCATGGTTTTAAAACTGTGTTTGACCCAAGAGTTAAACCATCCGAACAATAATGTTAATTAGGTTCTCACTCTAGTTCAGAAACCCTAAATCCTGGTATTTTTATTATGTCATGAATCAGAGCTCTTCTATGTAAACTTTGCCTTGTACAATATTTGTTCTGCTTTCCTGCCTATCCAAATCCTCAAGTATTTTAGCTACATACTATGCTAAGTATCCTGTATTTCAAGGTTTACTGGCTTCTTGTTTCTGCACCCTGGCATTTTGATCCAGTTAACATCAATTCCTGTTTAGTAATTCCACATGACTTCTAATGCTTTTTTTCTCTTTTTTATTTTCCCTCATAAGTCCATTTGTTATCTTCTAAGTGCCTTTGTGCAATGTCATTTGCTGAAACTGACAAAGGAGATCCTTTGTTGGTTAGATGACTTTGAATTGAAGATATTTTAACCCATGATTACTTTTTTAATATCTCTCATGCATGCAGGTGAATTTGATGATATATTGGATAAAAGCAGCCCTAAAGATCTCTCTGACCCTTCAGAAGAAATTAATCTTGTGTACTATGATGTAAAAAGTTCAGCCTTGTTGGAGTCTAATGGATCTGTAGCCATGGACACAGGTGAAAAGTTACTTGATATCGAGAATTTAACCCTCCTTACACCAAAAAGTAGAACTGCACTTATTTGGGATTTATCATTGGAGATAAATGAAAAGGATCATTTGCTGGTAAGTAAGTTTGTTTGCATTTTCTATCCTATGTTGGTAAACTTGTCAATGAAGAGGTTATTCACTTGTGTATAGCTGCATTAACAGGTAACAGGACCTAGTGGGAGTGGTAAGACTTCTTTGTTACGAGCTCTGGCTGGTCTTTGGAGTACTGGAAGAGGAAAAATTGCCTTTTATGTCAAAGATGCTGAAGATTCTCTGCTGGGAGCAGCTCCTCTTGAAGCAACTCCTGCACAAGATGCATATCTGGGAGTCAAACAACCCAGAAGCAAGGGTTCTAGAGGCATATTTTTCCTTCCTCAGAGACCATATATGGTTTTGGGAACACTTCGGCAACAGCTACTATATCCTACATGGACAGAAGATGTAATTCCCATGGCAGGTGGCGATAAACCAGATGGTATGTAGTTTTAAATATAATTTTGGAGAAATAGGACAGTTGATAGATCCAAACTACTCACAAAACTTGTCAGGGTTATTCAAAAGAATTCTATATCACTAAAGAAATGAACTTGAATACAACTAAAATATGCAGTTTTCTTGTGTGTATCTGCTGTAAAAAGTTATCACGAGCCTTAGGTGGTAGCAAAGTTTGTGATCTAGATGATCTCTTTTCCACCTATTTCTTAGGTTTTGGTTGATTTCAACCTTATAAATTTTGGAATTTATAGCACCTATTTCATTTGTATTTTTTTTGCAGTCTAGCTTGGTGGTCGTGAGCTTAAAACCTCAATGATCATATGGTAGGGAGGTTTGGAGGAGCCTAGGTCCATTTATTGATCAAGATAATGCAGATAAATATAGAAATAGTAATTTAGAGATCCAGCATTTCATTGGTGAATAAGACTTTATTGACGACTTTGTCTTTATAAGGGAGGAATATATACTATAGGAATGTGGTGAAAGCAAAAGGGATAGTCTGATCCTGGTTTGTGAAGTTGTGGTGAAGAATCACCATGCGGGATGAATAAGTGGGAAAGTCACAATAAGAGTCTGGAAGATTTAGAAGCAAGTGC
>JAEQBH010001936.1:0-103658 GCA_016808115.1 Tetrastigma voinierianum | reverse complement strand
GCTTTTATTCACTTTTTGGCCGGGAGTCAAGCTTACGGCAAATTTGCTACAAAAGTGTGTCACTTGTCTACTACTCAGGCGTATTATATAGCAAAGAATCAAGCAAGAAAAGAGATGTTATGGATTTAAGAGAGATCTGGTCTAAGAGTCGGGTTTGATGCAGCATGAGTATGTTGCGGTTTTCAGGATAGTCGAAAGTGCTATGGACTCGAAAGCAAGAATACTGCACTCATTCTATAAAAAGCACAATGATGTGAGATATCATTGGTTACGAGATGTCAGCTGAAAAGAGCTTAAGTGCTTAAGAAGATTCACGCATTTTAATCCTTCCTCGATATGATGACAAAAGTTGTTACCGCAGAGAAGTCAAGCCAGGCTTCGGTCACCAAGATGGACTCTAACCGAGATAAAGGAGTGCAATCTCCCTATGTCGGGCTGAAGTGGAGATTGTAATGTGGTCCAGCCCAAATTATAAAGGCCCACTTTCTCTTAAGCCCATTGTACTACAGTGTTTTATTATAAAACCCGAGGAGGCTCGAGAGGCGTGAGTGTAGTGTGGTTTCAGGCGTTAAAAATTGCAGCTGTGCGCTTTTTTCGCAACAAATGTAAACTTTTTTTTTTTTGCAGTCTATTTTTTTTGGCAATCAAAGTGATTTGAAGTCGTGATCCGTGGCTATACAAGCAAGCCGCGTGAGAAGAGGCTGCATTTGTATGCAGATCGATTCAGGCAAAGGGTACGTGAAAAAGGAATCTTTGGGGTATACTTACAAAAGGTTTTCTTATTCAACATCGTATTCGTGAGGACATTTTTCCAGTGAGACTTCACTCAACTGCCTTGATTTGAGGCTAGATCTACTCTATTATTTTTATTCACTATATTTAGACGATTTCATTGCTTGGATTCAAGTGCATCTTCCGATAGTGTTGAAAACTAGGTGTTGGAAACCTAGTTTAGAATTAGGTTTAACTAAATTATTATAGTGGATATTCGGGTGGACTCCGGCCAGTCCCGTGGTTTTTTTCTTCTTCTCACTCGGGGAGGTCACCTTTAAAATTCCTCTCTCGTTTTTTTTTTTTTTTTTGATTATCTCCGCATATTATTTTTCTTGGTTGCATTTTATTGACTCCTAACAGTTGAATCAATAGCGGAAAATATTCACTTTGTGTTTATTTCTCCACTTGTCAAGCTGGAGGGAGAGATCATGTAATGTGGGTCCAATTTAAATTATAGGCGCCACTTTCTCTTAAGCCCATTAGTGGCTACAAGTTTTATTATGAACCCGAGGAGGCCCCGAGGAGACGTGAGTGTAGTGTGGTTCTGTGTAGAAAAAAATTTGCAATGTAAGTAAGTAGCAAAAACTTTTTTTTGCAGCCTAATTTTTCGCAATCAAAGTGATTTCAAGTCGTGATCCTGTGCTAAGGGCAGCTGAAGCAAAGGAGAAGCAAACAGATTTGTATGCAGACTTATTTGTGCAGTGGCAGTGTGAAAAAAGGAATCTTTTTGGGGTATACTTTTACAGAAAGGTTTTCTTATTCATATTAGATTCAGAGGACATTTTTTCGGGTGAGATCTTCATCAATCTATCTCTGAGCCTGAGGCCAGATTCGCCTATTATTTTTATTCACTATATTTAGATGATTTCATTGTTTTAGGATCTTGAAGTGCATCTTCTGACAGATGAAAACTAGGTTTGAACTCTAGCTTGGCAATTAGGTTTTGTACCTAAATTATTATAGTGGATATTTGGGTGGGACTTCGACAAAGGTCCCGTGGTTTTCTTCTTCACTTTCGGGGGAGGTTTTCCAATGCTAAAATTCTCTCCTCGAATTTTGTGATTATCTCCTTGGCATATTATTTTTCTTGGCTACATTTTATTGACTCCTAACAGGTTAAATCAACAAGGGAAAATATTCAGTCTTGTGTTTATTTCTCCACTTGTTGGGCTGGAGGGGGAGATTGTAATGTGGGTCCAGCCCAAATTATAGGCGGCCCACTTTCTCTCTTAAGCCCATTAGGGCTACAGGCTCATTATAAAACCCGAGAGCTCGAGGAGGCGTGAGTGTAGTGTGGTTCTTGTGCGTTAAAAAAATTTGGTAGCAGCTTTTTTTGGTAGCGTAAACTTTTTTTTGCAATTTCAATTTTTTTGGCAATCGTGAGTGACTAAGTCGATCCGTGGCTATACAAAGGAAGGAAAGGATAAGCGCCGATTTGTAGCAGACCGACAGTAAAGGGCAAAGGTGAAAAGGAAATTTTTGGGTACTTTGATGTAAAGGTTTTCTTTATTCGATTTATTCAGAGGACATTTTTCCGGGTGAGATCTTCATCAATCTGTCTTGATTTGAGGCTAGATCTGCCTATTATTTTTATTCACTATATTTAGATGTGATTTCATTGTTTTGGGGATCTTGTAGTGTATCTTCTCGACAGGTTGGAAACTAGGTGTTGAACATAGTTTAGAATTAGGTTTTGTACCTAAATTATTATAGTGGATATTTGGGTGGACTCCGACAAAGGTCCCGTGGTTTTTCTTCTTCTCACTTTGGAGGAGGTTTTCCATGTTAAAAATTCTCTATGTTTTTTTTATTATCTCCTTGGCATATTATTTTTCTTGGCTGCATTTTATTGACTCCTAAAAGGTTAAATCAACAAGGTAGAAAATATCTCGGGCCTTGTGTTTATTTCCCTAACACGAATCCCAGATGAGAGACAAACCCCACAAAGGGAAAAAAAGAATCAAACGATAAAAAGAGCCACCTATTCAACCCCTTTGGCTTGTGCTGGTAACTAAATCACAAGACGCGTACTCCAAAAGATGATCGGAGAGTCTCAAATCTAAATTCGTCAAGTCCTTTGATCTTTTCACTGTACGCGAAGTTATGGTCAGTGTAGAGGTACCACACCATGACACCTCCAAACTTTGTGGAATTCAATACATCTGTTAGGAAGTTATCTATGAGATGATGAGCATCAACGTAACCTTCTTCTTCTTCAGATGCAGTCACCCCCACAAACGCTTTATCATCAGCTATCCATTCATCCCACTCGCTCTTCATAGCGTCGAAGCTGCATGCCGTCGTACTGACAGCAACTTTTGTTGTAGAATCGAACCAGAACGTGATCGAAAAGCCCAGTTTGAATTGCGGCGCCAAGATATGATATTTGTCAGGATGGTGGCATTTCGGAGTGGCGCTTGATTCAACCTGGGAGGTTCCATTGTTGCTGAGGTTTTTAAGAGCCTCAGCAAGCACGTTCCAGTACTTGGTAGTGTTTTCCTCAATGAAGAAGTCGACTTCATCAAGAATAGCTTCATCCCCAAATGGATGATGAAGATCGGAGCCAGATAGTTGTTCCACAAGTTGTTTGCGCTTCCTACAAATTAATTAATGTAAGAAATTATGAGATCTAGTAAACATATTGTTAAATGATTAAATTGCTATTATAGAAAACTAAATAAGTATTTGAAGATGCCTACCGAGAAATGGGACAATGGGTAGAAATATGATATAGGTTAGTAAACAATAAATCTTATTGTATTGTCTTGGAGCAAATTGATGAAGATCATAAAATCTAAGATCCAAAAAGAGGGTGTTAAATTAAATTAAAATTTGTAAATAGAGATGGCAACGTATGGACGTGGGTGGCCCCATCCTAACTCTGCCCGCTTATTTAAATAATTTCTCATATCTGCTTATTAAAAATTAAATGGATAGACAAGTTGGTGTGTATGGAAAATTCTCATACCCGCCTTGTTTAGCCTTTATTTTTAGTTTTATTTATTTTTAATAATGTTTTGTCTTTTTATTATATTGAAATTAATATATTTCATACAAAAATAAAATATTATAAATTTATATAAATTATTTTTAGTAATTTAATTATTACATATTATTTATAATAAATATAAAATAAAAATAACTCTATAATCATTTTTTTAATATAATCAGATAGACATAACGATGCTCGAACCCTCGCCTCTAATCTCGCCCCGTGTTTGGGAAAACGTGGTTTCGGAAAATAAATTCTCATCCCGTCTCACGAAATTCCATTATTCAAATTAATTTCGTTGAATTCCAAATGGTCGTAAATTTAGTGTGTTTTTCGAGGCAATCGAAAGGCCTGATATATTGCTTGATGACACAAGCCATGTGACACATGGCAAAGCGGAGTGTGTCCTATGACGACATAGGACACATGGCATGAGACATGCTATGTGAGTGACACATGGCATAAGACTAGCCGTGTCAAGTGTGTGCAAAAGGTAGCGGGAGATCGGGCCATGGAGAAAGAGCAAGGCGAGAAAAGAAAGAAAAAGGAAAGAAAAGAAAGAAAGAAAGAAAGGGAAATGGAAAAGAGGGTGAGAAAGAGGGAGGAGGCCGACGGGTTCTTCCTTAGTTCACAGGCGTTCCAACAATTAGAACTTGTTGGACCAAGAACTAAAGTTGGTATAACTGGTCGCAGGGCTGTGAGTACATACCGAATCAAGGGGGTTTCAATCGAAGATCCAAATAAGGGAAATCTCGAGATCGGCAGGATCGAGGAAAGCTTTCCCAACCTCGTTTCTACGCTCCAAGAGGTGGGATTTTCCTCTACTTTGCTGATTGCTTTTCGACAAGTGTTCAAAGGGACTCCGGTTAGAGTGCTTCAGGGTCGCTTCATAGCTTGTTGCGACGCCTCAGTGGGCTGTTTGAACCCTGAGTTGGGACTGAAATTCTAGACTGAGGTTCAAGACTGTCCCATGGCCATGTGGGGCCGGATGTGTGGCCTGAGTATGGCATGTTTGTGGCCTGGATTTAGACAGTCCTGGGTTGATTCGACTTTCTATGCCCTGCCAGGGTACGTTTGTGTGGCTTGTGATGGTCGTATGTGTGGACTGCTTGTGGACATCTTTATGCCACAATTGGTCGTGAGAACCAAGTTGTCGGCTTGCTGATTGACTCTGCTGTGATAATTGTTGATTGAATGTTGATATATGAACTTTAATATATTTACATCGAGATGAACCGCTTCGAAGTTATATGCTTTGATATAACTGTTCATGTTACATGATAAATTGTCCATATGTGATAGGGAATTGACATGCAACGGCGTAATGCATTGCATATGCATTGAGGCATCACATTCATGGGTGTAAGTTCATGGTGCCATCACACACCATCCTTGGTGGTTGATGAGTGGGCTCGATAAATTGAACGGTTCGAAGAAAGTTCAAGTGTTTGCGCAGTATGAATGGTGCCATCACACACCATCCTTTGGTGGTTGATGAGTGGGCTTGATATGTTGGACGGTTTAGCTGAGTTCCAATTATTCGCAGAAAGCAATAAAATCTGTGCCCGAAGTAGCAAAGTAGGATAGATACTCTTCCTCGGGTGAAAGACTGCGTATTTTTGGTTATACATATGTGTCCAAGGTCGAAAAGTCTGCGGAGTTTGTATGCGCGAAACCTACTCATGAGATCCCAAATTCCGCCTCACCCGAAAAAGACACATGTTTTGTTAATAAATGATCCTTGAGGTGAAACATCAAATCGGTTTTGATTTCTAAAGACATGATTTTGTTTCAAAGTATCATTGGATGAAATTCATCGAAGATGAATGTTATCACACATTGGCTTTTCATTATGTGATGGGAGTCTGTGATGAGTCGGATTTTTCATGCATTGAGTGAGTCTCATCTCATTTCATGGCATGACATGTAGTATTCAATTAGAATTGCATCATTCTATGGGATACGATATATATATGAATGTGTCCAAGGAACATTGTACGTGCATTTCAGTGGGGTAATAAATTTCTGTAGAGTCCCACCCGCGTGGCTCACCCTTTTACGTGGAAAACATTTGAGGTGCAGGGTATAAACTGGTGGACGGCTCTCATTCGGGGCCGAGAGGTAGAAGAAAGCCGACCTGTGGCTTGTATAGTTCTTTTTGTAAAACCTTGGAAATAACTAGTTTTGGCATGTACCTGTGTATGTAATGGAGTTGTAATTAAACTCTCTTGAAATATTGTAATAAAATCTTAGATCGGATCAAGAGGTCGGACCATGCCGGGTTTTGAGAAGAGCCGCTAGAAGGCTGCAAAAAGACACGGCCGCTTTAGTGAACTCGAAGGCTCTTGGTTATCAGCTTCGTGCCTAACGCCAGGATATCGCTTCGATTTCGTTACATTGACAAAGGGGGACTCGAGCGAGTGGACTGATGTCGCGACATTAGGCAGCCATGGACCGTAGGTCTTCTGATGTCTCAACATCGTCGTGACATGAAAACTAAGGTGTTGGCTTGATGTCACGACATTGCACGATGTCGCGACAACGCCTAGGACATCATGGCCTGATGTCGCGACATTGAACCTTAATGTCGCGACATTACCTGGGAAGCCATTGGCTGTGGGATTAGTCGATGTTGCTACATTGGCTGATGTCACAACATGGAGTAGCAATGTCACGACATCGTCGGGACAAAGGGAGCTCACCGCCCGCAACATCATTGCGATATAGGGAGCCAATGTTGCGACATTGACCGTTAAGAGCCCATATGCTTTAAGGGTCTTCGCCCATCCGAGCACTTCGACCTGCAGGGGAACCCGAGACGTGAAGTTGGTGGAGTTTTTACTCATCTATCTCTCGATAAGGGGGACACCGTCTCCTTTTGTGAAATTCATTCCGACACAGCGGACAATTTACGATGTGGAATCTAGTACTTATGCGATATCCATGGGTATTTCCATGTTTATGAAATCAACGGACCCTCGGATTGGGATCGCCACAAATGTGATCAATCCGACTAAAAACCCATTGTCTTACGCTTTTATTGCTTTTTTGATAGAACTTTCCTAGACATGTACTAATAAATTTCTACCTACTGACATAGGCTCTTTTACCACTATGTTTCACGGCATCTCTTATATATATATATATATATATATATATATATATATATATATATATATATATATATATATATATATATATATATATATATATATATATATATATATATATATATATATATATATATATATATATATATATGTGTGTGTGTGATGGCAACTCAAGGGGACTTACGTGAGTGGAATACTTTTTCGGCGGCCACCAAACTCACGGCCACTAGGAGATGCAATTCTGGACGGGGTTGATTTTGACATAGAAGGAAACACAACCCTCTACTGGGACGACCTAGCCAAGGCCTTGTTGGAGTACAACACCAGCAGAAGAAGGTGTACCTATCGGCAGCTCCACAGTGCCCATATCTAGATAAATGGTTGGAACACTGCCATAAACACAGGCCTATTTGACTATGTTTGGGTCCAATTCTACAACAACCCCCCTTGCGAATGCTCCGGCAACGCCACCAACCTCATTAACTACTGGAACAAGTACTGGACCAAAATTGAAGCTGATAAAGTATTTTTGGGGTTGCCAAAACTGAATGTTGAATGAGGCTTAATAGTATTAAGTATTAAATCTTTTGTTTTTTTAAAATTGTATTTCTATTAAGTATAAAGCTATTTGTTTTTTATATGCTTAAAATCAACATCTTAAATAATATATTAAGAAATTAATTTAAATAAGTACTTGTTTGTAAATGACGATATAATCCTTATTATTATAAATATTTGTTTTTTTAAAGAATATAAATATTTAGCGTTAAAGACCTCAAATAATCATAAATTTATAAAGTTAATCCTCTCGTGTCAAGGATCTAAGAATCTTTTCACAATTAAAACATCTTTCATTTGCTCTCCATATACCCTCATTTTGCTAGCAAACCGATCTAAACCTGAAAGCAAAAAAATCTGTAATGCTCTCACCTACCTTCATCTCTAGAGTTTCAAAATCCTTTCTTGATGCTTGAAGAATTGAGCGCTTCACTCTAGCATTGCCTTCGTATTTCTTTTTTCAGTGAATCTTATATCTTCTTTGAGGTGCCCTTGTCCAACACAACCCATAATGGTCTATCATTTGCTTGAAAAGGTATTTGTACCCCTTAGGTCTTTCAGCTTCAATTCTCAAGCTTCTTATACTACGCATGCACTAAAAGAAAGTGACTTATAGGGACATTATTCTTAGTTGGGGCCAAAAAATTTCAGAACTAAAGCATATTTTTAGCTTTCATATTTATCGAGTCGCAACTACAAGTGACTCTATAGTTACTGATAGATTTGCCTCAACTAAAGTTTCGATTCTATAACAGATGGATTTGGAGTCTCAAACTAAGTTGACTCTATAGTTGCGGATAGGATTGAGTCTCAACTAAAAGTGATTCTATAGTTACATTTAGGATTGAGTCTCAACTAAAAGTGACTCTATAGTTGCGAATATGATTGATTCTCAACTAAAAGTGACTTTATAGTTGCATATAGGATTGAGTCTCAACTAAAAGTGACTCTATAGTTGTGGTTAAGATTGAGTGTAATTAAAAATGACTCTATAGTTGCGAGTAGACTTGAGTTGCAACTGTAAGTTACTATATAGCTGCGAATAGACTTGAACCGCAACTACAACTACTTTTATAAAATATTGGGATTTATTAGGGATTTAAATGTAAAAATCTTGAAAGTTTAGAATTTTAATACTATTTTTTCCTAAAATATTTTATATTTTATATTAAATATTTTTTAAATAGGAGACCTAGTTTTGATTTTAGGTCTTTTATTCCTAATTTTCAAATAAATTGAGATGAGATCCTTTTCTCCCAATAAAAGCGCCTCAAGGCACTGGCGCTGCACTCCATTTACTTCTTATACATGGTAACTCTTATGTAAATTTTGAATTTTACTAAGTTTTACATTTTTTAGTATACAATAGAAGAATATTTAATTTCATTGCAAGAATTTTGGAATTTTTTGAACTAATTTGTCACCCCTCCCAATTGTTCAATATATATTTGCACTAAATCGCTTTCTTGACGTATCTCGATCGTATCTTTGCATGATTTTGAGCATTAAATAAAAAGGAAATAGAATATTAAGGTTTTTTTTTTTTTAGCTTCTTATGTTTGTTTTAGAAGAACACAATAATTGTGAAGAACACAACCAAACTGCTTTAAAAATACTTTAAAAAATGTAACACAATAATTTTGTTTTTTTAGATATGGGATTACTATATTTTATATAACAAATTTTTTTTTTTTTTTTTTTAAAAGCATAAAACATCTAAAATGATTATTTATTTATTTATTTATTTTTAAAGCAAAAACATCCAAATGGACATATTGAAACAAATAAAGCAACCTAAGAAAGGGAAGTTTTCTACCAAAACACTATTAGGGCTCTCCCAAATCTCCACTCTTAAATGCTGGCTAGGGCCTGGAAGATTTTTGCTTCCCACCTTCCAGACCTACGGCAATGGTATTGCATTCTGAAAAATCACAGTACCAACTGCGACTCTACCGAAATCCCATCTTTACAACCTCCCTCGCCTAACCTACAACCATAATCACGCGCCGACTGCTCGCCAATCGATCGTACTATAGTACGTTGCTGTTTTTTTTTTTTTTTTTATGGTTTCTTTCAGAGCCCTTGCCAATCAACGATTTGATTTCTAGTTGGCATCACATTCATGCTACATTTTCTAGTTGTTTCTTGTGTTTCCTCTTGCCAATTTACCAATCAATTTTACTCTTTGTGATACCCGCTTCTTCCCGCCTTACGACGGTGCTCGCTTCTCGGATTCGAGGGATGGATCCGCTTTTTGTGGGTGTATGCCTTGTGTGGTTTCATTTGTTGGGATCCGTCGATTGAGGATTCAATTCGTGGTCCTAAGTTATGGTTTTTTTTATCAAGGAAGTCAAGCTAGTGTTTAATGGCCGGGTTTTTATCATTGAAATCATGGATGTTCGAATTTTATGCTTCGAGTTTGTTTTAGTTCTATTAGGTCAAGAGGAGGGTTTTTGCTTTGTATTTTATGGTTTTAGTAAAACATGGGAAGCATGGAATTTTAAGATAGGTTGATGCAACCAGATCCTTTCGAGATTGGCAGATGTCAAGTTGATTGGGCGCTTTGATGCTTCTCGGGATGGAATAGGTTCTCACCTACAATATTTGTGCAATATCGTTGATGTACCCAATTGAACGGCTACTATGATTCCATTTTTGATGTAACAGTGGTTGATATTATTTTCAATCCATTAACACGTGTGTTGGTCTACACATGGTGTATAATAGTTACCTATGAACTTTAAAGTCATATGTGCACATAGCATATCTAAGGTTGTATTAAGTATGTACTTAGCGGAGGAATGTGTAACATTTTTTCAAGATACTTGAATGATGTGTGGAACAAAGTACAATCATTGTGATAGAAACTATGTTTGATTTAAAAACATAAGAGTATGAAAGGTCGACATTCAAAATGTGTCACGTGCATTAGGAAAAATCTACTTTTCATGAACTCGTCTAGAAGAAGGGCACAAGTACATTTATATGCTAACAAATTGTGAAGATGTCATTCCATTTATTGAGTAAGATATTTATTTATTTGAATTCTAATTAAAGGTTTTGTTTAATCTCTAAATCGATGTTTCTTTGATTCCCTGTGGAGCATAAACAACCACTCAAATCTATGCCTCGTGACATGTGCCTCTAGCTATAGATTTGATTCATACAAGGACTTTATAAAGTGGCTTGAAAACGTGTAAGTTATCTTCTTGCCAAGGGATATTGAATGTACATTAAGCTTATATTGACCAAACAAATTATTGAATTGTAGGTCGTGACAATCGATCATGAAGGTTGTATATGACCAACACCTTCTAATGTTGTCTCGTGGTCCGAATACATCGTTACATGCTTCAAAGGATATATTAACGGGCTTAGGATTCCACACCAAGGATTATGAGGGAAAAGAAAGACTCAAAATAGTGGAGTTGTTGTAGTCAAGAGAAACCTCTGGCACTTTGCAAGCTGTAGATATGAATCCAATTACAAAGTATGTCCCCTACTATGGTGTCCTAACCCGGTTGTTGAATTACACTACCTTTGGTGAAATAGCTGTTTTATTCAAGTGCTGCATTGGTGGGATGTTATGAATACCGGAAGAGGGACAAATGAGATGAGTATGGCTACATTTCGTTAATTTCACACCTAACTTTATCCGTCAGATATTCAGGTCGCATCTCAAGCAAAGCAAATATTCTATGTGAAGAATGTAAATGAATCAAATTGGCATACTATTATAGAGATGCAACCCCGAGACCTCTATCAAATGAGAGAAAATATCTAATGGTGATCCTGAACCACTTCAACAAAGTGAATTACAAGATGATCACCTGCATATCTTAGAGTTAGTTGATGAAGATGTAATTGTGTGGAATAGAAATGATGTTCTAGGAGAAGTCATTTTGAAAAATAACGATAATCCTCAGCAAAATGAAATGGAGAGGATTGATGTAATTCCTTGAAAAAAGGGTTGTAACTTTCTTTGTTGATATACAAAAATTGGTTAGACATTTCAGGAATGATCTTAATTTATTTGAACTTTTTATATTTGCTTGGGACATTTTTTTTTTAAATGTTATCTTATTTCAATAAATCTATATGTTCTTTTCTAGCCTACTACAATCTCATGGCTCTTCTAGTTTGCCTACCAACCAACCCGATAGTCCGAGCGTAGTATTTCGGTATGACAACTACATTAGATTTTAAATAATAATTACATTTATATATTCATAAGTTACAAATTAATCTTTTCTAATTTTTTGTTTTAATAGGACATCTCATTCATTTTCGGTCAAAAGAGGACATGGCCTAACACGAATATTAGTTTATTAGGATTGAGACCAAGGGAGAGGGTGAGTCTCATTCAATGAATATGGGCAATTGGTAGATAAATAGTGTTTGTTTGACAAGCTACATGGGGGACCTCAGGACGCGAATCAACACAATGTACCACCCAAGTTGGTTGGTCATGTGTTTCGATCGAGGCAAAGGAAAAGATATACCCTTTGTTTGGTATGTTTTCTTTAATATTCTTATGGAATGAAATATCATTATTATCCTTCATTTCAATTAACTTAAATCATTTATAGGAGAATGATATAGCGGAGGATCGAAAAGATTTTACATCGTTCTTAGCCTCGTGTAAATATAGAAGCATCGATACAAACAAAGTCGCTCTATGACCCTTGGCCTACAGATGAGGAAAGGTTGAGATATAAGCCCCCATTAGTATATGATAGTGATTGGAAATGGCTTGTCCAATTCTGGAGTTCAGAAACAGCACAAGTAAGACTTTGATGATGTGTTTTATAGTGATTACTTACTAATTTCTTATTTTCCTCACATTTTTCTTCGTATCAAATATAGCTTATGTCGAAAAGAAACAAGGAAAATAGAGCTAAGCAAAAGATTCATCATACATCCGGGTGTAAGAGCTTTGCTCGCTATGCTTTGAGGTTAGTTAATCATTTTAATAATTTGTTACTTGTGGTAAGTTTATTATGGTACAATGATTTAAACAAAAATTATTTATTTTTCTTAACATGAAAGACAATTAGGATGACACAGCCTAATAGAATAGAGATGTTCAAGCTCTCACACACACACGGAGGGGATGGAACACCTATTCATGATGATCTCGTGAAGTGTGTAAGTACTAAACTGCTTAATAAAAAAAAATCTTATGTGCATTTCTATATTAGTCTAAGAGCTAATCTTCTCAACATCATTTTTAGGCCCACTTGAGGAGATTATGGTTGCTCAAACACAATAAAAATGGGAGTCTTCATCATCCACTCCATTGTCGTAAGAGATGACATATACACGTTAAAGTATCAGTCCGGGAGAGGCATGGTCTATTTAGTTTAGATCTGGTGCAACTTTACATCCATATTCGGTGTAAAAAAAAAGAGGACAAATGCTCTCGTGATCAAAGCTAAAGGAAACACAAGAACGTGAGGAAAGCAAATTCAAGAACAAATTCAACAACAAGGACAATCGTAAATAACAACAAGAACAACTACAACAACAACAACAACAAATGGAGATAATGCAACAACACTTGCAACAAATGCTTCAATTTTTGCAAAGACACCATGACCAATAAAGCCAATCTTTGTGAAAAGGGAGCTGGTGCATGCATAGAATATGATACACTTTGTTTTTTTTGTTGTGTGGTTACTTATGCATCAAAGGTTATGCATTGAAGCTCTTTTGACTTTTTTATTGTATTATACCACAAGATTTTTCTTAGTAAAACTATCTTTCTATTATGCAGGTTTGGAATAAAGCTTGAACCCCGTGAGCTAGGTCTTATTGATTGGATAGTCTTCAAATGGAGCTAGGATATGAGATTCTATTGCCAATATGGTTTATGAGCTTGAGGTGGTTTCCACTTATGTTCCTTTGAATATCTTCTTCGTCTCATATTCACAATATTCACAAGCAACCTAATATGCCAATTTTTTATGAACTAATAATAATCATGATAGGTCCCAGGAGCAAAAGTGGTATTAATTCCATGAATGATTGACCACAATGTCAAAGATGATCCGTATATAACCCTAGTCAATTGATTTTATTTTTTTAGTACAGGTTCGCCTTATATATAATGCCTTCTAAATTTCGACACAAGCCTTGAGGACCAAATTTTTGGTAAACAAAACACAGTACATATTTCAGGCTTTTTCATCTTTGGGAAAGACTGTGTCAGGTATTTTTACGGTTTGAGAAAGCAAGGAGAGATGAATGCCGAGTGGGGGTAGCTTCTTTTCTTTCTTTTTCTTTGTCCGTCGGAGGATTATAATCATTGCAGGATTGAAATATTTTTGATGGATTCCACAATTAATTTTCGAAGTTATATATATATTTTCAGAATGACAAAGATTTAGTAATATTTCACTTGCTCATCTAAATATTATTGGTTTTACAACTTTAAAAATACTTTATTATGATTTAGGATATATTTAGTTGGCTGAATGTTTAGTTTACATGTCATTAGTTTTTTAAACGTTTATGTAGGTTAATTTTGAGTTTTGACTCTAATATAATATATGTGATGTTTACTTACGTGGAACTCCAAAGACTCAAACTATTTGACGAGAGAATATGATTTTTTTACCATATGCATTACAAAGTTATTATATCTCGTAAATCTTTAAGATATGGCTTTCATGGTTGTATTGGTTTATTTGGTTGCATTTTGTTATTTGAATACACATCATATGATAGTTTCTTATATGAAAGAGATAATATATTTTTAGTCACTGATATTTTTTTTATCTCTTTCATAGCCTCGCTTATATATGACTAAGACATGAGCAGTGAATCTGCTAAGAGAACAAGAAAGATAGGGACAGTATGAGGGAATTTCCAGATCGTCTTCATGTGCAAATGCAACTTATGTTAATGGTATATATATAAATAACAAATACTCAAGCTTAGTAGCTCTCAAGAGCTAAACAATATTACTAATCAAGCCAAGAGCTTACCTATTTCGGTTTTCAATGCTATTCATTTTGTTGACATGTAGTTTTTCAATATTTTGTAAATTTGGATATTTTGGTTGACTACTTTGTTTTCAATGCTATTTCACTATTTTTCACATCATGGGTCAATCCAAATGAATTAATTTTAAAAAAAAATAAAACACGCATCAATTCAATTGTATTCATCACCAACATCCTCTTATAGCTGTCACTAAGGGAACGACCTCATCCATAGACATCTCTTTAGTTGCGGCCAAAAAGTCCCCATCCACATCACTACTCTTCTTCTTCTTTCTCTTCTTCTCTCTTCAAAGCTTCTAAAGGTTATGCCACAAAATAACCCCCATCTATACTATCCTTTTAGTTGCGCTTAAAAATGCCCCATCCATAGCCAAATTTTAGTTTCGCTTAACAAATTATGTGGTTGCCACTTTTAGTTAAAAACAAAAAAATATCCCCATCCATAAATACCTTTTTTAGTCGCGCAGAAAATAACCCCATCCAAAGCCACCATATTTTAGTTATGCCAAAATCCTCCATTCATAACCACCTTTGAGCCAAAACATAGCCATAGTCACCCTTTTAGTTGCGGCTAAAATAGCCCCATCCATAGTCACCCTTATAATAAGTGCCAAGTGGAAACATGATCATCTCTTAGTCGGGAGCTTGAAATGACCCCATCCATATCATTTTTTAGTTGCGCCATAAATGTCCCCATCCATAGTCACCCTTGGCTGCAAACATAACCCCATCTATAGCCACCCTTTGGCCAAGGGGCTAGAAAATGTACCCCATCCATGTCACTTTTTTAGTTGCGGCCAGAAAACGCCTCCATCCATAGGCAAAACCACATTTTAGTAGGGGCCAAAACTAAAATTGTAACTATAACTTATAAGCATGCTCTATAGCCACGCTTAATGCAAATTACCTTTCTTTTCACATCTATATCATACTTGGCCAGACTTCTCGTTTGTTTTCTTTGGCCGTGGTCAATGACTCCCAACTAAAGCTCACTTCCTTTAGAAAGCGACTCCATCACCTCTGCTCCTGCTTCGCACGCATCAGTTACGGCTGCTCTGCTCTAGCCTCTGTATAGCCTTTCTCTATAGGCTCCAATACTTTTACTTTTCAAGAAATTTTCCATAAACATACTCCAATGGTGATAATGACCACCAAACGTGCTATTGCAAGTTGGACGAAATTTCCCTCACTTGTCATTTTTGTAAGTCACTCAAAAGCTGCAGCTTTTCTTCGGTCCAGGTGGGGCTTGATACCAGTTTGTAGAAATAGGTGAGAGTACAACCTATATTTTATTGAATCATTGATTAAGCTTTATAGCTTAACAAGAAAATAGAAGAGTTACTCACGATAGCATAATCTAAGTTACGTGATAAACTAAAAACAAGAATAAGCAAAACTAATCTATTTTTAATGTCGACGACATTCAAAATCTTTACATGTTTAACTAATATTTGCTTCTCTTGTCCTGCCACTTAGTTCCCAAAAGAACCCTTATGATCAATAACAAAGAAAATTGATTTTTCTCGAAAAATAACAATGCCATGAAAAATAAAAGAAGACAAGTTTCAAGAGTTTTAGAGGCTAAAAGCCTCTTTTGGTTCTTGTTTTTAAAATTAATTTTCATATCCTAAAAATAAGGGAAAATATAAAAAAAAAATATATAAAACACTAAATTTAAAAAATAAAAACAATTTTTAGAAAATACTAAAATAGTATTCTCTATATTTTAAAAAACGGTTCTCAAGAACCGCAGCACGCAGACACAAAGCTACCATTTTGTAAAGTTCAAACATTATTTTCAAATCCTTGTCCGTATTTGTTATTACCGGGTCATTGACTCAGTCTACCTATGAAGTCATTTCAAAATATCAAAGAAAGAAAAAAGTCTTGAATGCCATAAAGAAAAAAAAGCATAGGGCTGTTGAGAAAGCGTTTAAAACAGTTCTAAATGATGACTTTCAAACGTGGCTTTAATTACAAACTATTTTATAATTTCTTTTTATGAGAACCAAATATAGAAAAATAATGATTTTTATATTTTTAATATATATTTTTAAATATTAAAACGTGGTTCCAATAAATAATCATTTCTGCTTAACTTTATCCACTCTACATCTTATCCAATAATAGTTTATTTTGTACTTGACTTCTTTTACACTCTTCACAAGGCTCTTGCAATCTTCTTCGATGGCAACGGGACGGTGGACCCATCCTAATCCTGATCCATTTATTTAAATAATCTCTAGACGGTGGACCCATCCTAACTCCGATCCTTTTATTTAAATAATCTCTTATATTTTTCATTTAAAATTTAGATGAGGCATGATTGAGATTTGAGAACTAATGCGGTTTGTTTTTAGATAAAGTAGCTTTAGCTTGTGGGGGCAAGTGGGAGTGGGGTCCTCCTCATCTGTACTAAATTATTTTATTAATAAGTGCCAAAGGAAAACAGGGCCAAAGAATTCACAGCAGTGTTTTACAGTCTTCAGAACTGGAGGGTGAGTAGTAGTACTAGTAAATAAGTGCACAAGTATACGAATTTGAATTGGACGATGAAACTGAAACTGTGTTGCAATTTTGCCAGGTGGCAATATTTGAGAAATTTGACAGGGACCGTAGTGGGAAAATAGATACTGGGGAGCTGAGAGAGGCCCTGATGAGCCTAGGATTTGCTGTTTCGTGGTGTTGGATTTGCTCGTTTCCAAGTTTGATAAGAGGAGGCAGAAACAAGGCAATTGAATATGATAATTTATTTATAATAGTTTTTTTTTTTTGCCTTTTTCTTTTTTTTGGGTATGCTTTTTCCCTGATCTAATTTCTATTACTTATATCAACATATATCTTTTTGCATGCAGGTGCTGTCTCACGGTTAAGGTAAGCCCATTATTTTCTGCTTAACTTCTTATCCACTATTACATCTTATCCAATAATAGTTTGTATTTTGCACTTGACTTCTTTTACACTTTCTCACAAGGCTCTTGCAATCTTCTTTCACACTAGAGATGGCAACGGACTCGTGGACCCATCCTAATCCCGACCGCTTATTTAAATAATCTCTATATTTGTTTCATTTAAAAATTTAAACGAGGTAAGGTGGGTTGGCGCTATGGAAAATTCTCATAGTGGCCTTGTTTAGCTTTTTTATTGTTAGGTGTATTTATTTTTAATATTTGTTTTTTCTTTTTATTATATTAAAATTAATATATTTCATACAAAAATAAAATATTATAAGTTTCTATAAATTAATTTTCTAAATGTATTATTATTATTATTATTATTTATAATAAAATATAAAATAAAATAACTATATAATTTTTTTTTAATATAATCAGGATATGACATAATAATGCTCAAAGCTGCTCTAAACTCGTTTTGTGTTTGGAAAAAAAAACTCGAACCCGATAAAAACTCTATTACACTTAAACTATACCCGTCCCATTAAGCACGGAAATGGCATGAACCAAAACCTCGACTGCTGCCATCCCTAATTGTAAAATCGAAACTATGGAGGAATTTTAAAAGTTAATAATCAAATTAACAAGGTAAAGTCAACGTCAGGCAATTTATTAAATGACACCATCATATCATCATTAATTTTTATTTATTTTTTTAAATTTAATCAACTTACTTAGCATCATCTTCGTGAGGTAAGGGTGTAGTTCCTGTGGGCCTCCAACAGATGAACACTTTTTTTTTTTTATCGTGCCATTATAGCTGCTGAATGATCGTGCACACACGGAAGACATCTTTAACTCATACCACTCATACTAATCCTTATTCGAATCAGGATAGACTAAAAGGATGGTAAAACTCTACCACAGAACAGAGCTGCATTTACAGAGCCTGAACTCAAGACCTTTGGTTAAAGTAGGAGAGATCCCAACCATCTTACCTACATGCTTGATGGTTTGAGATGAACACTTTAATCCCCTTATTTTGGCAATCTAATATTATTTCACTGCCGCGGTAGGTGCACCCATTTCTAGTTGGATCAGAGTGGTGGCTGAGGTTGAGGGCTGGAGTCTACAAAATATTATAAACCGATTTTTAAAATTTGTCTTCCAAAATCATTTTAAAAAACAATTACTAAACATACCTGAAGAAGTCATTTTTGTAGTTTGGTGACTTCCCATTTAAATAGAAGCCCTACTGGTGAGTCACGATCCACGTGTGCCAATTCATTTAAACAAATGTATGTAATTGTGATTGACAGTGCTGTATTGCTACAGCCCACCTCACTAGGCCCAAGAAAGAGACGATGGCCCGATCCGTTAGGCATACCCGCTACTAGTATCTGTGTTACTGACTAAGGGTCTGTGGAAGGCCCAATTTTCTAGAGGATTGGCCTAGCAGCCTCATGATCCGCAAACCAAACCAAGGTCGGCCTAGAGTAATTATGGAAAGACTCCCATAGGTACAGATAATAGGATAACCCCTAACCATACATTATCTTGCCAATTCAACCAAATCTTTCCAATAAGAAAGGAAAAATAATAACAAATCATTGCCAGTTGGATCTCCCCCCAATAAGGAAGGAGGATTATCCCAAGTAAAACTTCTACATTCTCAAAATTAAATCCGATATGGACTAAAAATAAGAAATATCCCATCCAATGGAGGGACTTCTAATTATCATCCAATCGTTGAACATCTACTATAAATACAAGACCACCCACTCCACAGAAGTACACACAAAAAAATTCGAACACAATAACACGTTCACCTTCTAAGTAGCTTCTCTTTTCTCTCAAAAAGAAACTGACTTAGGCATCGGAGCGGCCACGGGCACAGCCCTCGCCGACCCCCCTTTTTTGTTCTTGTAGAGGAGAGCACGTCCGAGCTCCGGCAGCTCACCAAATGAATCCCACACGGCCCTATCTCAACCTGACACCCAAAAGTTTGCATCCCAACCGCAACAATCCGGTCCAAATTCCAACACTTTACGCGCTCCACCTCCCAGCCTCGTTGAAAAAAGGCACATCGGGCCATACCACCGTGGGAACGACGCCTTTATAAACATAACTGATCACTCAGTTATTGATGGTATCAACAAGAAACACAAGCAGGAGCAACACCAATCCACCAAGGATGCAGGATCCACCAGCGACAGGCAGACTCGGGATCAGAAGCAATGCAGGCCAATACAAACGAAGTGGAAGCGCTTCGCCTCGTCAACCAGCGCCTAGTAGAGGAGTTGGAGCAGCTTACCAGACAGATACAACATCCACGGGAGACACGACGAACTCAGGAAGATCATAACCTCCCTCCTCGCGAGGAGCAACTCGGTCACGGCGTTCCCCGAGGCGCTGAAGTAGAAGCAGTCCGGGCCCAGCCAGTCAGGGCATGGACCGCCTGCCCCCTCGGAGTGAGGAAAACGGGAACACACCCGAAGGGCAGGTCGTGAACGAAGCGCTGCATCACCTCAACCCGAGTGTGGGAGCGCCATGGGAGCAGTTGCCCGACCTTTCAACAAGAATCACCGCGCTGGCGGGAGGTGATTGAAGGACGCTACCGATACTATGGACACCTGGTAACAAACCGACCCTCACTCAGGTGGTACACTTCCCTTCCGACGGTTCGCACACGATAGCATTCGGATGGAGTCAAAGACCCCGCTGATCACCTCAATACTTACAAAAACCGATGGAGCTACATGGGTATCAGACCCCGGCGATGCGTGGCATTCACCACTACGCTGCAAGGGCAGCCTTTTGGCCTGTCTAATAGAATCCTTCATCCATCTCGCCTTCAGAGTCCATCCATTAAGTGCTTCGTCTCCATTTCATCTGGGGCCGAACGTATGTAGCCTAGAAGTTACCATCTCCATCACCGCTGCTGTGTCTGCAGGGAAAGCCCTAAGTCAGACGTGCAAAGGTTCAACGCTGAGTCCCTGAAAATAGCCATACCGATGAGAAATTCGCCATCACAGCATTCATTGCAGGGTTAGGAGTACAATCGAAGGACCTGATGTTTCCATCTCGAAGAACCTCGCAAAGGCACGGCCGAGGTATCGCCAAAGCGTAGAAATATATAAACGACGCAGGAGGCCCTCATATCAAAGAAAGAGAGTTCTTCCACTTAAAAGAAAAAGTAAATGCATAAAATGGCGAGGACGAAGTCCTAAAAGACAAGACGACCACGACAGATCCCCAAGAAAAGATCGAGAACGATCCCTCAAAAGGAGGGGAAATCTCGTGGACCGTCCTCGGGGCTCCACCACAACTGAAGACGACGACGCATCGCCCCCCGCTTCACTCCCTAACCGCTCGCGGTCACGTGTCCCGTATGAGGTGCAACGAGCACTCCCGAGATGGCCAACTCGCATGAAATCGATCCCGCCACAAGGGACAACACTAACACGCGAGTTCCATAGGATTACGTGGGCATCGTGACCGACAATTGTATACTAACCGAAAGAGAAATAGAATACCTAATACAACGCTGATACCGGGCGTTTCATATCTCCCGAACCAAGCCCAGATCGCACTCCAAAGTCGCCCAAAATCGAATCAGTTCGAATCAACAATGTACCGCCTCACAAGCCGACGACTAACACCACAGAACCTCTGAGAAATCCACGTGATCTCGAGGGTTCGCTATGAGGAGGAGAATCCAGCCTCGCCAAGGCCCACCGCTGCAGCATCGGGACATCGTGAATGGGAGAAATACAAGCAAGATTCGTTGTCACGACCGACACCACCATCACGCTCGACTCAATTCTGAGGATGCTAGCATCCCATGATGACCCTTTCGTGGTTCGCTAATCGTGGCCAACACAACAGCTCACCGTTTTAATTGATAACGGAGTTCCCCACACATTATTTTCACAAATTTTTGACAAATGGGCATCGAGAGAAAGCCAGAACTGGCCACACGACCTAATGGTGGTTTTCGGAGAAAAGGTATTACCATCATTCAATTCAGCTGGTGCTCACTTAAAGCAGCCCCTTTGCCAGCGACGATTTGACAAAGAAGGTTCCTAATCGCAGATTTCGTCGCTTATAACATGTTGTCGCGCATCTTCTCTCAACGCGATAAAAGCCATCCTCCGACATCACATGATAATCAAATTTCCAACCATACATGGTGTAGAATGGTCCGAGGAGATCAATGAGCGTCAGGAATGTTACACCACCTCCATGAAACAAAGGGCGCTTGACAACGTGAACGTAGACGAAGCCACATGCCTTCGACGCAGACTCACCCGACCGAGCCCTCGGAGGAACTAAAACCAGATCGCCGGATGGCCTAATTCTAACACCTCGCCTATATCGCTCCAACCAACTGGAGACCTCAAAAGCCTCCTACCCGCTTTTGGCGCGACGTATCAGACATTTTCACATGGAAACATGCGGACATGGGAGGAATCGATCCTACGATAATCACTCACAGATTGAACACCAACCCATCCTTCAAACCGGTCAAACAAAAACGCAGGAGCTTCGCGCCAAAGAGGCAGAAAGCCATCAACGAGGAAATCGGTAAGCTTCTCTAAGCAGGAGCGATCAGGGAGGTAGAATATCCCGAGTGGTCGGGCACGTCATTCCCCGCTGTGCAAATGGCAAGTGGCGACCAGATCGACCACCGACATAAACAAGGCATGCCCGGCGACGCCTCCTTTGCCAAGGATCAACTCTATCGGACGCCACCGGCGGCTACCGAACTTCGCCGACACGCATTTTCCGGCTACAATCAGATTAGTATGGACCCGGATGACCAGGAAAAGACCTCTTTCGTCACAGCTCAAGGAACTTATTGTTATCGTGTGATGCCGTTCGGGCTCAAGAACGCGGGAGCGACCTACCAGAGGCTAGTGAACCGAATGTTCCGGGAGCAGATAGGCGCAACTATGGAGGTATACGTAGACGACATGCTGGTAAAATCTACTACAGCCAATCTCCACATCCTCTCTCACCTCTGTATGCCCGTGATCCTAAGGGAATTACAACATGAAGTCAACCTGTGTGCCTTAAACAGCTCGGGCGTGTCACGGAAAATTTCTGGGCTTTATAGTCAACCAATAGGAATTTGAGGCAAATCCGATAAAATAAAGGTTATACTCGACATGCCGTCACTATCGAATAAAGGAAGTCCACCGACCGGACAGAGCTGATCGCGCCCTGCCGATCTAGGTATCCGTGGCGTAGCGACAGTGCCAGCCCTTCTTCAGTTCGAAGAAGGCCTTCACTGGATGCGGGTGCGGCTAAGCATTTAATCGCATTAAAAACATCCTCGAGTTCTCTCCACCCATCTCTAGTAAGTCCCTTCGAGGAGAACTCCTCACTCAGACTTCGGCCGTGATCCGACTCAAACCGGGCCGGGCGGTACTGGCCGTGAGACAAAGAACGAGTACAGCACCTAGTCTACTATTGCAGTCGAGCTCTGAGAGGAGCGGAGGAGAGGTACCCGAGGATGGAGAAATTAATACTAGCGCTGGTAACCACTGCTCGGAAGCTCCGTCCCTATTTCCAGGCTCATACCATAGAAGTCCCGACAGAATATCCGATGAAACAAGTATCAGACAAACCGTATTCGAGGTCGATGAAGTGGCCATAGAGCCAAGTGAGTTCCGACATCGATACAAGCCGAAACAGCCATAAAAGCACAGTCCTAGCTTTCTTCGGGCCATGGAATTCCGCTCCGACGTAATCCGCTCGCACCACTCACGAAAAGAACGACCTCCCAATCTGGAAGCTCTGGCGTATGGAGCCTCAAATGCACAAGGAAGCGGAGCGGGTCTAATTCTGACCTCACCAGAAGGGATAGACATTGAATATGCACTCAAATTTGGGTTCCATAGCTTCAACAATCCAGCCGAGTATGAGTATCGTGATAGCAGCTCAACCTCGCCCATTCACTAGAGGCTCCACTCCGCTTAGAGTATACAAAGGATCTCATTGGCAAATAAATAAGAGACCTACCGAAGCCAAAAGTGAAACGATGATTCTATACCTCCTAAAAGGTCCGCGATCTATTAAAGAAATTTGTGTTGGTTCAGTCAAACATGTCCCTGCACGTAGAATTCCCGAAAGGCACGCCAAGGGTTAGCCATGTTTCACAAGAAGACTCCTCGGTCGATCACAACACTGGGCGGAACCCTCGTCGATCCTTATAGCATGACGGTTGCCCCGCAGAGTCCGGGAAATGAAGTTGGATGGACCCCATTTGAATTATAACAGACTTAACCCACTGCATCTGACCCGAAGAAGCAAACAAAAGGGCGGGCAGGTCACCCAGTTCACTAATCATGCTGAAGTCTCACAAGCGAGGATTTCACTCCCTTTCTAAATGCATCACGGAGAGGACATCAAGTAATGTGCCGAGGAGTACACGAGGGTGTATGGAATCATATCGAGCCCGCATTAGCAGGAAAAGTTTTAAGGCAAAGTGATTACCGCCAACCATACTCAAGGATACGATCGACGAAGTCAAGAACGCAGGACTGGCTGCAGCACGCCAAGATCTCACGCCCCGCCGTAACCTTTAACATCAATCACAGTCCCTTAGCCTTTCCAACAATGGGGCTTGACATATTGGGACCCCCGCTTCATTGGTAAAGCGACGCTGCAAATTCATAATCGCCGCATGGATTACTTCAAAAGTGGGTAGAAGCCAAACCTTTAATACACCACGGAGCAAAGATACGCACTGCGGTGGCGAGCCATCGTATGCGTGTTTGGCATCCCAAGAGCCCCGACATATCGATAACGGAAAGGTCGACAACACTAAATTCGGGGTGATTCTCGTGCCGATCTCGGAATTAAAAATTATTACTGTCCCAAAGACATCCGCAATCAAAATGGACAGCCGGTAGTCACCGAACCTCAAGGTCGCCTTGAAAACCGTTAGAAGACCTTATGAAATTGCAGAATACCTCCCCGGTATTATGGGCCTACAGACAACACAGAAGACAAGAATTCGAAACTCGTTTGTCTCTAAATTTCTTTGGCACCGGTAAAGGCCCTGTGGAGGTCGGAATACATTCTCCCGTAATCGAGCCAAGATCGTGAGGAGCACAACACGAGGCCCTTCATCTAAACTTAGGAACTCCTGGGGATGAAAAGTGCCGAAAGGTGTTCAAAGGCGCACTCCAGGAGTATCAAAGTAAACCGCGAGGTACTATAAATCAAAAAGTCAACCTCAGAGATACATGCCGCAATTTAGTTCCTCAAGAAGTTCCGCCTACGAGGAAGAATCCGGCCAAGATCGAAACTAGTCTCCAACTGGGAAGGCCCACATCATATCCCGAGTCAGTCGACTGCATAATTATGAACTCAAAATGTGAAGAGGGAAAATCTTGCGACATACATGGAATGCTTAACATCTTAAGCGTTTTTACCAAGAAGCACCGGGCTTGTAACGTTAAATAATGCCTTATCTGGTCTTACGGGCAAATGAAACGCTCATCGATCATTTGGTTAGACATCTCAAACAATGATATGTAAGATACGTAAAAGGCAATAAGAAGATTCACGCATAAAGGAAAAGTTATTCTTTATTTCAATGAAGCTACATTCGCTTACAATCGCATACATCCTGGTGTTCTCGAATAAGACCGAAAAGTACTTAGTACAAGCGCCCCTCGAAACCAAAAAAAAAAAAAAAAAGAGAGAAAAAAAGAAGAGAGAAGGAGAAAATAGCACAAAAGAGTTTAGAATAATCGGACAAAAGAAAAAGAGTAGACAAAGAAGAAAGACGTAATGAAAATGAGAAGAAGAAAAAGGTGCGATAGTGGGAGAAAAGAAAAGAAAGCGGGAAAGCAGGAGAAGAAAAAGGAAGGAGAAGTGGAGAAAGGGAAGAAGGAGAAGGAGAAAAGAGAGGAGTAGAAGGAGAAAGGAGAAGAAAAAGAAGAATAAATGTAGAGAGCAAGCAGTAAGAGATGCACCGCCTTCTCCTGACGCATTCCTAGCAATAAAGTTAGGAATAACATGATCCATGAAGCGGAGACTAGGAAAACACAACCCCATGTAAGAACAAGAGCCCGTCCCAAATCCTCGTAAGAATCTCCGCGAAGACGATCAAACTGACTCTTCATCTTACGTGTGTTTCAGCCAGCATCGAGAAACCAAATATACAAGGAACAAACCTCATGGCGCTGAAACTGCTATTTATAAGAATATCAAAACACTCGAAAACTCGTGCAATCGTTCCAAATTCTCCATAAATCGGCATTAAAAACGCTCGCCTCTTTCCAAGAATCGAAAATTAACCGGCAACACGAAGAGTTTCAGCGTATCAAACTCTTCAACTACCAAGGCCACAGCACCAGGAGCCAAGCAGCTCACCTCGACGAGCTCTTCCCAACATTCTACATGGACGAGCTCAACAACCCAAAGACAGACATAGCCCGAGGAGCCGACACAACCAGTAAGTCCACCAGGAGCCCAGCAACCACATTGACGTTCAACGATCCCACAAAGTTATGTACTTAAGAATTCAAATCAATACGGCAACTGTCGACTGCAGCTCCTGAGCCACGCCGTCACTTCGACGAGCTCACCTACTCCGCACAGCCACGTTACTCCTCGTGAGTCGTACCCCACCAGTTACATCGCCACTGGCCAACGCCGGAGCCACGCCGCCCACTTTGACAAGCCACCCCACTCCGCACAAAGCCACGCCGCCGGTGAGTCGCACCAAGACGCTACATCACACCCGCCCCGCCCGGAGCCACGCTGCTCACTTTGAAGAGCTCACCTACTCCGCACAGGCCACTGGCCTCAGAGTCGACTACCAGCTACATCGCTGACTACCGGGCCGAGCCACGCTTCAATTTGACGGCTCACCCATCTCGCACAAAGACACCACCAAAGGAGTCGACTGCACCCAGCCATCGCACTGGGCCTCGGCCGAGCCACGCCTCACTTTAACGAGCGCCCACCACCCGCACGCGCCACGCCCGCTCAGAGTCGACCGGCCGTGCCATCACCACCTCCCGGCCTCGCGCCCGAGCCACGATGCTCACTTTGACGAGCTCACCCACTCCCCGCACGTGCCACGTTGCCTCGTGAGCCGCATCACCAGCTACATCGCCACTACCGCCAAGACCGGAGCCACGCCGCTCGACTTGACGAGCTCACCGACCAAGACAAGCCACGCTGCCCCAGAGTCGACTGGGGCCAGTTACATCGCCACTCCCTACCAACGCCCGGGATCCACGCCGCTCACTTTGACGAGCTCACCGACCAAGACAGCCACGCCGCCGTGAGTCGACCATCTCGTGCCACATCGCCACTGGCCGCCGGAGTCACGTCGCCACTTTGACGAGTCACCTACTCCGCACAAAGCCACGCTGCTCAGAGTCGACTAAATTTCAGTTACATCGCCACTCAACCTCAATACCGGGCCACGCTGCCCCAGGAGTCGACCAGCTCAGTTACATCGCCACTTCTACCAACACCCGGCCATCGCCGCTTCACTTTCGACGAGCTCACCTACTCGCAGACAGCCACGCCGCCCTCGAGTCGCACCAACCACAGTTACATCGCCACTGGCCAAATACCGAGCCACGTCGCCATTCCGACAGCTCTTCCAATCGGGCCAACATGGTCGAGCTCCACGCTACTATTCATTCCGACTACCTCTTCCCCGCCCACACGACGTATTCTACTAACAATTCACTCTAACGAGCTCTTCCAATCAGTCAACATGGTCGAGCACCACTCTACTATTCATTCTGACGAGCTCTTCCTATCAGTCAATATGGACGAGCTCCACTCTACTATTCACTCTGACGAGCTCTTCCAATCGCCACGGTCGAGCCCACTCTACTATTCATTCCTTGACGAGCCTTCCCGCTTAACACGGTTGAGTCTAATTCCCTTACTATTCATTATGACGAGCTCTTCCAATCAATTAACATGGTCGAGCTCCACTCTACTATTCATTCTGACGAGCTCTTCCAATCAGTCAACATGGTCGAGCTCCACGCTACTATTCATTCCCGATTTAATTCTTCCCGCCCTACGGACGAGCCTCACTCAACAATTCACTCTGACGAGCTCTTCCAATCAATCAACATGGTCGAGCACCACTCTACTATTCATTATGACGAGCTCTTCCAATCAGTCAACATGGTCGAGCTCCACTCTACTATTCATTCTGACGAGCTCTTCCCTCAGTTCACATGGACGAGCTCCTACTCAACAATTCACTCTGACGAGCTCTTCCAATCAATCAACACGGGTCGAAAGCACCCCTACCATTCATTGCGACGAGCCTAACTGGGCTAACATGGTCGGTAGCTCCACTCTACTACCATTCCGACGAGCTCTTCCAATTACCAACATGGTCGAGCTCCACGCCAATATCTGACACTCCCGACGAAGCTCTTCCTCATTTCACACGGACGAGCTCCTACTCAACAATTCACTCAGACGAGCTCTTCCAATCGCCAACATGGTCGCAAAGCACCACTCTACTATTCATTATGACGAGCCTTCCAATCAACAACATGTATCGAGCCCCCTACTATTCATTCCTCGACGCAGCTCTTCCTCACCACATGGACGAGTCTCTACTCAACAATCTACTGGGCGACGAGCTCTTCCTATCAATCAACATGGTCGAGCTCCACTCTATTATTCATTCCGACGAGTTTCCATCAAGAGACATGATCGAGCCTCACTCAACGATTCACTTTGACGAGCTCATCCCTCAGTTCACATGGAGGAGCTTTACTCAACTATTCACCGTGACGAGCTCTCCCCTCAATCAACATGGACGAGCTCCTACTCAGCAATCCACATGGACGAGCTCGGCCCAACTGTCGGCACTGACGAGTTCCTCCCGGCAGATCAACCAAAGCAAATTAGTCAGCAAAGCCCAACAGCACACCTAGACGAGTTCAACCATCCTATCGAGGTCACGCAACCCAAGGAATCAAACAAACTCACTACATACCGACAAAGACCAACAATTAATTCGACGAAGCACCGCCATCCAGCATACGCCCAGAACTGTGGCCTGGCCATACAAATTAATCCACAAGGTCACAAAGAACTAAGTTTGACGAGCTTATCCATCTCACTCCGATTCTCAATCCCGCCATACAAATCACGGAGAAAAGTTTAATTTATACCACAAATGAGAACGTTTATCGATATAAAAAAAAAAAAAAAAAGGTATATATATATATATATATATATATGTTATATATATATATATAGCATATATATATATATATATATATATATATATATATATATATATATATATATATATATATAAATATGTTTCTGAAGGGCTACATGTCTCTTGCCCGGTCTCGACAAAAAAACGTATATATAGATAAACAAAGAAAGCCAGCATCAGGCAAACATAAGCATAGGAGATCGATCGTCACAGGAGGAAACTGGACGAGATGTAAGGAATTGGCCACCATGAGTACTGTGCTCTTGAGAATAGTTTGTAGAAAAAGATTCCTCCTACTTTCGCTGGCCGGAAGGTCAAATCAAGTCCGGGATTCACGTATAGCGGGCCAACAATTGGTTGAAAGGCGAGCCACCCGTATCTACTAGCTAATCGGGCTCGTCCCTCGCCGCCTAATGACCTCATCCCTCTGAGCAGCTAAACTAACTCGATGAAGATCTGCGCGCAATCCGCGACATTCCTCATTCAACCGTCACAACTTGGCAGCCTCGTAAGATTCACGACGAGCGCCCCTGGGCCAGCCGCCTGCACGAAAACTTCGCGACAAGCCGCCTCGAGTTGCACTTTCTTATCATTCAGAGCACCATCGATCGCACGTAATCTCGCTTTGAAGATCCCCGCAACCACACCCTGAGGTGATGAGCTCCTCCCCGACCATCGGCTCACACCGGCATCAAACTCTCCTGCCTCGCTCAATCATTTTAAGCCCGAGCACTCAACCTCCCGAAGCTCGCCTTCGGCTGTCGCTAGCTACTGACTCGTTTTCCCTACTTCTCGCCCGAGCGCCGAGCCGACGGCATGTTTTAATTTAGACTTAAGTCGCCCACTTCTTCAATCATACGTCGCGCCTCGCTCCGCAGCCTCGGTTCGCTCGAAGTGAGAGAGACCGCCGCTTTATAAATTCTGCGGCAATTCTCAATGCGTTTTCGCTTAGTTTGGCCTTCTCGGCCAAGCCTTTCAGATGAGTGGCTACCGCGACATCAAACATGAAGTTAACGCCAACACCTGAGGCATGGAAGCAAGCACAATCACCTACCGCAGGCAACCTTTGAAGTGATAAAAGCCAAAGCCTCGCAACAGCATCGCTTCGACCTCCTAAGGTCGTGAGTCCCCGAGGGATTTGAGGAGACCGCACTGGCCGCTGAGTCTGGTGTTGCAGGAGCAAAGAGTCCCGGGGTTTTCGTCGACTTTGCTTTCTAGCTTTTCTTCGCCTGTCAGCCAGGAGGCGATTTGACTTTTCCAAAGGCGGATTCAGACGTGTTATAGGCATAACGCTCAACGACCGTCGAACACGGCCGCACTCAAAGGGTTTTCACCTCCGCCAGTTTAGGAGAAATCGGGGGCTCAAAATCACTGGGAGCCTCCCTAAAGGAGAGACGACGCCTCGCTGGCTCTCGCAGCTCTGAGACACCCCCCACTTCGAACTTTGCCGAAATCGGGCCGGTCCCCTGGGCTGAGCTCGGTTTTTCCTTTTCACACCCGGGATCTCCGAGACGCCGCCCCCAAATGAACCAAAATCTCTCCCCTGGTAGGAGCGCCAGCAGTAAGCCCAACGGGAGAGGATCCCGGTGGCAAGAGTAAAGACCTCGCTGCAGGCCGCATGCACCTCAAATTAGATGGAGACCAGAATGTCCGACCTATCAATTTTCGCGCATAAGGACGAGCAGATATCCCACCAACGCTGTGGCTAAGGACGTTATCTTCGCCGCTAAGTTCAAGACGTAGCCAGGAAACAAGCCAATAGTACAAAAAAATCGTAAACATTCAACCACCTTCTACAAGTCATACCAAAACAAGATAAATACTCATGAATATTATCAGTGGGCGCCCCAAAGCCGTGGGAACACCTGTAGGTGTCATCCCCGCCGAAGGATCGAGATTCCGGCTGAAAACCACCTGACAAAGAGTAAAATAACGCCCTTCCATGACCTATGCGAAGATGGAAGGTCATAGACATCGCTGGAGCCCGAACGCCCGAAAAGTAAAGAAAGCCCTCGGTGGTCTCATTTGGGTGAAAAAGATGAAGAAACAAGGCCAAGCTAGGGATGTCGAACCCTTTATCCCTAAAAGAAGCCAATAACCCCACCAAAATGCCCCAACCGCTGGTTTTGCTGGGAGGGGGCAATGTTGAAATGTCAGAAGACCCTTTTCATGAAAGGGTGCAAGAGGAAAACGGCATCGGTCAAACACCTCAAAAACAAACCATCCTGTGCACGGAGGTCGATAAAAGGTTAAGACATCGAGGACCCATACTCGGATACCAGGGGGAGGCCAATAACGTTCGGCAAAGGTACTCCCATACGAAGGGTCGATCTTACTAGGTCCCACATTCACAGCATGTTGAACGGCAGATTTAAGATATTCCGACCCCCCAGGATATGTAATTAGGTTTATTTTCTCTTTACCTTCATCAAAGGGAAGAGGAGTGCGCTTCCAAACAGCCGCCCGGTTCGATATAGTCGAATCCGTCTGAGGCATCTACAAACAGACAAAGGTCGTATTAACAACCCAGGAGTCATCACCAATCCGCAGCCAAGAGCACCCGACCCATGACTGAGACAAGCGACAAGAAATAGCCAAACGTAAGTTAAACCCTAATGTCTCGCTTCTAATTAACCGAAAAGAAACCAAACGATAATGACACAATAGGACCTGAGATACAACGGCGAAAGACTGCACAAAAAGGAAGGCTGGATAAGGCTAAGAAAGAAAGGGTCCCTGGAGCGTAAAACAAGATAAGACGAAAGAAGATACTCGGCAAAATACCAGAAAAGAGACTTTACGAAAGCTCGCATGTAGAAGTATGAAACCACGGAGTAAAGTGGAGAGCCGTAGCACAAGATCTGGCGGGAGGTCTCACAAAGAGAATGCAAGAAATTGGAAGGAGCAGATAAACGAGCGCGAAAATCTAAGAGTCATCATTATCGTAAGACATATGACGGCGACAAGGCCTTAACTAACCCAGCCTCGAATGCATAAGTGGAAGTCAGAACTCATACGCAGAAGAATTACGCCTCGCCCACGCCAACGCACGCGCGCGGGCCGGGGCAACCGATAGGGGTTTGAAAGTCAGCGCCGCAGCCCACTCACTACAGCCCAAGAAAGAGACGATGGCCCGATCCGCTAGGCATACCCGTCAAGCATCTTTTTGCGGGTTACTTCGACGGTGGCCTGTGGAAGGCCCACTGCTTTTAGGAGGATCGCTTTAGCGTACTCTCATGATCCGCAAACCAAACCAAGGTCGGCCCAAAGTAATTATGGAAAGACTCCCATAGGTACAGATAATAGGATAACCCCTAACCATACATTATCTTGCCAATTCAACCAAATCTTTCCAATAAGAAAGGGAAAATAATAACAGATAATTGCCAGTTGGATCTCCCCCCAATAAGGAAGGAGGATTATCCCAAGTAAACTTCTATATCCTGCACCAAATCCGATATGGACTAAAATAAGAAATATCCCATCCAATGGGAGGGACTCCTAATTATCATCCAATTGGTTGAACATCTACTATAAATACAAGACCACCCATCTAAGTGAGTTGCACACACAAAAATCTCGAACACACAACAAGTTCGCCTCTAAGTAGCTTCTCTTTCTCTCGAAAGAAACCTGACTTAGGCATCTGAGCTTCACCGGGGCACGTACCCTCGGGCCGACCCCTTTCTTGTAGAGGAGAGCTACGTCCGAGCCTAGCTCAACAAATGACCCCACACCCGCCTCCTATCTCAACCCGCATAATCCAAAAAGCCCGTGATCCCACCCGCCGCCACAATCCGGTCCAAATTTCAAATGACCCCCTACGTGTCTGTGCTCCCAGCCTCGTTGAAAAGGCATCATCATGTATATTTCTAAATTATTTTATTTTAAAACTAAAACCACTTTTGAAATGTTAATAATTTGCTAGACACGTTTTAATTCTCTAACTAATGTATTACATTAGTACAGGTAATTGCTGTTTAATGTCCTGTCCGGATTCCAGTTAGGCAAATTATTAACATATCAAAGTATTTAATATTGATAATCAGGAAATGGACAACCTAGTTCTTCAACTGAGTAATGGCACACCGGTTTAAAGCAACCAATTAATATATCAATATTATTTGTTATTGGAATAATTTGGAAGTGGGACAAAGTATGTTTGTCTAATTTACTACATTATAACAAAAGTACTTAGTTGTCAAAAAAATTCTAAATATAAAGTAAACTCTGTTCAGTGACAAATGAATTAAAATAAGATGTGAACGTGGGAAGGAAGAAAAATAATGCATGCATGAAGATGAACGTGTTAAACAAGCGAGGCATCCCTGATATAACAAATGAAAGTGGTTTCTTCACATTAAATTAATTCATACCCGATAATCTCTATCACAGGATTCTTGCAATCTTCTTCCACAAGGTTTAGATATATGCCTATAAATTTCCATACCTTGCTCACAAATTTTCATCCATCGGAGCAACAAATTAGTTTCATATAGCTCTAATGGCACACCAATATTATTCTCTCCCTTCATTACCCCTCCTCTGTTTTCTTCGCCTCCATCTTCGAATCGCCAATGCGTGTAATATAACAACTTATTGGGGGCAAATGGGTGCACGAGGGCAGCTTAGCTGTTGCCTGCCTGACCGGGAAATTATGGAATCATCAATATTGCTTTCTTGTATAGTTTTGGGAATTACCAAACTCCAAAGATGGATCTAGCTGGACATTGTAGCCCCAGCACTCAGGATTGCTCCTGGTTGAGTCAAGAGATTCAAGCATGTCAGGAAAAAGGCGTCAAGATATTTCTTTCCCTTGGAGGCGCCACCACATACGCTTATACCTTGGTCTCTACTGAGGATGCCAGGTCCTTTATTAATTCCATCCCCACAAATATGAAATATCTATTTATATGTACAGGTTGGTCTTGGTATTTTGAGTGAATAGAACCCAAAACAGTAGTAAGTGCATGGAGGGTTGGTCATAGTCATCCCTCTAAAAGCCCTCTTACCTTAATCTTTTGTTGCGGTTTTGATAAAACTTTTTTAGACATGTACTAACAAATTGTAATACTATTGACTTAGGTTCTGATACCACTATGCTTCATCTATGCGATGCAGGCAACTCGCAACTTACATATGGAACAATTTTCTTGGCGGCCAATCAAACTCACGACCACTAGGAAATGCAGTGCTGGACGGGGTTGATTTTGACATAGAGGGAGGCACAGCCCTCTACTGGGACGACCTAGCCAAGGCCTTGTCGGAGTACAGCACCCAGAAGAAGGTGTACCTGTCGGCATCTCCACAGTGCCCATATCCGGATGTATGGATGGATACCGCCATAAACACAGGCCTATTCGACTATGTTTGGGTCCAATTCTACAACAACCCCCCTTGCCAATACTCCGGCGGCACCACCACCAACCTCATTAACTACTGGAACAATTACTGGACCAAAATTGAAGTTGATAAAGTATTTTTGGGGTTGCCGGCAGCCCCGAATGCAGCCCCTAGTGGTGGTTACATCCAGCCGGAGGTGCTTATCTCCGAGGTCCTGCCGTTCGTCAATACTTCTTCTATGTATGGAGGTGTCATGCTTTGGTCTAGATATTGGGATACCACTACTGGCTATAGCGATGCTATTAAGTCCAGTGTCTGAAACTCTTTCCCTATGTATATATATCCTGCTGCTATATGTATGTTTGCTTCTAGTACGGTGAACAAAATAAAGAGCTTGATTAAATATAATTTTATTTTGTCATGATTAATACTTGTGGGACAGCCCATATTGAGAGTAAAGTAAAATGACAGACAAATGCCAAAACGGAGGAGCAACAATTGCATTTGCTTTCTAGTCATATCAGTTTTTGTTGGGATGAAATAATAAGTTGAGGGTTATTATAAATACTCTTATAGGTAATCCTATTTCGATATAATGAAAGTTTGAGCCATTGCTTCTGTGGATGTAGAAGACGTATTGTCAAACCATGTGTGTGCTCTTCTCATTTTTCTTCTCTAAGTATCAATTTACAAGTGATGTTGGCAACTTGCCAGTCAACTGCTTTTGGGTGAAACTGGTCTGTTGGCAGCGTTTGGTTCCTGCTAGAACAATGATAATAATAAGTTTAGTTTCCAAACACAAAACATAGAAAACACTAAATTCAAAAATAAGAATATTTTTAACACCAAAATAAGAGCCTGTTTTCAAAACCGTTCAAGAACACAAAATAGAAACCAAATAAATCCTATGTTTCTTGGTTGAGCAACATAATGAGTCATCATCTTAATTACAAGCACGTTAATAGCCCTAAAGGGTAGCTTAATTAGTCTAAGATCTTATGGTTTACCCAAGAGTTATCTGTTCGAGTCTCCTGAGGGCTATCAAAGGTTTATTTGACCATCAACTCCAGGGCTTCGTGAGATTAGTCGGAGTGTGCCTAAATTGACCAGAATATCCATGGTCATAAAAAAACACAAGCACATTAATACTGGTAGTGCTTTTGGAACTCTCCTGTATTAGTGGGATAAATGGGATTTGAAACAATAAGAGGCATAAGTTGTAGGTAGGCTCCAATAAAGCCATAAGGACTTTAAAACGAGTGCATTTGGTTAAGAGAAGTCGATGTCAAAAACTTTATTCTCTATTTGATGCAAGATATCACATCAAATATATTTTCAAATAATATCATTCAACAAAATAAAATAGTTATACCTATACTAATATGAATATATATCTACTTTCATAATTCCTATTTCTTATTAAAATATTGATATTTACTGTCACATATTTTACTAATATATATGTAATCACTTCTTTTCTTTTCTTTTCTTTTTTTATCAATTTTTATTCTATTGATGTTTTTTCCCTCAAATTTGTATCTTACATTTCCATAAAATTCAATACTGAACATCCCATTATTATCTTATATTTTTATCATTAATATCATATACACGCAATATTAAAAATATTAAACAATAAATGAAAAATAAATAAACCGTAATATCTTAAATGTTACAAATGTCTAGACTTAGGTTATAACACGTGAGCTAAATACTTTCCATTTAATTTTTCTTATAATTATCTAAAAATTCTACCTTAAGATCTATTCTAATATCGAACATAACGATATTTATAATGTAAAAAGAACCTTGGGTTATAAAATATTTTCTAAATATTCAATTTTAGAAAATTTTAATTTAAAGATCAATTTTTGTCAAATAACCTTCTCAACTTTAATTTTAATCTAATATGACCTCTAACAATCCTAGGTACTATCATAACAAGTAGTACCTACAGTTTCTTAAGGTAATATCTCATTATTTTCATACCTGAAACATAATTATTTTATGTGAAATCCAATCATATATTTTGCATTCTTTATACATTCTCTACAATTATTCATAAATAAATGAGCTGAAACACAAATTTCCCTTTGTTGTATATCAAAGTCCAAAGTCCATGGCATGAAAGCTATTTTCGTAATATTATAAGTATATAAGAGAGAGAGAGAGAAAGATTTTCAAACAAACACTCCAGTTATTATAGGCTTATAGCTATGGGGAAAACTGAGACATTGGACTTAATAGCATCAACATAGCCTGTACTAGTAGTATCTCAATATCTAGACCAGAGCATGACACCTCCATACATGGAGGAAGTGCTGATGGCCGGCAGGATCTCGGAGACAAGCCCATATCTCTATCATAATTTCTTTCCTATCATGATTCAGAATATTTATAGTGATATTCCTAATTACTTCCAAGCATTTTATAAGAAAACATAATATTACAATAATATAATGATTCTAAGAATTATTCTCATAAAAATACTTCCTTACAAATATGAATTAATACTTCACTAGGAATTTGAAACATATTCCAACAACTAAAGTCAATTATTTTTTCATATTTAGTTTTTTTGGGTGTCAGGATAATTTTATTGATTTAGTTTAGCAATACAATCAATAAAAGCTGATGTGAATCAAAAGCTATAAAAACTTTTGTGCGATTAATTAACATCCGAGTTAATAGCAAAAATGATCGGCTCAAGGCTTACACATTTGATAATAAAAAAAATACCTAGAATATCTAAGATTCTAGATCTGCAACATACTGATGAACATGATTTGATATGATGATTCTGTCGGATTGAATTTTGTCATCTCAACTGTCAACGGGAAAACCAACAAAGAAGTTAATCATCGACGACACAACTACCCATCATAACACAACTACTTGCAACAAGTTAGCGATAAAATACGCCGCAACAAGTCGGCGAAAAAACACACCACAACAAGTCGACAACAAAACAATAAGTCGATGACAAAAAAACATCAAAAAACAAAGGAAAAGCAAAGATGAAACTAGATTGATGTGGAATAAACCACTTTATTGGAAAAGAAAACTCATATTTGGGAAGAAAATGATGGAATTTGTGATTTGGGCCGCCAAACTCGTATATTGTTAAAACGATTTATGGCGCAAAAATCACCTTTCCTCTCTAAAGAACAAGGGCTTAAAAAAGAGAACAAATAGAGGGGCGGCTACGGGTTGAGAGAGAAATGTAGGGTGTTTATAACTTAACTTCCGTATTTAGTTAGAGAAAAAAAACACAAAGATAAACACAAAAATTGTTAGAATGTGTCTCAAATTCCTATTTAGTATTAATTCGATTTTGTAAATAATTTTTTATATTTGTTATGTTATTGTAATATTAGGTTTTCTTACATAATAAGGAAAACTTTTAAGAATATCCTTATAAATATTATGGGTCACAAGGGGAAAAAGTTTTGAGAGGGATTTGATGTGTGCAGAAATGTAAGGGTTTGAGAGATTGAGAGTTTTATGAGGTATTTTCTTGGTATTGTGGGCATTCTAGGGTTTTATGATGATTTCTTTATTTCTGTGTTCTTGAATTCATATTATTGTTTATCAAAGCTTTCACAGTAATAACAAGAATAAATAAAAGTAATAGAATAAAAAGTATTAAAAATTTCTTAAAATGAAATTTAAGTATTATTTTAAAATGGTAGTTATTATCTATTTATTTATAAATTATATTTATTTTTAATAAAATTAAAAATAAAAATAAAAGACCCAACGACATATATATATATATATATATATATATATATATATATATATATATATATATATATATATATATTTATTTATTTATTTATTTAAAAGCATTTTACAACCGAGCGCCTAACTTGCCAGTACATGATATAATTATATTTTAAAACATATGGAAACATAAAATATGGATTAAAAATATCTTAGGCTTTCGAAAAAAGATATTTTATTATACATTAGAGAATCGTTTTTAAAATATATTTTAAAAATCATCATTTAGAACGGTTATTAAACGCTTTCCAAATAGCCCATGTTTTTTTTCTTCTTTTTATGTTAAACATGACCTTAGCATTTTATTTCTCTACCTATTTTCATGGCAATCAAGTCTCTTTTTTTCTTCTTTTTTTTTTCCCTTAAAAATCTCTTTAACTCATTATATAAAACACGATTTCTCTTACAAATGTTATTTTATTTCCTTTCTACTTGTTGAGAATCAAACATAATAAATATGATTTGTCAATTTCTAAATTGTCTTCAACAACAATCAATTTTGGTATATAGTACATAGTTAATTTGGATGTAGTTTCTTTTTTTTTTCTTTCATATTTTTTTTAAAGAAATTAGTATGGACTTAGTTATGTTTTTTTATTTTTTTTTATTTTATAAAAAAACGATAATAATATTTCTTTTTGTTTTTAGAAATAGAAATAAAAATGTGAAGGTGGGAAAGGAGAAAAGATGCATGCATGAAGATGAACGAACGTGTTAAATGAGGGAGACGCATCCTGATGCAACAAATGAAGTACGTACTGGTTTCTTCGCATTAAATTCATACCGAAAAGTCTTTCACAAGGTTATTGCAATCTTCTTCCACAAGCTGCAGATATATGTGACTATAAATTTCCATGATTTGCTCACAATTTTTCATCGATCCAAGCAAAAATTTCGTACAGCTCTCTCGAATGGCACACCGATATTCTCTCCCTTCATTGCCCCTTCTCTGTTTTCTCTTCTTGGCCTCCATCTTGAACGCCAACACTACAAGAAAGAAGCAAATTAGAAATGACCAAATCCCTTTCTAATTCCGTAGCTATTTGCAAATAGCAACGGAATTAGATGCGGAAATATTCCATTTCAAAAAGGCTCCTTTCTAAATTTTAGAAACGGAATTTGCGTGTCCGTTTCTAATTTTTGCGACGGAAAAATTCCGTTTCTAAACATAGCGATGGAATAGAAACTCTATTTCCGTTTCTAAATGTGCAAATAGAAAGTAAATTTCGCTTAATCCGATACTAAAATATAATGAATAGAAACTCTATTTCCGTTTCTAAATTTCCAAAATAGATTCCATTTCTAACCCAATACTAAAATAGCGATGGATAGGTTTTGCGACAAAATTAGAAACGGAATTTTCCGTTTCTAAATAGAGACGGATGTTCCGCTTCTCAATTTTGCATGATGAAATGAAATAGGAATGGACTGCTTTCAGCTTAAAATAGAAAATTGGTTGCTCAATTATACAAAATAGAAACGATTTGAGCAAATCTTCACGCTAAAAATAGAATTTAAATACCTGCTTTATTTAGTCAAATTTGAAACCGATTAGAAACGGAATTTCATCGCTTATTTAGAAAATATCCATTTCAATAGTAGCAATTTCACCCTAATTTTTTTAATAATTTATTAAATTGTTTATTTTATAATTTTAACAAATATTTTATTAATTACACTTTTTTGGACAAAAATTTTTCATTTAAAAATAAGTTTAAATACACCCATCTTAATATTTTTCATATTACATATATAAATTCCAATAACATACAACAAACTTTAACCATCTATATTGCATATAGATTACATACATAAAGTGCAATATTACACAACAAAGTTTAACGCAACAATGTTTAATAAAATAAAAAAAAATCTATCACTCAAAGTCAGTATGAGTAGTAGATCCGATGGATCTTCATTAGTGTTTATAAATGGGGATGAAGCCTAGGCTAACTTATACATGATTTGCTCCATCTCGTAAAATCTTCTATTGCATTTCATCCTCTCTTTTCGCCTTTCTTCTTTCTATTTTTTCATCTCTTCAATTTGTTTTTACATCTCTTCATTCTTTTGTTGCATCTCTTCATTTTTTCTATGAAAAGGGGGATTCCCTTCACACTATAGGATGAACACATACCATCTTCGTTAGCAATACTCGAGAATGCAAATCACCCTGTGTGAGAAGACTCAAAGTGAGAAATCCTGGTCTCGCACAAAGAACAAGATAACAAGCAATTGTGTAAGAGAACTACAAAAAAAAAAAAAAAAAAAAAAACTCATTGATATGATCATAACCCACAACATTCCATCATAATCACTATCCCATTTCTTCACATCATGGAAAAAAAAATTACAATCAAGAAAAACCCTATCCATTAATAGCCAAATAAAGAAGAGCACCTATAGACTAAGAATAAGATGACCCAATTGAAGAAATGGAAACCAAGAATCAGTAAAACATGGCTTACAAAACTAGCACCAAAATGACATTTAAATTTTATTTTTCATCAAAACAAAATCTTCAAACTTAAAACCCAGAAGCATAAAATGTTTTAATTACGGAAACAAAAATTCAAACTCAAAATGACTAGCATCGCCTTGAAACCTCAACGCCATTAAAATAAGAGCCTAAATTCAGCTCAAAAGAAAACAAGTGCGCCTTCCCTATCAGAAAACCTAAAAACATAATTCTAAAAACCAACCTTGTAATTCAACGACTCAATATCAAATTACAAACCCCCTCAACAAAGAACAACAACATAAGAGCAACAAAGAACAATCCATGGCATGACATTTAATTTTCTCTCCAACTCTATTTCACCCTCTAAAGAATTGAAAAACCAAATCATAAAGAGAGAGAGAGAGAGAGAGAGAGAGAGAGAGAGAGAGAGAGCAAGAGAGGATCACGCTCCTCAAGTAGGCATCAGACTTGTTAAGGCTTAACACTGTATTTTAACAATACTCAAAGGGAAAATGTATTTCACCTCGTGTTTAAGATCCCTGATGCACCACACCCCGAAGGTGGCAAATGAGACAACATTCAGATCTAGATCACACAGCCTTCTTTTGCATCTTCTCTTTCGTTGTATTTCCACCCCCTACGTAAGTAAAAGATCACCGCTTATCAACACCTAACCAACTTTCCATTTTTTCAATTTCTCGCTTCTCATTCATCTATTGCATCCAAAAATCTACATCACAGACATCAGATCTTATTATAGCTAACACACCAAAATACCTTGATGTATATTGCATTCAAAAGTTAAAAGATTCACGTATTGGTAGTATCTCATTATAGCTAATTCAATCGAAAATACCTGGATGTGTATTATAAAAGAAATACCTTTGAAAGTATTTCTATCCAAAAGCTCCCTCCCTTCACATAACTCCAAAAATGTGTGAAACAATTTATTGAATCCCATTATTAGAAAAAGGAAACAACATAGAAACACACTCAAGCCATCCCGTCATAATGAACATCCAGAAATTTTTTCAACATGATTGTAAGACATAAACAGTACCAATTTGTGAAGGAAGAAATGGCCGACCAAATCCAAATTGATGATTGAATAATTACCAGTTTAAAGAATAAAATAAAGCCACCATGAATGCTTACTCCATTACAATGTAGACATTATCATGGTCTTCATAAGCATCGTAGAACTGTACTAGATTGTTGTGCCCAGTGAGAGCTCTCAATATTTTCACTTCCCTTCTCACATCTTCAATGGCAATGGTCAGAGTCATCTAGAAACAACAAGGATACCCACATTCAGCCAAAAAACAAAACAAAACCTACTAATATATAAATATACATATGCTTTTGAGTAAAAATTAAAATGGAAGCAGTAAGCCACTAAACACCATCAAAATCTAAGTATCAAGCGACGGAAAACCAGATTTTCCTAAAATAAAAAAGAATCAAATGGACTTTAATAACTTTATCGTTGTCCGCAGTGAACCCTTCTACCATCGCTCTCTATTATGGTATTTAAAGCTTTATACTCTTCTTTTCCTTTTCTCCCACTTGACTACTTTCTTTGCCATTTCTCCAAACCTTTCTTATGATTCAAATCTTGTCAAGGCTTCCAAGGCTCCATGCGAAATTCGAAATAGGCCATGTTCTTCAATCAAAGTGCATAAAAAATGCAATATTTTGGACGCTAATTAATACAAATTAAATATTATAATTATTGTTTTTCGCGATTAAAAATTTTCTACCCACGGACTGACTTATAATATTCAAACTCTGCTCGGGCCAAGGATGTGAAGTTACTGGCCAGATCATTCGTTATCAATCAATAAAATCGTAAATTCGCATAAATTAACCAACAATGGAACACAACCAAGAATAGAAAACTCGGAACTTGCCTAACCTTGGCTTTCGGTATAACCTTGACTGCAACATGTTGACCCTTAAGCTCACCTTTTTAAACCTATCGAATAGGGTACTCCAAATGTCCTCCCAACCTCTTCCCCAATATCATACTTATTCCCAAATGCTTCAAAGCTGCTTTTATCTAGCCCCCACCCACTCCATCCACCTCATTCCTTCGTGGTATACCGCCATTCGGCTTCACCCAGCCATGCCACATCGCTAATGTCGTTTGATATGCTTGGCGTTTACCTGAGGTGGAAGCGGCCGCTTACAGCGTCGAGGGATTTAGAGCTCAAATTAGCCGGAGATCTCGCCGGAGACTTCTTGAGTAGAGGTTTGGTCGGACCCTGACCGTAGAAGGGAAAAGGTGATTTCCTTCCAAGCCTCCACCTCCCTCCCAGGCTCCGGGGTTTCCTCCATCGATGAATAAAGAACTCCATGAAGAGCCTGTAGTCATCAGGCTGGGCAATAACTCCCATCTTCCACCGGACACGCCGGCTCCTGTGGAGGGCTTTGAATTGCAGACCCATTTTCTACCTCCCAAACACAATCCCTGTAAACTAAACACACCCACAAAGAAAAAAAAAAAGAGATGTGAGAGAGGTTAGCTACATAACAACATTATCTCGAATTTGGGACTTGCGAAGAAACCCTTTGCCTCCTGCTTTTAAGCAGCAAGAAAGAAGAAAGTGAAGAAGATGGTGGGGTGGGGGATCGAAGAGAGAAAAGAGAGAACACTCAAGAAATTGCTTCCACAAAAAACGAATTGTGTGGGGTTTCTCTAGTTTGTGGGTTTTTACTTTTAGAAATGGGGGGAAAGTGTGGCGTGTTGTAAGTCATTAGAAATTTTTGGAATATCCAATGGCATCTCAATAGAAACATGTGGTTTTATTTGTTTCTCCCAATATTACAGGGCTCATGAAAGGTCTGCACTAGGCCCATTACAAATAGCCATGGTATAAAGTGGTTTTTTTTTTTTTAAAATCAACGGTAGAGATTAGATTAGGGTTTTTTCATAAATTAATATATGGCGGTTATTTAAAGCAATTAGAGATTCGTATAATTGTTATACGAAGATGATTAACGTTAAATGGGCTTATAGATGAAACTCCGTGATTTGATTATAGTTATATAAATCGATTCTTAATTTTTTTTTTTTTTTTTTTTTGTTAAGGGAAATACGCCCAACGAGTTAGCAATTTATTTTATTCGGGGCTCCGCCCCGATCCCCCGCAGTGGAGTCACTCTGACTCCCGGCCGCCGATCGCGACAGGGGCGCTGCCCTCGATCTCCAGCGGCGCCGCCCAGATCTCAGCGTGGGCTACCCTTGGGATCTCGCAAGGTCGCTCTAGGACCCCAAATTTAACATAAATGATTAATTTGATTAATTATAATCATGATAAAGTGATGTTAGATGTATGTTTTGTATGGTGTATGGTTAAGGACCCTTTTACCCTATATGAATGGGGATTATGTGTGTTGTTGATGTAAATTAACACGCTTCACTTAGTCAGGCTTTAATCTACAATTCGTTAAATTTTCTTTTCATCTAATTTCGAATGTAACTCGAAGTTGTGTAATCGTACGCATTATAATAGTATTAGATTAGATGTTTGACTTTAAAACGGCCCAAAACTTAAAGCCCACGTTTTATCCCTTTGTTAACAGATTTGCTACTTAATTAGTGATTAGATTTACTTCAAAAATCGCTTTTATCGATAAGACTTTGCGTTGTTAGTTAAACATCGCCTATCTGGATAAGATCATGTTAACCTTAACCGTTTAGATTGAAACACATCTTATCGATAAGATCGTGGTTGGTTTTTCGCTAATGACACATCTTATTGGGAGTAAGTGTGCAAAACCAAAAGGGAGATTTTTTGAGGATCCGATTAAATAGCAAATCTTCCTTTACGTAAACTAGCACTAACACTTTGGTTTTGAACACCAATAAGCAAAAGTGGGTCTCTTAAGGTTTAAGAAACGAGAGAAGAAACGAAAAAAACGAGATCCGTTCAGGCACGAAGACGCAGTAACAACGGTGGGCATGCCTCATGTGGGATACCGCTAGAGGCACCGGGACACTTGATCGTGCTAGGATTCGATCAATCGCTTGAATCAAAAGTTTTTGCGCCTTTACAAGAGGTAACATCCTTGTCCAACGCGACCAGACTACTCTGACTGTACAAGTGGGTTCCTAGTCCGCTGCGTAATTATGATATTAAATTTACCTATAACCCAACAGTGATCCCAAGAACATGGTCGGTTTTCTTGACCGGAGAAGAAGCCAGACTATTATATGGCCGAAAAATGGGTGTTGGATGTGAAGAGAGAAGAGGATGGGTGAGGAAGAGGGTTGGGGGAGAAAGGATCAAACTACTTAAAATTAAAATTTTAAGTACCACTGATAATAAGACATCACAAAAATAGAAAAAAAAAGAAGCCACCTATAATTAATTTAACTCTTTTAACCTGCCATTAGTGATATATATCCGTTTATAAGCCACCAAAAATTTATGATTTTTTAGAATACAAAATAGAGATAAATTTATCATATTCTCTTAAATCTTTTTTAAGAAAATTAATTATTTTTTTAAAATACATATTTATAGCTAAATAAATAATGAAAATTTATGATTCTTTAAGAATAAAAAATAGAGATATATTATTTATGACATCCCCTAAAGTAAAGATATCAAATTTAAAAAGAAAACTTTTAAAATTTTATATACAAAATATTTTCGAGTTTTTCGCGAGCTTTTCGAGTCGAGTTATGAGTTGCTCGACTCGACTCGACTCGTTAACATTTCGAGTCGAGCTTGAGTCGAGTTTTGACTGAGTTGAGTTCGAGTAGCTCGCGAGTTGTCTCGTCTCATATGTAATATTTAAAAATCCATTTTTAAAATAATTCATATGTAATATTTAAATTGAAATTTATTAGTTTTTAATAAATTCATTTTCAGCCTATTTTTCTGTTAAAATAATCAATGTTATCAAACTCAAAATTTCACTTATTTTTAATAATGAAATTAATGATTATAAAAGTAACTTATTAGTTAATTTTTACATTCACAATAACATTTCATATAAAAATACTATTTCTAAAAATAACCTAATTTTGTTTCTATAACAGCAACGAAATGTAAACGAATACATTCCGCTTCAAAAAATAGCTTAATTAATTGAATTTCGCTTTCGTTTTTAGAAACATAATTAAAACTACTTATTTTAGAACGGAATCTAAATCCGTTTCTATTTTAGAAACTAATTCAAAATTGCTTTCTATTTTAAAACTTTATCAATTCCGTTTCTAATTTTAGAAACGGAATTCAATTCCACTTCTAATATTTAGAAACGAGATTTATTCCCTTTATGTTTTTACACATAACAAATTAATATTTATACTTTATAACGAAATATTCAAATAAATTCTAATTTTTTTTAATATCAAAAAATATTAATATAATCTTACTCTAAATTGAACATATATATATATATATATATATATATATATGATGAAGGTTTTTAATATTTAAAATCCTCTTTTAAAATAATTCATATGTAATATTTAAATTGAACTTTATTAATTTTTAAAAATTCATTTTCTTAAATTTCTATTTTTCCTCATAAATAATCAATGTTATCAAAATCAAAATTTCACTTATTTTTAATAATGAAATTAATAATTATAAAAATAACTTATTAGTTAATTTTTACATTCGCAATAACATTTATAAAAATACCGTTTCTAAAAATAACTGAATTTTGTTTCTATAAATATAAACGAAAATAGAAACGTATCACATTCCTGCTTCTAAAATAGTGACAAAGTAATTGAATTTCTGCTTTCTACTTTTAGAACGGGAATCGAAACTGCTTTCATTTTAGAACGGATCAAAACTGCTTTATTTTAGAAACAGAATCGAATTCCGTTTCTAATTTTAGAAACGGATTTCAATTCCGTTTCTAATATTTAGAAACAGGATTTATTCCCTTTATGTTTTTACACATAACAAATTAATATTTATACTTTATAACAAAATATCTAAATAATTTTAATTTTTTTAATATAAAAATATTAATATAATTCACTTAATTGAATATATATATATATATATATATATATATATGATGAAGGTTTTTAATATTTAAAAATCCATTTTTAAAAAATAATTCATGTATAATATTTAAATCCCCAACTTTTACAATTTTTAATAAATTAATTTTAGACTATTTTTCCAAGAAAATAATCAATTTTATCAAAATCAAAATTTCACTTATTTTTAATAATGAAAATAATAATTATAAAATAACTTACTAGTTAATTTTTTACATTCGCAATAACATTTATAAAAATACTATTTTTAAAAATAGCGGAATTTTGTTTCTATAAATATAAACGAAAATAGAAACGGAATACATTCCGTTTCTATTTTAAAAACGGAATTCAATTCCGTTTCTAATTTTTAGAAACGGAATTCAATTCCGTTTCTAATCGTAGAAACGGAATCCAATTCCGTTTCTAATCGTAGAAACGGAATCCAATTCGGTTTCTATTTTTACACATAACAAATTAATATTTATAATTTATACTTAACTGAATTTCCTCACGCTAAAGGCAACTCCATTTCTACCCACACGCTCCTGCGATAAAGTCATGCGACTAAAATTCGAATCGCTTCAATTTCCCGTCTCAATCTGCCACTCGCTTCTATCCTCCCCGCTCTATTTACCCCGCCTTCAACAATTAATGATGCAGTTTTCTTTCGTTTTCAAATTTCAGAAGAATATTTGCTTTTCCGTTTCTATTCCGTTTTAACTTTAGAAACTTGAATGGTCGCTTCTATTTTCCATTTCTATATGATTTACTACTGTGTCTTGAATTAATATTATTGTTTTATCAAAAAGCTTCCACGTAGCTTATAAACAAAAATAAATAAAAGTAATAGAATAAAAAGTATTAAAAATTTCTTAAAATGAAATTTAAGTATTATTTTAAAATGGTAGTTATATTATCTATTTATTTAGAGTAAATTATATTTATTTTTAATAAAATTAAAAAAATAAAATAAAGACCTAACGAATATTATATATATATATATATATATATATATATATATATATATATATATATATATATATATATATATATATATATATATATATATTTTTTATTTATTTATTTATTTATTTATTTAAAGCATTTCTTACAATCAGTCTAACTCACTTTGTGCACATGATATAATTATATTTTAAAAACATATTTGAAACATAAATATGGATTAAAATATCTTAGGCTTTCAAAAAGATATTTTATTATACAGAGAATCGTTTTTAAAAGATTTTTAAAAATCATCATTTAGAACGGTTATTAAACGTTTCAAATAGCCCATGTTTTTTTCTTCTTTTACAGGCACAACACATCTTAGCATTTTATTTCTCTACCTATTTACATAATCAAGTCTCTCTTTTTTTTCTTCCCCTTAAAATCACTTTAACTCATTATATAAAACACGATTTCCTCTTACAAATGTTATTTTTTATTTCCTTTTCTACTTGTTGAGAATCAAACATAATAAATATGATTTGTCAATTTCAAATTGTCTTCAACAACAATCAATTTTGGTATATAGTAATATAGTTAATTTTGATGTAGTTTTTTTTTCTTTCATATTTTTTTAAAGAAATTAGTATGGACTTAGTTATGTTTTATTTTTATTTTATAAAAACGATAATACTAATATTTTCTTTTTGATTTTAAATAGAAATAAAAATGTGAAGGTGGGAAAGGAGAAAAGATGCATGCATGAAGATGAACGAACGTGTTAAATGAGGTTGAAAACAAATATTTTGGAGAATGTTTAAACAATCTGAAATTTTATCTCGTATTATTTGAACATTCATTTTACCTTGGATTTATTTGGCAAAATTAAATATGGGAATATGACAATGTTTTGAAATTGGAAACAAATGGAGATAAAATTCGAGATTTGAAATCGTTTGTTTATCCTCATTGTTTTGAAAATAATATTTGTTTTAAAATTATTTGAAATTTTTTTTTTTTTATCAAAATAAATTATTTGAATTTAAAACCTGAAATTCTTAAAAAAATTCAAAGAAATTATTAGAAATTTTTTTATCCATTTCAACTTTTTATTAATTTTGTAAAGACGGTAAAAAAAAACATATTTTAAAACTTTGTTATAGATAGAATATTTTTAAATATTTTGAAGAAATTATTTAATGATTTTTTATTATTTACAAATTACTGAATTATTTATTCTACTATTTTTTCCTGAATAAAATAGCAACATATATTTCTTATAAAAATGCTTATTAGATACAAAAACATAAAATTTTATTATCAAAGCCAAAAAAGAAAATAAAATTTTATTATTATAGAAAAAAAACATAACGGATAAGCATGGGTCTCAAGCTTCAGTTCCACAACCTCACCCCAAAAGTGTTTGAGTCTGCTCGGAGTACCACCCCAAAAGCATGAGTATCATAATTGATTTGAGGTTGTGGTTCTATAAGCATCTGAGGTTGTGAGCTTCTTTAATGGGAGGTGTTTTTATATTAATATAGATATAGATTTTATGGAGTTGAATTTTATTAAGTAGGTAATAAATATCAAATATAATATAAAATTTTACAAGTTTATTACGGATAGGTAAAAATTCATCATATAAAATTTTTCATAAACTTTTATCCTATTTTTTTCCAAAATTGTCACCTTTAAATTTCCTTATATTCACATTTTTCATAAATTTTTAAAGTTTGATAAGGGTAAAACAAAATTATTTTTATTTAATAAAATATCAAATTTAATATAAAATTTTAAGAAGTCTATTATGGATAAGGGTCAAAAATCTTAAGGATGAAATTTTCCATAAATTTTTCTATTTCTATTTCTTTATTTTTTTTCCAAAATTGTACTGATGATGCTCAACTCGAAACTGGCTTCTGAGTTTGTCGAATTGTTAGCTCTGCTCTACGACCTCGGATGCCCAAGTTCCTCCCCGCAAAATAGCAAACAAAAAGGGATTGGCGGGATCGCCCATTGCTCTCCAATGCCTAAGTCGGGCTTCTTCGTGGAAGCAGGCGATCAACCGCTAGCAAAGTTAATTTTCATACAGACCTTTCACCGCACGTGCCTGCATTTATAATGGGTGATCATGATAACTTTCCTAGTTGGATGATGATACGAAATGATACCTTTCCTTGTTGGATGATGATACTATATTTCTCCCATTGGGTGAGGGATTTTCTTTCATTATCGTTAACCAATTAATAAGGGATAATTGATGAGCAATTATTAGGAAATATCCTACTTCCCTAATTAGTGGAGGTTTAATTAGGGAAATTGGGTATTTTCCTTTAATACAGGTTCATTGGCCGATTATATTACCTTGAAGGGGTGAATTAGCTCGCTGGGGTCTCGTATTCGGATTTCATCAAGGGCCGAGCAATCAGACTAGGCCTGCCTTTGATCTCCTCTCAGACCGACATTTAGGCTTAAGTGCCTGGGCTCCGCGAGCCTATTATTTTAACCCAATCGGCTGCTCCCCCAGCTCCCCTTGGCTAAAGCTTAGCTGAGAAAAGGTTGTCACCCATTTCTTGGATCTAAAATCTAGTTTATGAGCTAATGCGGTTCCTACGACCTGAGTCGTTGCTCTTTGGGTCGTTTCGCTTTCGAGCCGCCGAGCTCCCAAAATTGAGCCATCGCCTCGAAAGCCATGCCTTTTGCTTCGCCATTCCTCGAATCCAGCTACCGCTCTCGGCGCTAAGCTTGTAAACCGGCTGTCGCCCGTGGCTATCAGGCCTTTCGAAAGCAATTAAGCTCGAAAACCGAGCTGTTAGCCCTCGCTATCGCGCCTTTTCGAGCAATTGAGCCCGAGAATCGAAATCGCTTGGCCTTTGGGTCAGCTTTGCCTTTTCGGAAAGCAGCCGTTTGAAACAAAGATGCTTGGCTCAATGCTATGCCTTTTTCGCGTCCGACTCGTTCTAGATACTCGGCTCCTGCCGCTGCGCTTTCCGAACCGAGCTACTTGGCTTCCGCGGGCTATTCCGCCTCCCGAGCCGCTTATGCTCTTTGAACCGAGTTATTCGCTTCGGGATGTTGTGCCTCGACTCCAGCTACTGCTCTGGGTTATTCTCGCCCGAATTGTATATGCTCTTTGAACCGAGCTATTCGCCCTAGGTCAAGCCAGGCCCGGTTGTTGTGCCTTCTCGGGCTATTGTGCCTGGCAATTAAGCTCAAAACCGAGTTGTTGGCTGCGCCTTCCGAACCAGCTACTTGGCCCCTGCTATTTCTGGCCTCCCGAAATGCTTACGCTTCTTTTGAACCGAGCTATTCGCCCTCGGGCTGCAGGCCTCCGGATCGAGCGCCGCCTGCCCCTGGGCCATTCCCGCCTCCCGAGCTATATATGCTCTTTGAACTCGAGCCATTCTCGCTTCCGAGCCGCAGGCGCTTCAGCTATCAGGCCTTTTTGCCACCAAGCTCTAAAAATCAGCCGCTGGGCTCCGGGTTGTTGCGCCTTCCGAACTGAGCTACTTAGCTCCTGGCTATTCTACCTCTTGAGTTGTTTATGTTGTTTTGAACTGAGTTATTCGCCTACCGCTGTGCCTTCCAGCCATTGTGCCTTTGGAGCAATTGCTCAAAACCCGAGTCGCTGGCACTCACTGCTATGCCTTTCGGGGGGGCGACCGAGCCTCGAAAACCGGAAGGCTTGGCTCCCGGGCTATCAGGCCTTTGAACCCAGCTACTTCAGGTGACACCCTCTAAACCCGGTCCCACACTACCGTCAACCTCAAGGAACTCAAGGCCTCATATCATGGCATCTACATTGCAAATGGCCCAATGTGAGCCCATCATCATACTCGCCCATACTGCTACAAGACCATACATTTCTATAGACTAATAGCTATTACATCACTCCTAATACAAAACATATATTAATACTCAGCTCTGCTCTAATATATACACAAACAAGAAATCAAGGCCATACTCGCCCGTCTATAATCCCGACCTCTAAGGAGCGGCTGCCCGCCCGCACCGTCCCGCACTGAAGAGGGTCCCATCGACGGTGAGCTAACGCCCAAGAGAGATAAATCCCATAAGGGTTATTTCCACCTAGGTGCACATGCAAATGATCATTTCACGCCAAACCAACAACCAACTGCATACATGTTATCCTATCATGGAAAAATCTTACATGCATGTATATGAGACGACATCAGAGCACGGCCCAAGTACTCAAATAACCTCCGACCCACCACCCAACAGCGCCAATAGGAAATCATTATCGAGTCAATTCGACTCCCATCTCACAACCGTAGTCTATGTGATATTTATTTAATCGCTTTCGTGTCTTTCTGGCAATGTGAACTTTTCTGTGGTCTCACCGCTGGTCTCTTACACCCTCTCTCGACATTTTTCGGGCTTTCACCGTGGATACGCCGTTTAACCAAGTTTTCGTGTTTTTCACCCGAGGGGTATCTATCCCTTTACTTGCTACGCCGACACATTTGTTTCTTCCATTTTCGCTAACGCCATGGAACTCACCTGACTTCGCCCCATTCCTAAGCCCACACGATTCAAAGACCAAATGGTAAAGGCTAAATAAGTACCATGTACACACTCATGTAATGTGGTGTTACCGCACACCAATGCAATGCAATTCTAAAGCATCGCATCAAACCAATGACCAATGTATGAAAACCTCTACATGGACATTCTACAATCGTACACTATGTGTGCTATGAACACTCATGTCTAATGCACACAACATTTCATATATTTAACATACATGCAAATATGTTAATATATTCCACATATTCAAATCAAGACATCACATAAGTTAATGCGAACCATATTGGTTCCATAAAATTATGCATGGCATTAATTCAAGTAATAACAAGCCAACTTTGATTTTTTTTGTCCTAAAACCCAGAAAAACAGCATATGCAATAACATGCAATAACCATATTAGTTCCAGAAAATTCTGCATGTTAATATTCACAATTCTGCATGTTATTCATCGCCATCGCTCCATGAAAATTGCGATGTTAACATTCATGAAAGCCTATAAATTTTGTATTTTTCATGCATACACACCAAACTGAGTTTTCTTCGCCTTAAAACCTAGAACATTCTGCATGTTAGTCATGCATGAAAGCCTCATAAAATTTCGCGATGTTTTCATGATACACGATACACAAACTGATTTTTCTTCAGTCTAAAACCTAGAACATTCTGCATGTTAGTCTTGCATATAAGGCCACACTAAACTGAGCTTTCTTTGATCTAAAACCCCAAACATTCTGCATGTTAGTCATGCATGAAAGTCTATAAAATTCCCGTATGTTTTTCATGCATACAATGATACACCAAACTGAGCTTTCAGTCTAAAAACATAGAACATTCTGCATGTTAGTCAATCACATAAGGCCACACCAAAATGAGTTTTCTTTGGATCTAAAACCCCAAAATACTTGGGTATGTTAGTCATGCATGAAAGCCCATAAAATTCTGCATGTTTTTCATGCATACAATGATACACCAAACTGAGTTTTTCTTCAGTCTAAAACCTAGGAACATTCTGCATGTTAGTCATGCATTATATAGTCACACTAAATCGGAGTTTTCTTTGATCTAAAACCCCAAAACATTCTGCATGTCAGTCATGCATGAAAGCCCATAAAATTCTGCATGTTTTTCATGCATACAATGATACACCAAACTGAGTTTTCTTCAGTCTAAAACCAGAAAAAAAAAAACAGCATGTACAACATCACAATTTCAGTCTTCAAACTCCAGAAAATTCAGCAAGTACAACATCAAAATTCAGTCTTAAAAAACCCAGAAAATTCAGCATGGACAACATCACAAATTCAGTCTTAAAACCCAGAAAATTCAGTATGGACAACATCACAATTCCAACATGTTTTTCATTCAAACAATCACATAGAAAACCCAACCAAATGCCATTTCCATGGCCCCAAACAAGGAAATAACCAAAGAGTAAAGATCCTCACCTCGAAGTGCAAGAGATCAGTTCGATCCACCCAAATCTGAAAAACAATGGAGGAAAAAGCTCCTCCTCCCTTTCTCCTTCTTTCTTTCTTCTTGGTTTTCTTCCTTCCTTTCTTTTTCTTTCTTTTATCCCTATCCACTTGAACACATTCCTTAAACTACCAAGTTGGTTTGACCTAGGGGAGCCCACCTAACATCCATTTGTTTGACACTTCCAACAACCCAAGACCAAGTGTTCTCCATGCCACAACTTCAACCACCATGCTCATGCAATGAGGGTAGTGGCTCGACATTCGGGCTCCCACCCAACTCATGCAATCCTAGGGCATGGCCACTTGGCCCACCCATGCCAAGTGTTCCCATGGTGCGCCACATGGCACCCCATGGTTGGGTCTGCCTGCCTCGAAATACGTGCAAACCGACGCCTCGCACCCGACGCAGTCAAGCCGTTCAACTAGATTTCGCGAGATGATTCTAATCTGCGTGATCCGTTTTTACTATCCGAGGTCTAGAGAAAGATCTAGGGTTTTGTTTGTATCAACCCTAGCATGAATTTCACTGATTCACTCATTTTCGAAGAAAAGAGAAAAAAGAAAAAAATACGCTTTTTCCTGTGTTTCACCTCCCTTAAAAGAATTCCTCATTCCGAAATTCCCGCATACATACAAACAATCAACCACATGCATATGCAACAATCATTTAAAACATTAATGACTAGAAAACGCACCTTCTCCTTCAAACAAGAAGGGATAGTTACAGATTTCCGTGTCCCCGTCCCATGTCGCCTCCGACTCTTCTGTCGCCATAACACCTTCACAAGCCTCGCGGGCCTTGCCACGCAAAACCTCGGCTCCCGCTATCCATGATACGCACCGTCCTCCCGAAGGTCCCATCGCATCAACAACAAGCTCTCCCCAATCCACTATATGACTTGATCCGAGTGTACTTCCTGAGCATAGAGACGCAAACACCCCATGAATGTGCTTGACAAACTCTATGGCAACGCCAACCGATACGCGAATCGCGCTTCACCCTCTCGAGTACCTCGAAGGGTCCAATGTACCTCGGCGACAACTTCCCTCTTTTCTCCGAATCTAATCACTCCTCTCTTAGGCATCACCTTCAAGAAGACATGATCACCCACCTCGAACTCCTGTAGGTCGCCGTCGATACTCCACAGAATCTTGGCTCGCTCCGAAAGCAGCAAGGGAGACGCTCCGATCATACCCACCTTCTCGAGGTGTCTCTAATCAAATCCTAATTTCGTTGACAGCTCTCTCTCCTACCTCCGGGTCTAACATATCTATGGATCGACATGGCCTCCCGTAGAGAGCCTCATAGGGTGCCATCTGAATACTCACTTGATAGTTGTTATTATAGGCAAACTCTACCAAGGCCAAGTGCTCCTCCCAGCTACCCTTGAGATCCAGGACGCATGCTCGTAGCATGTCCTCTAAAATCTGAATAGTCCGTCTGACGACCATCCGTCCGAGGATGAAAAGCCAGTGACCATCGAAAGTCGCGGGCCCCCATGGCCTTCCTCGGAAACTCTTCCTAATCGAGTTTGCAAATCGAGGATCCCGATCCGATACTATGGGAGACTAGAACTCCATGCAACCGCATTTCATCTCCCCATATACAACCCGCACTCCTCCAGCAGGAAGGTTATCCCCGCGACGGCCATAAATGTGTCGACTTGGTGAGTCGGTCCACTATAACCCATGATCGCATCATGCTTCCGGATGTTCGCGGGCAAGTGAGTCACAAACCATCGTGATGCGCTCCCACTTCCACTCCCAGATTCCAATGGCCGGAGTAGCCCCGTCGGGCCTCCGTGCTTAGCCTCGACCTACCGCACGTGAGACACCGGCCGACAAACCCCAACATGCCTTCTTCATCCTGGCCTCCGAAGAATACCGGGCGACACGGCGTCATGATACATCTTCGTACACCCGGATGGGCCAGCCGACCTGGGAGATAATGGAACTCCTCGAGGGACCTTCTCCCTCAACCGCCGACCGGGGAACCACAACCCATCCCCTATACCGGGCACTACCACTACGGTGGACGGGCTCCAAACTTTCTCACACCGTACCCGATCAGACTCGCCCCCGATGGATACTAGTCTCCGCGGGCCCCGCACTGGACTCCTATCACTCTACTCAATAGAGACTGAGCTTCATCATAATTCTTAAGGTACCCCGAGCCCGCTTCATCGTGACACAAATTAATCGTCTAATCGTCTCAAAGATCCGCCATTCTCTGCCTATACTTAGCTAAGATCTCGTGCCTTTCGCTAAGCTGCGATCGTTTAATTACATTTGCCTCACCGATGGTAATGCAAAGTGAAGCATTTTAATCTTCCAAAAACTCCATCCACCTACGCTCATGTTGATGTTCCGTCGCTGAAGATGTATCGCACTCGTGGTCCAAAACACCGAACCGCTTCTCACCATATAAGTAGTGGGGCCAAATCTTCAAAGCGAAGACTACGGCAGCCAACTCCATGTCATGCGTGGGGTAATTCTGTTCGTGATTCTTTAACTGCCGAGAACCATAAGCCACAACCTTCTCGGACTGCATCAGAACACACCCCAGCCCGTCCTTCGAAGCATCACAGTACACTGTGTACCTCTGTCCCCTTTCCGGGACTATTAGGATAGGAGCTGAAGTAAGCCTCCTCTTCAATTCCTGGAACGCTCGCTCGCATGAGTCATCCCATACAAACTTGACCTCCTTCCGGTCAATCTTGTCATAGCGCCTAGCCTGAGAAATCCTATAAACCTCCTGTAATACCATGCCAATCCCAAGAAACTACGTGATTCAAGATCGACTCCCTCTGGTCTCTCCTAACTCTATCACGCCTCAACCTTCCTTCGGTTCATCGAACACACCACGGTCCCAAGAAACCCACCTCAAGAAGTCAAATCGCGACTCTATCGAACTTGGCATACAACTAATGATCCCTCAAAAGTTTGAATATTTAACGATCCTGCTCCACTCCGATCGGGAGTAGACGTGATGTCATCAAAGACCACCACAAATGATCTAAATAGGGTTGAACACCTGTCATGAGGTCCATGAATGCCGCCGGTGCATTCGCAATCCAAAGGGCATCACCAGAACCCAAAGGCCCATACCGCTGGGCCCCGCCACGTCGCCTTGTGACGCTCGCCTCTTAACTCTCAATCGACGGGTAACCGCATGGCGTCTATTCGAGTAGACTCCGCGCCCTTAAGTCACCGATCAAACAAGTCATCAATCCTCGGTAATGGATACCGATTCTTAATAGTAACCCTGTTCAACTGTCTGTAATCGATGCATAGTCGAAGGGTCTTATCCTTCTTTTTCGCAAATAGAACCAGAGCACCCCATGGTGAAGTACTTGGTCTAATGAAACCCTTGCCCAGTAACTCCTGTATCTGGACCTTGAGCTCCTGTAACTCAACCGGTGCCATCCTATGCGGAGTCATAGAAATAGGCGACGTCCCAGGATGCAACTCAATGCGGAAGTCTACATCTCTCGGTGGAGGTAATCCCGGTAGCTCGTCCGGAAAAACATCCTCGTACTCGCAAACCACCCGAGGTAGACTCATATCCTGTCTCACCTCGTCCTCCAGGGTAAGGCTAGCTAGCCAACCCGTCAACTGCCCGTGCCATCGTGAATCGTACACAGTATGGGGTGAAACATCGTACCTATTCCCCTGAAACACAACACAAGTACTGTCTGGTGTGTAGGCGGTAACTCTCATACGGTCACAATCTATGACAACCCGATGTGCCATCAACCAGTCCATCCCGAGGATGACCTCGAACTCTGACATGTCCATGACCCGAAGGTCCACCGTGAGTAGAATCCCGGGGATCTCTAACTCACGCCCTCGATATATCCGATCAATTCTATCCTTAGTCCTTTGGTGGGAGAACTCATGCAATGGCTCGCCTAAGGTCTTCACCTCTAAGCCCAATACTCTTCACACAAGATGCAAAGAATAGCAATGCAATGCACCCGAGTCAAATAAACACCCTTTGCCCACAAGCGAAAGAGAAACGTGCACTCGAATCACTGATCGATCTATCGCTCAAACACGGAGTAATGGCGAAGACACGCCCTCGAGCCCCGGTCCCTACCGCACACTCTACCCTCGACCGCCACCCATACTCTAGCCCCGCATGTCTCGTGAAACACCGATGCTCGTGTCGCGACCTGAGAATGATAATCAAGCTCTCGACCCATGTCTGGGGTAAGGGATAACATACCGAGTCCATGTCCCACTGATGATCTGACCCGCAGTGTCCCCCGATCCCGAAAACCCCAGATTCGAGGACGCCCGCCTCATGTGTCCCGGCCATGCGTGGAAACATGTCATCTTCCTGCAACCGACCGGTAACCCGAACCCTGGGCCTGCCCCCGTTAGCCACGGCCCCGGGCCTCTCGAAACCCCCGTGGAACGTGTCCGCTTTTTCCCGAGCTTCAGTTAGCTTTATTCTCTTCTTATTACTAGCACCCGGTGATCTCTCTGATACGAGCCGCCATCTACCTTCTCGCTTCAATAACTAAGGTCAGGACAACCATCGAGTCCATATCTTCGTAGGTTATGTCCTACACCTTACCCCGATGGACAACTTCAACCCATCTTCGAACTTCCTGACCTTGGCCGCGTCAGTGGCCACATAATCATCCCCGAAACGTGCCAACTCGTGAACTGCCACGCATCGCTACGCCATCGCTCTCGTCTCAACTCAAGGAAACCCTGCCTTCGCATGTCTGGCCAGGCCGGAAAGTACTCTCCCGGCGAATACCCAAAATCATCCCATGTCATAGTCTCCAAGTCCCCGGAAGTCGTGACCCACTCCCACCAGATCTGGGACTCACCCTCAAGCTGGAATGAAGCCAGCGTAATCCGAGTAGTATCCGAGGTGATCTCCATAGCCCTGAGAATCCTCTCAACTGACCTGAATCCAATGGTCGGGCTACCACCCGGGTCCCCTCCTCCAAATTAACGTCTGGAGGATGGCGTGCTCAACCTCCTGGAGGTTACCGCACCTCCCCGAATTCTAGCCGCAGATCGCCCGTAGTCAAGGGCTATCGCAGCACCCATGGCCTCTATGAAGGCCCGCTGATCAAAAATAGGTGGTGGTCGACCATCACCCCGTGGACTAATTCTAAGCCCTCGTCCTCTACTCCGTCATCTGTCGCCAAATAGCAAAGTTTAGAATCATTTTCGTGTCCAACCATTAAAGACACATGCCGACCAATAATATAATTTAATATCCCAAACCACTCCCGCTTGTTTCCGAACTCCTAAGGTTACGTTTTCAACCCTAGTGTTCGTATTTCCTATATATACATCCTACCACGTATAATTCACGAATTTGCACACACAATCATGCACATACAATCAAAGATGCGTAGTAAAAACACAATGCATGTTGCGATCTAATCCCCGTCTCGTGACTCCTAGTAACCTCCTACCTAGACCTTGATAAAAAAACACTAAGTGATCCTGGATATCAATTCGAGCACTAGTAACTCTAACTCAAGCTCCAACACCAAGCTATACCAGTTATGATGCTCCTACATTAATAGCATGTCCTAAACCTTATTCTGCACTAAGCCCTAGGTATTCATATATACCTAAGCTCTAATACCAAGTCGTGACAATCTAAAAACCTCGGGGTCCTATCACTCACCATCAACTTATGGAAACTCCGTGTGTCTCTATCATGAGACCCATACATGAGTAAAATGCCCATCAGTGGCCCATCATCATGGCTCTGGCCCATACCGTTACAAGACCATACATTTCTATGATCTAAGAGCCTACATCACTCCTAATACAAAACATATATTAATACTAGTTTGTTCTAATATATACACAAAACAAGAAATAAAGGCCACAGTTCGGCCCGCTTCATAATCCCGACCTCTAAGGAACGTCGTCTGCCTATACCTGTCCTGTACCTGAAAGAGGGGTCCCACGACGGGGTGAGCTAACGCCCAGTAGAGATAAATCCTATAAGGGCTATTTCCTACCTGCGCGCATATCACGCAACGATCATTTCACAAAGCCAAACCAACAACCAATCCGCCAAGGCATACATGTTATCCTCTATCATGAAAAAAATCTACATGCATGTATGAGACGACACCGTATACGCTCCAAGTACTGTGTCAACCTCCGACTCCACTACCTAACGCAGCAAGCATTAGGAAATCGCATCGAAGTCAATTCGACTCCCATCTCACAACTCGTAGTCTATGTGATATTTATTTAACGCTTTCGTGTCTTTTCGGTAATGTACTTTTCAACTTCACCGCTGGTCTCTTACACCCCCTCCGACATTTTTCGGCTTTACTCGTGGATACGCCGTTCAACCAAGTTTTCGTGTTTTTCACCCGAGGGGGTATTTATCTATCCCCTACTTGCTACCAGACACACATTTCATTTTCCATTTTCGCTTAACGCTATGGAACCCACTAATTCGTCCCATTCCCAAGCCCACACGATTCGAAGACCAAATGCAAGGCTAAATAAGTACCATGTACACACTCATGTAATGTGGTGTTACCGCACACCAATGTAATGCAATTTGTGCCGATCAGACTCAAACCCATACCAATGTATGAAAAACTCTACATGGACATTCTAATAATCGCACACCATATGTGTGCTATGAACACTATGTCTAATGCACACAACATTTCATATATTTAACATACATGCATTCATGTTAATATTCCACATATTCAAATCAGTACATCACATAAGCATGCACTAACCATATTGGTTCCATAAAATTATGCATGGCATTAATTCAAGTAATAACAAGCCAACTTTGATTTTTTTGTCCTAAAACCCAGAAAAACAGCATATGCAATAACATGCAATAACCATATTAGTTCCAGAAAATTCTGCATGTTAATATTCACAATTCTGCATGTTATTCATCAGTCATCAGTTCCATGAAAATTCTGCATGTTAACATTCATGAAGCCTATAAAATCTGGTATGTTTTTCATGCATGCAATAATACACCAAACTGAGTTTTCTTTAGTCTAAAAACCTAGAACATTCTTCATGTTAGTCATGCATGAAAGCCCATCAAATTCTGCATGTTTTTCATGCATACAATTGATACACAAAACTGAAGCTCAGTCTAAAACCTAGAACATTCTGCATGTTAGTCTTGGAAGGCAAGGCCACACCAAACTGAGTTTTCTTGATCTAAACTCAAAACATTCTGGCATGTTAGTCATGCATGAAAGCCCATAAAATTCTGCATGTTTTCATGCATACAATGATACACCAAACTGAGTTTTCTTCGCCTAAAACCTAGAACATTCTCCATGTTAGTCATGCACATAAGGCCACACTAAACTGAGTTTTCTTTGATCTAAAAAACCCCAAAACATTCTTGCATGTTAGTCATATGCATGAAAGCCCATAAATTCTGCATGCTTTATGCATACAATGATACACCAAACTGAGTTTTCTTCAGTCTAAAAACCTAGAAACATTCTGCATGTTAGTCATGCACATAAGGCCACACCAAAACTGAGTTTTCGATTCAAAACCCCAAAACATTCTGCATGTTAGTCATGCATGAAAGCCCATAAATTCTGCATGTTTTTCATGCATACAATGATACACCAAACTGAGTTTTCTTCAGTCTAAAACCAGAAAAAACAGCATGTACAACATCACAATTTCAGTCTTCAAACCCAGAAAATTCAGCAAGTACAACATCAAAATTCAGTCTTAAACCCAGAAAATTCAGCATGGACAACATCACAAATTCAGTCTTAAAAACCCCGAAAATTCAGTATGGACAACATCACAATTCCAGCATGTTTTTCATTCAAACAATCACATAGAAAACTCAATAAATGTCATTTCATGGCCCCAACAAGGAAATAAACTAAAGAGAAAAGATCCTCACCTCTTGAAGTGTGTAGGATCAGTTCTTGATCCACCCAAATCTGGAAACAATGGAGGAAAAAAGCTTCTCCTCCCTTTCTCCTCTTTCTTTCTTTCTTCTGGTTTCTTTTCTTCCTTTCTTTCTTTCTTTCTTTCTTTCTTTCCTCTTTTCTTTCTTTCTTCCTCTTGTCTACGAATTGTTTGCCATCTCTCAAACTACCAAGTTGGTTTGACCTAGGGAGCCCACCTAACCATTTGTTTGACACTCTGGTCAACTCAAGACCAAGTGTTCTTATGCCACAACTTCAACCACTTTCATGTTCATGTACGAGGGTGGCTTCGACATTTGGCTCCCACCCAACTCATGAACTATGGGCATGACACTTGGCCCACCCATGTGCCAAGTGTCTCTATGCAAGTGCCACATGGCACCCCATGGTTGGCCTGCTCGCCTCGAATACGCAAACCGACAGCCTCACTGACAGCTTCATTGGTTCAACTTGATTTCGCGAGATGATTCTAACAGCATGATCCATTTTGTCATCCGAGGTCTAGAGAAAAATCTAGGGTTTTGCCTGTACCGTCCCGCATGAATTCTACCGATTCACCATTCGTAAGAAAAAGAGAAAAAAAAAAAAAAAATACGCTTTTTCCAGGGTTTCACAACTCGCTCCTGTGCCATTCTGCCTCCCGAGCCGCTTTTACGCTCTTGAACTCCGAGCCATTTGGCCCCGGGCCATTCGCTCCCGAGCCGCTACGCTCTTTGAACTAAGCTATTCGCTGCTAGGCTGTTGTGCCTTCTAGACTGAGCTACTTGGCTCCTACGCTATTCTGCCTCCCAAGATGTATATGCTCTTTTAAATTGAGCTATTCTCTCTTGGGTTGTTGTGCCTTCTGGGCTATCGTGCCTTTTTTAGTAATTAAGCTTTGAAAAGCTAAGCTATTGAGGCCCGGCCAAGGCCTTTTGAAACCGAAGCAAACTAGCTCCCGGGCTACAAGCCTTCTTGAGCTTTAAGCTCGAAAACTAAGCAACCGAGGCTCCTCGACTATTCCCGCTCTGTCGAACTCGGGGCTCTCGGGGCTACAAGGCCCTCGAGCGCTTTGCTTTGAAAATGAAATGTCAGCTCCCGGCTACAAGGCCTTTGAGCGCTTTGTTCAAAACTAAGCCGCTGGGGCCCTTTAGCCATAAGGCCTTTGAAACTAAGCTTGGCTCCTTGGCTACAAGGCCTGAGTGGTTTAAGCTCCAAAACTAGCCATCGGGCTCTAAAGCCAGCTTTTGAAACCGAGCTTAACCAGTTCGCTATAAGGCCTTCTTTGAGAAGTTTAAGCTCTGAAAAACTGAGCTACTGAGGCTCCGAGGCTACAAGGCCTTTTGAAATCGAGCCGAACCGGGCCTCTAGGCTACAAGGCCTTTCACCGCTTTAAGCTCAAAACCGAGCCATCGGTGTTCCTCGCTATTCGCCTGCCGAACCGCCTCTTTAGGCTACAAGGCCTTTTCGGTGCAGTTTAAGCCCAAAACCGAGTTGTCGCCCGCGGGCCAAGCCTTTGAAACCGAGCCGAACCGCCTCGGGCTCCAAGGGCACGGCCGCTAGCGCTCGCCGCACGCGGCCGGGCGCCCCGCCGCCCGCCGCTGGGCGACCGAAAAATCTTCTAATTGCGACAGATTCTCTCTTCCATTGCTAACCACGCTGCGACCTAGAGTTTCCTTAGCCATGACATTAGGCTTCTCTGGGCTTGGCCAAAAACACAAGCCGCGACATAAAAACAATTGGGCCACAACAGAAAATCCCGCCCGGCTAACCCTCTATCTACATGAAAAGCTCGTTAGACTCCGAGGACCCAAACCCTCGGGTCCAAACTCGGTTATGACAAGGAAACCCTCTCGTGACATAATTCCTTTCCTCCTAGGCCACACTGGCCGCAACCCCCGGCCTCCTTTGTCGCATTAATGTGGCCATAACAAAGAACCGTGAAACTCGGGCTGTGACCTGTGGTTCAGGTCGCAACCCTCGATGCCTCGCCCTAACCCGAACCCCGTCGCGACACGAAACCCACCGGCCACGACACTAGCCGAAAACTCGTCGTGACAACATTCTCGTGGTGATCGAAAAACCTAAAATGGGCAAGTGAGTCCCTCCTTCTCCTTCCCGCATGTTCCCTCCCTCCCAATACATTCCATTCAACACTACTAATCCTCTATACTATACTACACGAAGTAAATCTAGTGGAAACTATCCAACACCATTTTTTAAACAAATCAAAATAAGCTTTACACAAAACTCTTTCTCGGTGAGATCACAAACCGGGATATTCTATCCGTAAAATTACAAAACTAGAAATAAGCCAAGAGATTGGGCCTTCTTCTTCTGCTCAACATGGTCTCGTGATGAGTCTTTCCACCCGATGGACCCTGATACAAATTCTCGGAGCGGGCTCCACGACTGTCCTCAACTCCCGCCGCCCTCAAGGTTATAATCTGGGGTGGGCATATAGGGGTGAGCAGAAGCTCGTAGAGAACTCTCTCAAACTCGAACAAGGTTTAGAAAATATGGAACACCTGGCTTGCCTCATTTTCCTTAACATACATAGATACGCAATTTTGTATAACATAGTGACGCTTCCAAACGTGACCCTCAGTTCATATAAAAAACACATAATTAAATGCACGAGCAAGATTCATCAAGAGAAATCATGCGCTTCAATCGAATACAATTTCCAACCATTACTCGGGGCAAGCGCATACTTAACTAAGAACTCTCCACCCCCTCCCTTTATGTTCTCTCAGACATAGTATACTTAACAAAGAACCTCCACCCTTTCAGAAAGTTATTTTTTTTTCAAGCATCCCACGGAACATCTTGAGACAAAATGAGCATCCTTGCAAGGAACTCTCACTCTTCATAGTAGTATTTCTGCCATCCTTATTTCAAGCAACCTTCGATAATAATTTGAGCATCCTTACAAGGAACCTCACTCATCACGGTAGTATTTCAAGCATCCTTACTAGGAACCTCTTGAGAAGAAAATTGAGCATCCTTCCTAGGAACCTCTCATTCATGTTCATTTCAAAAAAATCATACAAGGAAACATCATGTCCACAATCATCACCCAACATCAATGATTTCATAAATCCCTAATTTATAGACAATTCTTCCCCAAAATCCACAATTTCATTTTGAAGCAATTCGATAACTAATTTGAAAGAATACAAGAGATCATAACCACTACATTTTACTACTTCAACTTAAATCACTATGATTTAGAAATCAATCCCTAAAGAACCCCTCTAAAAGAAAATCCATCATTCTCAAGTCCTAGGATCATAAGCCAATAAAGAGATTTCTCGGGTATTCAACCACAACTTTGTTTAAAACATGTCCTATTTGCAAAAAAGACTAAGAGAGATCGATTCCATGTCATAAATATTTAGCATTTATAACCAAAAACGTACATATAATACCCTAACCTCAATGTAAGCGATCGAGAGAAACCCCTACCTTAAACTTGGCTCAGATGATTCAGCTCGATCCTAATCCGCCTTCCTTTCTTTCCTCTCTAATGATCCCTAGGTTCCAAGGGGTGGGTGAGAGTAAAGGAAGAAAAATGAGGGGAAATGGGGTGAAAAGTGGCTTTAACCCAGCGTCTCCGATTTTACTGCTTTACTGGATATTTTTTGTTTTCTCCAAAATTACTTCGCTTTAAGCAATGCAACCTAATTTGATCTATATGACTACCCTAAGGTTTTTCGGACACTAGATTTATTTTTAATGTTATTTTAAACCTTAAAAGCATTCATTTTTCTTTTATTATTCCTCTTGTATACTTATTATTCTTATAATTTTATTTGGGATGTAAAGGGAAACGTTAGAGGCAAAACGAAATTAATTGAACGATTGCTGATCGTTTAGACATGTGGGGGCTTACAACACATGTGGGGGTTTACAGGTTGTGGTCCCTTAGGATCCGGACACTGAATAAACTGATTGATAATACTGGGTGAAAAGTAAAAATGGTGGCTGCACATAAGAACCTTTTGAAAATCAAGGCTCATGTAGTCACCCATCCCTCAAGTGAGTTAGCATAAAAATCCAACACAATGTGCTTCACAAACGGCCCCAAGGTACGGAAGAAAGCCAATAAGTTGGTTTCCTCTAAGAGCTCAATTATACCAGTAGGGCCAAAGTCCTTTGGGTGAAGAACCCTTTCTTCGATAAAAGCCCTCTTAACCATGACATTCCATGGTTTAGCATTAAAATCAAAGGTGAAGCGACGAGAGTGATGGATTACCCGATTCGGGCCGTTGGAGAACTAAAAAAGAGGTTGTTGTCATGGGCCCGAGGTGGATATTGCAGATGAGGCCTCAAAGCAACCTGGGAACTTGCAATGAACTGCGAACGACGACCAAAAAGCGACAAGAGAGGTTGGTTGCCCCAGGAAGAATTAGACGAACTTGACGAACGGGCCCAAAATTTTCGTTTGTGAGTGAGAGAAGGAAGAACAGTAGAATTCCTAGCATATCTCGGCGCCGAAATGCCCGCAACAAACTTATCCTATGAAGTACCCCTGTGCTATGGAGATATGGAAGTCGCTGTAGGGATAGGCGAACCACGCTGAGTCGCTCCGTCAATGACAAAGACGGGTGGCAAAGAACCCTCATATGGAGCCACAAGGGTAGCAAAGGGTTTTGGTGGAGGTAAAAGAGAAAGATCGAGTTTCGAAGGACCCGTTGACACAGCCTCAACCTTAGGCGCTTTCGGCTCAACTGAAGAATGGGACAGTGAAGCAGGGCAATGGAACGAAATTAATGTAGATGATGGAATCGCAGCAAGAGGGATGGCATCTATAGATCACCGCAGATAGGTTTTCACCGATCTCCCACATTGATGATTCCGGGAGGTCTCCTGGACCTCTAGAACCACTATGGCCGTAACGAAAGGAGAACCATGAGGGCCTAAGAACAAATTCCAGGCACGAAGATGAGCAAAAAGAGAAGAAAGAAGATGAAAAGTGGCCAGTGGAGAACTAAGTTGAGCTGTGCACTTCCTTTAAAAGCTATGGAGTCTTCTCCAAGAGGAATATGGGAAGATTTGGCTTCTTCATAAAGGCTTTCCACTTTTACCAAAAAATGAGGAGAATATAATATGGAAAGGCACCTTGCCTTTCTCGAAAACTCAATCTACTCCTTTAAAACAAAGAAATAAAAACACTGCCAAAAAATAAACCATCGAACTGTAATGTGGGTCCAGCCCAAATTATAGGCGGCCCACTTTCTCTCATAAGCCCATTAGGGCTATAGGTTTTATTATAAAACCTGAGGAGGCATGAGGAGGCGTGAGTGTGGGGCCATGTTCTTGTAGTAAAAACAAAAATCAGGAAGGCAATTTTTCGCAAATTAAAACTTTTTTTTGTAGTCTATTTTTTTTTGGCAATCAGAGTGATTTGAAGCTATGATCCGTGCTATACAAAGGAAGTAAAGGAGAAGCGCCATATTTGTATGCGCATCGATGAAAAGGGCAAAGGTGAAAAAGGAATCTTTTAGTATACTTACGTAAAGGTTTTTATTCGACGATTCAGAGGACATTTTTCCGTGAGATCTTCATCAATTGCCTTGATTTGAGGCCAGATTCGCTATTATTTTTATTCACTATATTTAGATGATTTCATTGTTTGGGACTAAGTGCATCTTTCGATTGCGGTTGAAAACTAGGTGTTGGAACCTAGTTTAGAATTAGGTTTTGTACCTTAAATTATTATAGTGGGATATCGCGGACTCCACAAAGGTCCCTTTTGTTTTTCTTCTTCGCTGGGGGAGGTTTTCCACGTTAAAATTCTCTTTTTTTTTTTTTTTGTGATTATCTCCTCGCATATTATTTCTTGGCTGCATTTTATCAATTCTAACAAGCAAATCAACAAGGGAAAATATTCAAATTCAGGTTTATTTCCCAACAAGTAGACGAGCCAGGTTCTATTGCCTGGGTATTGTGGTTGGTGTTGGTTTTAAAATGGAGGAATCTTTGGGAGCTACTATGATTAGACTAACCTCGTCTAATTATTCTATCTGGAAGCCAAGAATGGAAGATATTCTTTATTGCAAGGATTTATATGCGGTATTGATGGGGATAAAAGTAAACCCAAAGATATGTCAGAAGCAGAATAGAAGATCATGCATAGAAAAACAGTAGCTCTAATTAGATAGTGGGTAGACCAGAGTGTGTTTCATCATGTGTCATAGGAGGATCGATGTTAAATGAAGCTGGAAAAATTGTAATCCATGTAATGAATCTAAAGACTCCGCATGCACAAAGCCACTGGATTAGAAGCGTAAACTGGTAAAATGGGCACAAGCCGCGGGCGCAGCACACCGCACTTTCAAGGGTTGGTGAACCAATTAAATGCTATGAAGATGAAGATCAAGCATGAGTTGCAAGCATTGTTACTTTGGCTCTCGCGTATAGTCGATACTCTAGTTATCTCAACTTAGTAACCTCACTCCTAATGGCAAGTTAACCATGATATGGTAAAAGACGCTTTGTTTAATGAAGAAGCCGTATGAAGGAACATGAATATCTTCAGACCCAGGCTCTTGCTCACAGAGAACGTGGGAAAAGAGGTAAAATATGACCTAAGGGTCGGTAAATCCAAAGGTGTCGTAATCCGCAGGAAAGTCTAGTGAAAGAGGAAAGTGTTATCATTGTGGTAAGGAAGGACATATGAAAAGAAATTGTTATGCTTGGAAAATGGAACAAAAAGAAGGCAAAAATTAGAGGAAAGATGAAAATAAAAATCCCACAAACAAGGAGTCCGACGAAGACGTGGCGCTCTATTTTTCGAGATGGAGAAAGCCTGGGCCTGCTGCAGCACGAGGCTGGGAGTGGATTATCGACACAAATACTCTTCATCATGTTACTCCTAATAAGGAGTTCCTTCACATCGCACGCCAGAGACTTTGGTACCGTGAAGATGGTAACACCGGCCATTCCCAAGATTACGGGTATCGCGATACCAGACATTTACACGCTGTCATTCACTGATCAGAGAGATGTGCGGCATGTTCCCGACTTACGCCTTAATCTTATTTCGAGTTGCTCGATCGAAGGATATGTGAATTACTCTTGTGATCAGAATGGAAGTTACCAAAGGTTCTTAAGAGGCTGCCAGAGCAAGGTTAGGAAGCACACTTACGTGACGCTGTGGAAAATATGTGGAGATGAATTGAATGCAACTGAAGATGGTTCCTCCCCAAATTTATGGCACAAAAGATTGGGTCACATGAGTGAGAAAGGGTTACATATTCTGGCCAAAAAGGCTCTCATTCCTTTTACTAAAGGTAATGTTTTAACCCTTGTGATTATTGTTTATTTGAAACATCATAGAGTTTTTCTAAATCTTCAAAAAAGGAAATCTAATATTTGGAATTGGTTTATTCTGATGTTTGTGGTCCCTTTGGAGGTGGAGTCCCGTGAAATAGATATTTGTCACATTCATTGATGATGCATCAAGAAAGGTGTGGGTTTATTTGCTGAAGGCCAAAGATCAAGTGTATCGCTTTTTCTCTAGGAAATTTCCTCTATGCCTTAGTTGAAAGAGAGACAGAGTTTTAAAGTGTCTGCATCGATTGAGTGTGAGTATACATCAAAGGAGTTTAGAAACTACCGCCATCACATGGTATTAGACATGAGAAGATAGTTCCCTGCACTCCACAAAGACAATGGTGTTGCGTATGGCGATGAACCGCACTATTGTCGAGAAGGTCGATGCATGCTGTAAATGGCAAAGCTACCCAAAGTGTTTGGGTGAAGCTATTCGCATCGCCATACTTGATAAATAGGTTTCGGGCCTTGGAGTTTGACATTCCAGAGAAGGTATGGACAGGAAAAGATGTTGTTTACAATCATCTTATACTTTTGGGTGCAAGGCTTGCACATGTACCTAAAGAGGGTAGAGGCCGTGGGATTATATAAAGCCCCCGATGACTTGTTGGCTATGAAATGAAGAGCGAGGTACGTATTATAAGATCCAAAGGAAAATAAGATTTTCTTAAGTAGAGATGTGGATATTTATGAAGATCGACTATTTCAGACTGTGAGAAGACCGAAAGGTTAAAGCTATCGCGATGGTTTTACTGATCCGCTATTCATTTCCTTTGCGCGTACTATGACGGGGGAGTTGCAGATGATCGTGATGAAGCACCAGAGACAAAGGGTTGATGATGGATGCCAGAGAGTGATCAAGCCGCTGAAGCAGGGAGCGCCTTCTTCAACAAGTCATTTCGAACCTTAAATTAAGGATTCATCAGGAGAGTCGTCCATCATCCAAATATCCTCCTTCAGAGTATGTGTTGATTATTGATGAGGGGGAGCCAAAGAATTTTCAAGAAGTACACACTCATGCAGATAAGGTAAACTGGATGAAAGCTATGCAGGAAGAAATGCATTCCTTTGTTAACAATGACACTTATGAGTCAGGAACTTCCAAAGGGCATAAAGGCATTAAGGAACAAATGGGTGTTCAAGTTGAAGAAAGATAGTGATGGAAAATTGCTAAAGTATAAAGCTTGTTTGGTAGTAAAAGGTTTTGGGCAGAAAAAGGGTATTAACTTTGATGAGATATTCTTTCCAAGCTGTGAAAATGTTTCTATCAAAGTTGTTGGGGCCTGGATCATTAGTTTAGACCTCGAGCCAACAAGATAAGACCGCTTTCTTCATGGTGATTTGAATGAAGAAATTTACATGTCACAACCCGAGGGGCTCATAAAAGGTAAGGAGCACATGGTTTGCAAATTAAAGAAAAGTCTTTATGGGTTGAAGCAAGCTCCAAGGCAGTGGTATAAGAAGTTTGATTCTTTTATGGTGAGCCACGAGTATAAGAGGACAGATGCAGATCATTGTGTTTATTTTAGGAAGTTTATAGATGGTAACTTCATTATTCTTTTACTTTATGTTGATGATATGTTAATATCGGGGAATGATTCAAAATTGATTGGCAAGTCGAAGAGAGGTTGTTCAAGTCCTTTGACATGAAGGACTCGTGGCCCGCAGAAACAAATGTCAGTATGCGAATTACTCGAGATAGAAAGGCAAAGAAGCAGGTTGTCACAAAAGAAAGGTATGTTGGAACAGGCTTGAAAGGTTCAATATGAAAGATGCTAAGCTCAAGAAGCACACTTCTAGCCATTCACTTTAGCTTAGCAGTAAGCTTGTTCTAATACAACAGATGAAAAGGAAAGTTGGCCTCATTCCTTACTTCCTCAAGAATGAGTCTTTATGTATTGTATGGTTTCAGGCAAGGCCCGCTATTGCAATATGTTGTTAGCATAAGGAGTAGATTTCTCTCAAATCCGTGAAAGGAGTATCGGGAAGGCAAATGGATCTTCAAATATTCGAGGGGTACTTCAAAATTGTGTTTGAGTTTCGGGGGTTCAAAACCAAGTGTTAGAAGGTTTTACAGATAGCCGATGGCGGCGTGACCTCATGGTAGAAAGTCAACTTCGGGTTTTTATTCACTTGCCGAGCCGTTTACGGCGTTTGCTACAAAAGTGTGTCACTCGGTCTACTACCGGTGCGTAATATACAGCCACCAAGCAAAGAAAAGAGATGTTAATATGATGAAGAGATTTGTCCAAGAGCCGGCTTGATGCAAGATGAGTATGTTGTGTTTTGTGATAGTCAGAGTGCTATGGACTTGAGCAAGAATACTTCGTACCATTCCCATAAAAAGCACAATGATGTGAGATATCATTGGTTACGAGATGTCATTGAAAAAGAGCTTATGAAGCTTAAGAAGATTCAATACGCATTTTAATCCTTCCGGAGCATGCATTTACAAAAGTTGTTACCGCAGAGAAGTCGCTTTAGCCGGTCACCGTACGGACTCTAACCGAGATGTTAGGAGCGTAATCTCCCTTATGTCAATGGGAGGGAGATTGTAATGTGGGTCCAAAATTTCAAATTATAAAGTGCTCCACTTTTCTCTCTTAAGCCCATAGGGCTGTGTTTCTATTATAAAACCCGAGGAGGCTTGAGGGAGGCGCGAGTGTAGTGTGGTTCTTGCGCGTAAAAAAATTGCAAAATGCGCTTTTTTCGGGGCAACGTAAACTTTTTTTTTTTGCGCCATTTTTTTGGCAATCAAAGTGATTTGAAGCTGTGATCTGTGCTATACAGTGAAGCCGTGAGAAGAGGCCAGATTTGTATGCAGACTGATTTGTGCAGTGGCAATGTGAAAAAAGGAATCTTTTTGGGGTATACTTTTACAAAAAGGTTTTCTTATTCAGACCAGATTCAGAGGACATTTTTCCGTGAGACTTCATCAACTGGCTCGATTTGAGGCTAGATCTACCTATTATTTTTATTCACTATATTGGGGATGATTTCATTGTTTTGGGATCTCGGCATCTTCTCGATAGTGCTGAAACTAGGTGTTGAACCTAGTTTAGAAATTAGGTTTTATACCTAAATTATTATAGTGGATTTGGGTGACTCCGACAAAGGTCCCGTGGTTTTTTCTTCTTCCCTTTACTGGGGGAGGTTTTCTTCCACTTTAAAAATTCCCTCTCTGCTTTTTTTTTTTTTTTTCGTGATTATCTCTCGCATATTATTTTTCTTGGTCGCATTTTTTATTGACCTCCTAACAGTTGAATCAATAAGGGAAAATATCTACCAGGTTTATTTCTCCACTTGTCGGGCCGGGATGAGAGATTGTAATGGGTCCAAATTCCAAATTATAGGCGCCTCACTTTTCTCTCTTAAGCCCATTAGGGCTACAAGTTTTATTATGAAACCTGAGGAGGCCTGAGGAGACGTGAGTGTAGTGTGGTTCTTGTGTAGAAAAATTTGCAAATGGCAGCTTTTTTTTGGTAGCAAAACTTTTTTGCGCCTAATTTTTCGCAATCAAAGTGATTTGAAGTCGTGATCCTGCTATACAAAGGAAGAAAGGAGAAGCAAATGTATTTAGGCACTTATTTGTGCAAAGGGCAAAGCAGGAAAAGGAATTTTTTGGGGTATACTTACGTAAAGGTTTTCTTATTCATATTAGATTCAGAGGACATTTTTTCGGGTGAGATCTTCATCAATCTATCTTGATTCGAGGCTAGATCTGCCTATTATTTTTATTCACTATATTTAGATGATTTCATTGTTTTAGGATCTTGAAGTGCATCTTCGACAGGATTTAAAACTAGGTTTTGAAACTCTAGCTTATACTTAGGTTTTGGTACCCCAAATTATTATAGTGGATATTTCGTGACTTCGACAGTCCCGTAAGTGGTTTTTTTTCTTTCTTCTTTCTCTACTTTTGGGAGGTTTTCCCACGTTAAAAATTCTCTCTCTCAATTATGATTATCTCTAAGATATTATTATTTTTTCGCTACATTTTTATCGAATTTGAATAAGTTAAATCAACACGGAAAATATTCAGCCTTTGTGTTTATTTCTCCACTATTGGCCGGAGCAGAGATTTGTGAATGTGGGTCCAAATTTCAAATTATAGCGGCCCACTTTCTCTCTTAGTCTATTAGGCTACAAAGTTTTATTATAAAACCCGAGGAGGCCCGAGGAGGCGTGAGTGTGGTTCTGGTGCGCAGTAAACAGCGGCGCTTTTTTTTGGTAGCGTAAACTTTTTTCAAGTAGCTTCACTTTTCGGGCAATCGTAGTGATTTCAAGTCATGGATCCGTGCTATACAAGGAAGCGTTGATAAGCCGGCCAGATTTGTATGCATCGGATTGAAAAGGGAGGCAGAAGTGCTGAATCTGGGGTATACTTACGTAAAGTTTTCTTATTCGCATCGATTCAGAGGACATTTTTCCGGTGAGATCTTCATCAACTGGCTCTTGATTTGAGGCCAGATCTCGCCTATTATTTTTATTCTACTATATTTAGATGATTTCATTGTTTTGGGATCTTGTAGTGCATCTTCTGATTATGTTTGGAAACTAAAGTCGAACCTAGTTTAGAATTAGGTTTTGTACCCAATTATTATAGTGGATATTTAAAGGACTGCACAAAGTTCCTGGTTTTTTTTTCTTCTTCTCACTGGGAGGAGGTTTTCCATGTTAAAAATTTTCGTTTATCGGTGATTATCCCTGCATATTATTTTTCTTTGGCCGCATTTAACACCCTAACAGTTAAATCAACAGCTTAAATATTCGCCGCTTATTTCCTAACACGAACTCAAGATGAGAGACAAACCCCACAAAGGGAAAAAGAATCAAACGATAAAAAGAGCCACCTATTCAACCTCCCGTTTGTGCTGGTAAACTAACACAAAAGACGCGCACTCCCAAAGATGATCGGAGAGTCTCAAATCTAAACGCGTCAAGTCCTTTGATCTTTTCACTGTACGCAAAGTTATGGTCAATGTAGAGGTACCACACCATGACACCTCCAAACTTTGTGGAATTCCAATACATCTGTTAGGAAGCGCCCATGAGATGATGAGCATCAACGTAACCTTCTTCTTCTTCAGATGCAGTCACCCCCACAAACGCTTTATCATCAGCTATCCATTCATCCCACTCGCTCTTCATAGCGTCGAAGCTGCATGCCGTCGTACTGACAGCAACTTTGTTGTGAGAATCGGAACCAGAACGTGATCGAAAAGCCCAGTTTGAATTGCGCGCCAAGATATGATATTTGTCAGATGGTGTTACTGGAGTGGCTTGATTCAACCTGAGTTCATTGTTGCTGAGGTTTAAGAGCCTCAGCAAGCACGTTCCAGTACTTGGTAGTAGTTTCTCTCAATGAAGAAGTCGACTTATCAAGAATAGCTTCATCCCCAAATGATGATGAAGATCGGAGCCACTAAGATAGTTAATTCCACAAGTTGTTTGGAAGCCTTACAAATTAATTAATGTAAGAAATTATGAGATCTAGTAAAACATATTGTTAAATGATTAAATTGCTATTATAGAAAAACTAAATAAGTATTTGAAGATGCCTACCGAGAAATGGGACAATGGGTAGAACATGATATAGGTTAGTAAACAATAAATCTTATTGTATTGTCTTTGATAAATTGATGTGAAGATCATAAAATCTAAGATCCAGTAGTGTTAAATTAAATTAAAATTTGTAAATAGAGATGGCAACGTATGGACGGGTGGCCCCATCCTAATCCCGTTCCGTTTATTTAAATAATTTCTCATATCTGTTTCATTTAAGAAATTAAATGATAGATACAAGGTGTATAGTAAATTTGTATATCTCGCTTTGTTTAGTTTATTTTAGTTTTTATTTATTTTTTAATAATAATATTTTTTTTATTATATTGTAGCCATTATATTTCATACTAAAAATAAAATATTATAAATTTATATAAAATGCTTTTAGTAATTTAATTATTATTATTATTATTTATAATAAAAATATAAAATAAAATAACTCTATAATCATTTTTTTTAATATAATCGTGATAGATATAACGATGCCGAACCTCGGCTTCTCTAATCTTCGCCCCGTGCCTGGGGAAAACGTGTTTGGGAAAATTCTCATCCCGTCTCACGAAATCTAGTTGTCCAGCGATTTCGTTGAATTCCAAATGGTCGAAATTTAGTGTTTTTCGAGGCAATCGAGTGTCGGTGATATATTGCTTGATGACACAAGCCATGTGACACATGGCAAAGTGGAGTGTGTCCTAAGGACACATGGGAGGACACATGGCATGTGAGACATGCCATGTGAGTGACACATGGCATAAGACTAGCCATGTGTCAAGTGTGTGCAAAAGGCAGCGTGGAGATCGCTTCGATGGAGAGAAAGAGCAAGGCGAGAAAAGAAAGAAAAAGGAAAGAAAAGAAAGAAAGAAAGAAAGGGAAAAGGAAAAGAGGGTGAGAAAGAGGGAGGAGGCCGACGGGTTCTTCCTTAGTTCATAAAAGTGCTCCAACAATTTAGGAACTTGTCGACCAAGAACTAAAGTTGGTATAATCTGACGAGGGCTGGGTGAGTACATACCGAAATCAAGGGTTTTTGTAATCAAGACCACATGTGGAAATCGAGATCGGCAGGATTGAGGAAAGCTTCCAACCTCGCTTTACGCTCCAAGAGTAGGATTTTCCTACTTCGTCGATTGCTTTCCTTGGATGCGCCCGTGGACCGGTTAGGAGTGCCAGGTCGCTTTCATAGCTTGTTATGATGTACTTGTGGGCCGCTTGAACCCCGAAGTTGGGACTGAAATGATCGAGGTTCAAGATCGTTCCATGGCCATGTAGGCCGATGCGTGGCCCGAAAGTATGGCATGTCAGGCCCGGCTTGCATGTGCCTTCGGGCCGGGATCTCGGGACTTTTCTACGCCCGGTTAAAGTATGTCGGTGTGGCTTGAAGATATCATGTGGACTCCGCTTAGGGACATCTCTTATGCCACAATTGGTCGAGAACCAAGTTGTCTTTGCTTGCTTTTGATTGACTGCTGGTGATAATTGGGTTGACAACGTTGATATATGAACTTTAATATATTTACATTGAGATGAACTGTTTGGAAGTTATATGCTTTTGATATAACTGTTCATGTTACATGATAAATTGTCCATATGTGATAGGGAATTGACATGCAACGGCGTAATGCATTGCATATGCATTGAGGCATCACATTCATGGGTGTAAGTTCATGGTGCCACTCACCATCCTTGGTGGTCAATGAGCGGGCTCTCCGATAAATTGAACGGGGTTCAAGAAAGTTCCGTTTGCGTAGCATGAAATGGTGCCATCACACACCATCCTTGTACGATGAGTGGGCTTGATATGTCGGGACGAAGTTTAGCCGGAGTTCCACTATTCTCGCAGAGCATGAAAACTCTGTGGCTCAGAAGGCAAGTAGGATAGGATACCCTTCGCGAAGACTCATGTGATTTTTGGTTATACATATGTGTCCAACGTTGAAAGTCTGTGAAAGTGTAGGAAGGCGTGTGAAACCTACGATGATATCCCAAAAATTCGCTTACCCAAAAAGACACATGTTTTGTTAATAAAACGATCCTTTGAGGTGAAACATCCAATTAGTTTTGATTTCTAAAGACATGATTTTGTTTCAAAGTGATCATTGGATGGAATTCATCGAAGATGGATGTTATCACACATTGGCTTTGCATTGTGTGATGGGGAGTCTCGTGATGAGTCGGATTTTTCATGACAGTGAGTCTCATCTCATTTCATGGCATGACATGTAGTATTCAATTAGAATTGCATCATTCTATTGGGATGTTGATATATATATGTGAATGTGTCCAAGTGAACATTGCATGTGCATTTAGGGGGGTAATAACCTTTGTAGGAGTCTCTCTACTGGGCGTGGCTCACCCTTTATGGGAAAACATTTGAGGTGCAGGGTATAAACTGGTGGACGGCTCTCATTCGGGGCCGAGAGGTAGAAGAAAGCCGATCTTGGCTTCAGAGAAGTTCTTTTGTAAAACCTTGGAAATAACTAGTTTTGGCATGTACCTGTGTATGTAATGGAGTTGTAATTAAACTCTCTTGAAATATTGTAATAAAATCTTGTATTATTTGAGCCTCGAAGAGGTCGAATCATTATACAAGTTGGGTTTTGAGAAGAGCCGCTTGTGAAGGCAAAAAGATACCTACGCTTAGTGAACCTGAAGGCCTTTACACGCCAAATTAACGCCAGGATGATTGCCCTCGATTTCGTGACATTGACAAAGGGGGACTCGAAATGAGTGGACCGATGTCGCGACATTAGGCGCCCATGGACCGTAGGTCTTCGACATGTCTCAAATATCGCCGTGACATGAAAACTAAGGTGTTGGCTCGGAGCGTCACGACATTGCACGATGTCGCGACAACGCTCAGGACACCAAGGCCTGATGTCGTGACATTGAACCTTAATGTCGTGACATTACCTGGGAAGCCATCGCCGGATTAGCCGACAAGGTTAAGCATCGGGCTGATGTCACAACATGGAGTAGCAACGTCACGCACATCGTCTGACAAGCAGCCAATGTCGCAACATCATTGCGATAGTAGGGAGCCACGTTGCGACATTGACCGTTGGTGCCTATGCTTTAAGGGTCTTTCCACCCATCCGAAAGCACTTTTCAATCTGCAGGGGGGAACTCTGAGATTGCGGAAGTTGGTGAGTTTTACTCATCTATCTCTCTGAGTACAGCGGGGGACACCGCCCTTTTGTGAAATTGTGTGATTCCGAATGCACACGGGGACACGACGATATGGAATTGAGTACTGCGCGGTATCCATGGGTATTTCCATAGGTTTATGGTAAATCAATGGACCTCGGATTTCGGGACGCCACAATGGGACGAAGGTCCGACTAAAAACCCATTGTCTTTACGCTTTATCAAGCTGATAGAACTTTCCTAGACATGTACTAATAAATTTCTACCCACCGACATAGGCTCTTTACCACTATGCTTCACGGCATCTCTTATATATATATATATATATGTATGCAAGCAACTCATGACTTACGTACGTGGAATGAATTTTCTCTGGCTACCAATCAAACCTCCACTCGCCACTGTGAGATGCCTGACTCGGGCTGATTTTGACATAGAAGGAAACACAACCCCCACTGGGACGACCTAGCCATACCTCATAAGGCCAACACCGCCAGAAGAAGGTGTACCCCATCGGCGCCCCACAAAGGCCCATATCTAGATAAATGCTGGAACACCGCCATAAACACAGGCCTATTTGACTATGTTTGGGTCCAATTCTACAACAACCCCCTCATAATGCTCCGGCAACGCTACCAACCTCATTAACTCACTGAACAAGTAATCGACCAAAATTAGTCGAGAAGTATTGGGGTTGCCAAAACTCGAATGTTGAATGAGGCTTAATAGTATTAAGTATTAAATCTTTTGTTTTTTTAAAATTGTATTTCTATTAAGTATAAAGCTATTTGTTTTTTATATGCTTAAAATCAACATCTTAAATATATTAAGAAAATTAATTTAAATAAGTACTTGTTTGTAAATGACGATATAACTTTTATTATAAATATTTGTTTTTTTAAAGAATATAAATATTTAATTAAAAGACCTCAAATAACCTAAATTTATAAAGTTAATCCTCTCGTGTTTAAGGATCTAAGAATCTTTTCCACAATTGTAACATCTTTCATTTGCTTCATATACCCTCATTTTGCTAGCAACCCATTTAAACTACAAAAACTGTAATGCTTCTCACCTACCTTCATCTCTAGAGTTTCAAAATCCTTTCGATGCTTGAAGAACCCAGCGCTTCACCTTAGCATTGCCTCCAGATTTCTTTCAAAGTGAATCTTATATCTTCTTTCGAGGTGCCCTTGTCCAACACGCTCCATAATGGTTCTATCAATTTGCTTGAAAAGGTAATTTGTACCTTAGGTCTTTTCTACCAATTCCTCAAGCTTATACTACGATGCACTAAAAGAAAGTGACTACAGACATTTATTTTAGTTTGGGCCAAAAATTTGCAACCAGCTATATTTTAGTTTCATTTATTGAGCTGCAACTACGCGACGATGGGGCTACAAGATAGGATTGTGTCTCAACTAAAAGTGATTCTATAATAATAGGATTGAGTCTCTTAAACCAGTACCAATCTATACTATGATAAGTGATTGAGTCTCAACTAAAAAGTGATTCTATAGTTACATTTAGATTGAAGTCCTTAACCTCAAAAGTGACTCTATACTAAGCACATGATTGATTCTCAACTAAAAGTGACTTTATAAGCCAGATATGTGGATCGAGTCTCAACTAAAAGTGACTCTATAGTTGTGGTTAAGATCGAGTGTAATTAAAAAACACTCTATAGTTGCGAGTAGACTTGAGTTGCAATCTTAGTTACTATATAGTCACGAATAGACTCGAACCCAAGAATCACAAACTACTTTTATAAAATATCAGGATTTATTGTGTGATTTAAATGTAAAATCTTGAAAGTTTAGAATTTTAATATTATTTTTTCCTAAAATATTTTTTATATTTTATATTAAATACTTTAAATAGGAGACCTAGTTTTTGATTTTAGGTCTTTTATTCTAATCTTTCAAATAAATGAGATGAGATCCTTTCCCAATAAAAGCGCTATGTTAATCATGCCGTAATCTATTTATCTTTATACATTGTAAACTTATGTAAATTTTGAATTTTACTAAGTTTACATTTTAGTATACAATAGAAGAATATTTAATTTCATTGCAAGAATTTTGAATTTTTTGAACTAATTTACTACCAATTGTTCATTATATATTTTAATCAAATTGCTTTGACGATCCGACTTATCTTGCATGATTTCGAAAGATTAAATAAAAAAAGGAAATAGAATATTGCTTTTTTTTTTTAGCTTCTTATGTTTGTTTTAGAAGAACACAATAATTGCGAAGAACACAACCAAACTCCGCTTTAAAAATACTTTAAAAATGTAACAATAATTTTTGTTTTTTTAGATATGGGATTACTATATTTATATAACAAATTTTTTTTTTTTTAAAAGCATAAAACATCCAAAATGATTATTATTTATTTATTTATTTATTTAAAAAGCAAAACATCCAAAATGATTATTGAAACAATAAAGCAATCTCAAGAAAGGGAAGTTTTCGCACAAAACTTTTTGGTTATTAGGGCTCTCCCGCAGCCCCACTCCCAAATGCCAGGTCGGAAGATTTTTGCTTCCCACCTTCCGTGACCCACGGCAATGGTATCAGATTCTGAAAAAAATCACAAGACTAATCGCGATCACCGAAATCCCATCTTTACAACCTCCCCGCCAACCTACAACCATAATCACACGGAGCCGCTAATCGATCGTATTTCCATAAGACGCTAGTCGCTTTTTTTTTTATGGTTTCTTTCGTGTTTCCTCCTTGCCAATCAACGATTTGGATTTCTCGTTGAATACATTCATGCTAAGCATTTTCTAGTTGTTTTCAGGTTTCCTCTTTCGCCAATCAATTCTTACCAATCAATTTTTACTTTCAGGATACCTCGCTTCTTCGCTTCACGACTATGTCGTTTCCGGATTTCGAGGGATGGATCCATGGTGGTGTATGCCTTGTGTGGTTTCATTTGTTGGACCGTCGATTGAGGATTCACTCGTGTCCTAAGTTATGGTTTTTTTATTGTTGTAGTTGTTTCTGGGGTGTTTATGGTTGGTTTTTATCACAAAGAAATTGAAGGGATGTTTGGAATTTTATACTTCCGAGTTTGTTTTAGTTCTATTAGGCTCAAGAGGGGAGTGCTTTGCTTTTTGTATTTATGGTTTTAGTAAACATGGGAAGTATGAATTTTAAGATAGGTTGATGCAAATTCGTATCCTTCGAGATTGGTAGATGTCGTTGATCGCGTTTGATGCTTGGATGGAATAGGTTCTCACGATAATATTTAAAAAATATCGCGGATACCCAATTGAACGGTATTACCATGATCTCCATTTTTTGATGTAATAGTGGTTGATATTATTTTCAATCCATTAACACGTGTGTTGGTCTACACATGGTGTATAATAGTTACCTATGAACTTTAAAGTCATATGTGCACAATAAGGCATATCCAGAAGGTTGTATTGCAGAAGGGTATCTAGCGGAGGAATGTGTAACATTTTTTTCAAGATACTTGAATGATGTGGAAACAAAGTACAATCATTGTGATAGAAACTATGTTGATTTAAAAAACATAAGAGATGAAAGGTTGATTATCTTTAAATGTGTTGGGCGTGGTATTTACTTTTCATGAACTTGGTCTATAGAAGAGGTTACTAAGCATTTATATGTGCTAACAAATTGTGAAGATGTCATTCCATTTATTATAAGATATTTATTTATTTGAATTTTAATTAAAGGTTTTGCTTAATTCCTAAATCGATGTTTTTCGACTGTGGAGTATAAACAACCACCAAATCTATGCCTCGTACATGTGCTCGAGCTATAGATTTGATTCATAATAAGGACTTTATAAAGTGGTTTGAAAAACGTGTAAGTTATCTTCTTTATTAAGGGATATATTATTGAATGTACATTAAGCTTATATTGAATTCAAACAAATTATTGAATCAGAGAAGCCGCACACCAGATCAGCGAAGGTTGTATATCCGAACACCTTTCTAATGTTGTCCCGTGGTCCGAATACATTACGGCATGCTTCAAAGGATATATTATTAATGCGGCTTAGATTCCACACTGCTGATTATGAGGGAAAAGAAAGACTCAAAATAGTGGAGTTATGAAGTTGCAGAAACCCCAAGCTTTGCAAGCTACGAGATATGAATCCAATTGACAGCATGTCCCTACTATGGTGTCTCAACTGGGTTGTCAATTACACTACCGTGAAATAGGGTTGTTTTATTCAAGTGTGATTGGTGGAGTTAGTGAATACCGGAAGAGGAATAAAAATGATGAGTATGGCTACATTTCTGGCGGTAATTTCACACGAACTTTGTCCACGGATAGACCATTTGTGCCTCGCATCTCAATAATGGAAATATTCTATGTGAAGAATCTGATGAATCAAATTGGCATCTTATTATAGAGATGCGACCGAGACCTGTCGAATGGTGAAGAAAATATCCCAATGGTGATCTGAACCACTTTATGAAAGTGAATTACAGAGATGATCACTGCATATCTTAGAAGTTAGTTGATAAGAGATGTAATTGTGGAATAGAGCTAGTATTCTAGGAAGTCATTTTGAAAAATAATGATAATCCTCGACAAAATGAAAATGGAGAGGATTGATGTAATTCTTGAAAAAGGGTTGTAACTTTCTTTGTTGATATCTGAAAATTGGTTAGACATTTTGTGAATGTATTTTAATTTATTTGAACTTTTATATTTGCTTAGAATATTTTTTTTTTTAAATGTTATCTTATTTCTAACAAATCTATATGTTCTTTTTCTAGCCTACTCATAATCTCATGGCTCTTCTAGTTTGCTACCCGACCCGACTGATAGCTAAGTGTAGTATTTACGGTATGACAAGTACATTAGATTTTAAATAATAATTACATTTATATATTCATAAATTCTGAATTAATCTTTTTCATTCTTTTTTTTTTGTTTTAATAGGGACATCTCATTCATTTTCGGTCAAAAGAGGACATGTGGCTAACACGAAATATTGGTTTATTAAGTTGAGACGAGGAGGGTGAAAGTCTCATTCGTGAATATGGGCAATTGGTAGATGAAATAAAGGGCGTTGTTTGACAAGCTACATGGGGACCCTTATGCGCGATCAACTTTGATGTACCCTCCGAGTTATTGGTTGGTCATTGTGTTTCGATTGACGAAAGGAAAAGACATAGGCCTTGTTTTTTGGTATGTTTTCTTTAATATTCTTATGGAATGAAATATCATTATTATCAACCGTTTCAATTAACTCTTAAATCATTTATAGGAGAAGTTTGATATAGCGGAGGATCGAAAAGATTTTCACATTGTCCTTAGCCTCGGAGTAAATATAGAAGCTATCGATACAAAATGAAAGGCGCATACATGACCCTTAACTTTCTGAGGATGAGGAAAGGTTGGATATAAGCCCAGTTAGTATATAATAGTGATTGGAAATGAAAGCATCCAGTGCAGGTTCGAGCTTGACACAAGTAAGACTTTGATGATGTGTTTTATAGTGATTACTTACTAATTTCTTATTTTCCTCATTTTCTTCGTATCAAATACGACATGTCGAACGAGGAAAATAGAATTTGTGAAGATTCATCATCGTCCAGTTAATGAGCTTTGCTCGATTCTGCGTTTAATGAGTTAGTTAATCATTTTTAATAATTTGTTACTTGTAGTAAGTTTATTGTAGTCTGATGATTTAAACAAAAATTATTTATTTTTTCTTAACATGAAAGACACGAGTTAGGGGATGACCTGGCTTCAATAGAATAGAGATGTTCGAGCTCTCACACACACGGAGGGATGGAACACCTATTCATAATTGCATCTCGTGAAGTTATGGTAAGTACTAAGCCGTTTTTAATAAAAAGAAATCTTATGTGCATTTCTATATTAATCTAGAGCGAATCGCTGCCGACATCATTTTTAGGCTGATTTGGGGAGATTATGGTTGCTCGAAACCTGATAAAAAATGGGAGTCTTCATCATCCACTCCATTGTCGAGTAGATGGCAGCGCCCTGCTTGCCAGTGGCCGGAGAGGCATGGTCGGTGTACGTAGTTTGGGATCACAGTGCAACTCTTACATCCATATTTGGTGTAAAAAAAAAAAGAGAGGCAATGCGGCCCTTGCGTAAAGCTAAAGGAAACAGAGCGTGAGGAACAGCGACAACAACAAATTCAACAACAGGGACAAGCGCAGCAACAACAAGAACAACTACAACCCAAACAAACGACAACAAATGCTTCCGAATTTTAAGACACCATGACGATAAAGCCTTGATCTTTGTGAAAAGGGGTTGGTATGCATAGAATATAGATACACTTTGTTTTTTTGTTGTGTGATTTACTATGCATCAAAGTTATGCATTGAAGCTCTTTTGACTTTTTTATTGTATTATACCACAAGATTTTTCTTAGTAAAACTATCTTTCTATTATGCAGGTTTGGAATAAAGCTTGAACCCCGTGAGCTAGGTCTTATTGATTGGATAGTCTTCAAATGGAGCTAGGATATGAAGTTATTATGATATGGTTTATGAGCTTGAGGTGGCCCTAATTTATGTTCCTTTTGAGATATCTTCTTAGTCTTTATCGACAATATTCCTGAACTGACGAAATTAAGGCGATTTTATGAACTAATAATAATCATGATAGGTCAGGGAGCAAAAGTGGTATTAACTCCGCCAGATAGTTGAAGCCCCTTTGATAGCAGCGCCAGTGCATGAGAGACCACTGGTCGATTGATTTTATTTTTAGGTACGGGGTTCGGCTTTTATATATAATGCCTTTTCAGTTACGTCTGACTTTTGGAGGACAGGTTAATGGCAAAACCGGTACATATTTCGAGGCTTTTTCATCTTTGCAGGAAAGACGTATCGGGTGACCTACGGTTTTAGTAAAGTTAAGAGATGAATGTTGGAGATTGAGGCGACTCTTTTCTTTCTTTTCTTTGTCTCTTTGGAGAGTTATAATCATTACGGGGATTGAAATATTTTTATGGATTCTAATTAATTTTGAGTTATATATATGGTCTTGTAATAGTGGCATTTAGTAATATTTCACTTTCGTCTAAATATTATTGGTTTTACAACTTTAAAAATACTTTATTATGATTTAGGATATATTTAGTTGGCTGAATGTTTAGTTTACATGTCATTAGTTTTTTAAACGTTTATGTAGGTTAATTTTGAGTTGTTTAATTTTAATATAATATATGTGATGTTTATTTATGTGGAACACACTTGAAGACTCAAACTATTTGATGAGAGAATATGATTTTTTACCATATGCATTCTGATTTATTATATTCGAAATCTTTAGATATGGCTTTATTATTTGTATTGGTTTATTTGCTTGCATTTTGTTTTTCATATTTGAATACTTCCATCATATGATAGTTTCTTATATGAAAGAGATAATATCTTTAGTCATGATATTTTTATCTCTTCATAGCCTCGCTATATGACTAAGATTATGATAGAGGCATTGGAAGAAGGCAAGAAAGAGATAGGGAGAGGGAATTTCGGAATCGTCTTCATGTGCAATCTGCGACTTATGTTAATGGTATATATATGTACAGGAGTCTCGAGAGCGGTGTAGCTCTTGAGCTAAAAACAATATTACACTGTCAAGAGCTTGAATATTTTGTTTTCAATGCTATTCATTTTTTGTTGATGTAGTTTTTCGAATATTTTGTAAATTTGGATATTTTGGTTGACTACTTTGTTTTGATGCTATTTCAACACTTTATTTCTTAAATGGTCATGGGTCAATCCCGGCTTAAATTAATTTTAAAAATAAAGCATTCTCGTCGGTCGATCATCTTCATGCGGTCAAATATCCTCTTATAGTTGCCACTAAAGGAACGACCCCTCATCCATAGACATCTCTTTTGATTGCGACCAAAAAGGTCATCCATAGTCACCATTTTAGTTGCGGCCACAAAATAACCCCATCTATAGCTATCCTTTTAGTTCGTCTAAAAAATGCCCCATCCACGCACCACCCTTTTTAGTTTAAGCCTAACAAATTATGGTTGCCACTTTTAGTTGCCGACGAAAAATATCCCCCCATCCATGCTTAGCTCTTTTAGTTGCGGCTAGAAAACCTTATCGAAAACACATTTTGATTGCGTGTCTCTTATTAACACACTTTTGGTTGTAGCCAAAACATATAGCCATAGTCACCGCACCCAGTTGCGTGGTACTTATCCATAGTACCCTTAGTTGCGGTCCAAGGAAAGCATGATCCTCTCTTATAGTTGGAGCTTGGAAATGACGTCAGTGTCGTTTTTAGTTGCGATATAAATGTCATCAGCTAGTCACCCTTTTGGTTGCGGTCGGGGAACCTAATCTATAGCCACCACACCAGTTGCGGCTAGAAAATAGCGTCAGTGATCATCTTTTAGTTGCGGGCGAATTCCTCCATCCATACCGTGAAAACCGCATTTAGTGGTAAAACTAAAATTGTAACTATAACTTATAGTTATACCCCCTATGTATTTAGTTAAGTAAGTTTTATTGTGTCCCCATGTCGTATGGTTGCGACGTGCTTCTGCTTGGTTGAGATTGATGACATTACAGCTCGCTTTCTTGTGTGATCTATCACCTCTGCTCCTGCTTCTTATGCTACGCATCAGTTACGGCTGCTCCTGCCTCTAGCTCTGTATAGCCTTTCTCTATAGGCTCCAATACTCTTTACTTTTCAAGAAATTTTCCATAAACATACTCCAATGGTGATAATGACCATCGAGCATGCTATTACAGGTTGGACGAGAATTTCCCTCACTTGTCATTTTGCAAGTCACTCAAAAGCTGCAGCTTTCTTTCTTCTCGGGTCCAGGTGGGGCTTTGATACCAGTTTGTAGAAATAGGTGAGAGTACAACCTATTTTATTGAATCATTGATTAAGCTTTTATAGCTTTAACAAGAAAATAGAGAGAATTTACTCACGATAGCATAATCTAAGCTACGTGATAAACTAAACAAGAATAAGTTAAAAAAACTAACTATTTTTTAATGTCGACGACATTCAAAATCTTTACATGTTTAACTAATATTTGTTTCTCTTGGTCACCGCCACTTAGTTTAAAAGAACCCTTATGATCAATAACAAAGAAAATTGATTTTTACCAAAGAAATAAATGCCATGAAAAAAATAAAGAAATGAGGATTTAAGAGTTTTAAGAATTTACAAAAGCCTCTTTGGATTCTTTGTTTTTAAAAGTAATTTTCATCCTAAAAAATAAGGGGAAAATATAAAAAAAATATATAGAAAGCAACTAAATTTAAAAATAAAAGCGATTTTTAGAAATATTTTGAATAGTATTCTCTATATTTTAAAGCAGTTCTCAGAACCGCAGCATAGACACGAAGCTACCATTTGTAAAAGTTTAAAACATTATTTCAAATCCTTGTCCGTATTTATTTATTACCGGGTCATTGACTCAAGTCTACCCTATGAAGTCATTCAAAATATCAAAGAAAGAAAAAAAAGTCTTGGGCCACCATAAAGAAAAAAAAATAGGGCTGTTGAGAGAAGCGTTTAAAAACAGTTCTAAATAGTGACTTTCAAACGTGGCTTTAATTACAAACTATTTTACATAATTTTATGAGGAACCAAATATAGAAAAATAATGATTTTTTATATTTTTAATATATATTTTAAATATTAAAACGTGGTTCAATAAATAATCATTTCTGCTTAACTTCTTATCCACTCTTACATCTTATCCAATAATAGTTTGTATTTTGTACTTGACTTCTTTTACACTCTCTCACAAGGCTCTTGCAATCTTCTTCGATGGCAACGGGACGGGTGGACCCATCCTAATCCCGATCCATTTATTTAAATAATCTCTTAGACGGGTGGACCCATCCTAATCCCGATCCTTTTATTTAAATAATCTCTTATATTTTTTCATTTAAAAATTTAGATGAGGCATTGATTGAGATTTGAAAATCCGCAGTTTGTTTTAGATAAAGTAGCTTTTAGCTTGTGGGGGCAAGTGGGAGTGGGGTCCTCCTCATCTGTACTAAATTATTTTATTAATAATAGAGTGCCAAAGGAAAAGAAACAGGGCAAGGAATTCACAGCTTGTGTTTTACAGTCTTCAGAACTGGAGGGTGAGTAGTAGTACTAGTAAATAAGTGCACAAGTATACGAATTTGAATTGGACGATGAAACTGAAACTGTGTTGCAATTTTGCCAGGCAATATTTGAGAAATTTGACAGGGACCGCAGTGGGAAAATAGATGCTGGGGAGCTGAGAGAGGCCCTGATGAGCCTAGGATTTGCTGTTTCCCTCGTGGTGTTGGATTTGCTCGTTTCCAAGTTTGATAAAGAGTGAGGCGAAACAAGGCAATTGAATATGATAATTTTATTTATAATGTTTTTTTTTGCCTTTTTCTTTTTTGGTATACTTTTCCTGATCCTAATTTCTATTACTTATATCAACATATATCTTTTGCATTAGTGCTGTCTAGGTTAAAGGTGGCTTGAATTATTTTCTGGCAAACAACATCATTTATTCTACGTCTTATCCGATAATAGTTTGTATTTTGCGCCAAAAACGCTTTTCTGACTTTTCTGTAGGAGCTCTTTGCAGTCTTAACTTTGCCTTTAGGATGAGCGGACGAATGGGCCATCACAATCCCAGTCCAATTTATTTAAATGTCTCTTATATTTGTTTCGTTTAAAAATTTAAATGAGGTAAGGTGGGTTGGCGGCTATGGAAAATTCTCATAGTGGCCTTGTTTAGCTTTGTTATTAGGTGTATTTATTTTTTAATATTTGTTTTTCTTTTTATTATATTAAAATTAATATATTTCATACAAAAATAAATATTATAAGTTTCTATAAATTAATTTTCTAAATGTATTATTATTATTATTATTATAATAAAATATAAAATAAAATAACTATATAATTTTTTTAATATAATCGGGATATGACATAATAATGCTCAAAATTTGCTCTAAACTCGTTTTGTGTTTGGAAAAAAGCTGAGGCAGATAAAAACTACATTCTGGCTTAAAGCTATCTGTCGCATTAAGGGCGGAATTAAGTCAGCTTGAAAAAGCGCGACCGTTGCCATCACCAGTATAAGCGAAACCATGGAGGAATTTTAAAAGCTAATAATCAAATTAACAAGGTAAAAGTCAATCAATAAGGCAATTTATTAAATGACACCATCATATCATCATTAATTTTTATTTTATTTTTTTAAATTTAACCAACTTACTTAGCATCGTCTTGATGGGTGTAGTCTCGGTGGGGCCTCGATAGAGATGAACACTTTTTATCGAGTACATGAGGTGTTTTGAGCGGATCGTCTGTGTAGCGGAAGACATCTTTAACTTCATTACCACTCGTACCCAATCCTTATTCGAATCGGGATAGACTAAAAGGATGGTAAAAGCTCTCTGCTTGAGCAGGCTGCGTTTACGAACTGAACTCAGACCTTTAGTTAAAGTAAGGAGGAATCGTAATCTTTACATACGTCTTCGATGGTTTGAGATGAACACTTTAATCCCCTTAATTTGGCAATCTAATATTATTTCACTTTGCATGGTAGGTGCACCCATTTCTAATTGGATCAGTGGTGCAGAGTGAGGTTGAAATTTGGAGTGCAAAATATTATAAATGGAATTTTTTTAAAATTTGTCTTCCAAAATCATTTTAAAAACAATTACTAAACATACACGAAGAAGTCATTTTTGTAGTTTTGATTTGACCCATTTAAATAGAAGCCACTACTGGTAGTCACGATCCGTGTGCAATTCATTTAAACAAATGTATAATTTGTATTGATAGGGTTTGAAAAATAGTTGTGTGATACTCATTAGGCCCAAGAAAGAGACGATGCTTGTCAGTTAGGCATACCAGCTTGAAGCATTCGGAGTTATGACGGTGGCGGGTGGAAACCCCCAATTTCTTGAGTTTTATGCTTGTTCGTGATCATGTGAGAACCAAACCCAGGTCGGCTAGGTAATTAGGAAAGACTCGTAGGTACGGATAATAGGGATAACCCCCCCAACCATACATTATGCTGCCAGATTCGTAAATCTTTCCGATAAGAAAGGAAAAATAACAAATCATTGCAGTTGGATCTCACGATAAGGAAGGAGGATTATCGAAGTAAACTTACATATCTTGCACGGAAGTAGATATGGACTAAAATAAGAAATATCCCATCGATGGGAGGGACTTACAGTATCATCCGATTGGTTGGGCATCATAAATACAGAGACCACCCGTGGTGAAGATGCGCCCTGAAAATTCGGAACCTGATAACACGTTACGCCAAGTAGCTTCTCTTTTCTCGAATGACTTAGGCATCGGATGACCCGCGAGGGCACGGCCCTCGTAGGCCCACCGCTTTTTGTTCTTGTAGAGGAAATTTCGTCCGGGCTGCAACGATTCAGCCAGAGCCCGCGGCCTATCTCGACCCGGATAATTCAAAAAGCTTGCATCGACACACCCGACAATCGGGTCGGCCCGAGTGACCCTACGGCTGCATCCAGAGTTCTGTTGAAAAAGGCATCATCGGTTGGCGCCGTCTGCCCAGGAGTTCAACTATAAACATAAGCGATCCCTTTCGATTATTGATGAGTATCAGCGAGAAACCTGGCGGGCGACACCCGATCCACGGGAGATCACGGGGATCCGCGGCGATATGGCGGCCCGGACCCACAGGGCGGTGGAAGCAATGCGACGATACAAAGCGAAGTGGGTAACCGCCTCGTCGGCGGCGCCTAGTAGAGGTTGGGCGACTTACGAGCAGTCTGACATCCCACTTTGGGGGAACCAGCGAACTTCCAGGAAGATCATAACCTCCTCCTCGCGAAGCGGCAATCACGGCGTTCCCGAGCGGCCCCGAAGTAGAAGCGAAGTCAGTCCGGCCCGGCCGGGGCATGGGCCCGGTCGTCGGCCTGCGGAGGAAAGCGAGCAATACCGGAGCGGGTCGTGAGCAGACGTGCATCACCCTCGAAGCCGGAGCGGGGCGGTCGTGGGAGCGAAGGTTGAGGAGATCTTCAAGCAGAACTTCGGTAGCGTGAAGGAGGTGATTAAAGGGCGGCGCCCCGGATACTATGGACACGGATTACGACAAGCCCAGAATCTCGCCCTTTGGTAGGTGGTACACTTCCCCCTTAGGCGAGTTCGAATGCCACGGATAGAAGCATTCGATGGGTGAAGACTAGTTGATCACCTCGTACTTAATCGGATGGAGCTACATAGGTATCGGGACCGCGTAGATGCGGGGCATTCACCACTACGCTAAAAAGAGGGCCGGTAGCGGCACCGGTTCGATAGAATCCCCTTCATCCGTCTAGTCTTTGAAACTATCCATTGCGTTAGGTCTCCCGTTTAAATCGGGGCGGAGCGTATAGAGAAATCGAGTTACCATGTGTGATCGGGGTTCGTAGGAAGCACGAGTATGTCGATGCGAAAGGTTGTGGCGGAGTCCACTGAAAATAGCCATCTGTGAAGTGCATCGCGGCATTCATTGCGAGGGTTAGAGTCTGATCGAAGGACGTGTTTCCATCTCGAAGAACCTGCCGAGCGGCATGGTAGAATTGCTCGCAGCGGGAGAAATATATAAACGGCGGGGAGGCCCTCATCGAAGAAGAGAGTTCTTCCACGCGAAAAAAATTCGCAGACAAATGGCGAGACGAAGTCACAAAAACCAAAACGACAGGCAGATCCACGAAAAGATCGAGAGCGATCCGAAAGGAAATCTCGGGGGCGAATGCAGGCCCGCCGCAATCGGAAAGGCGGCGGCGTTACTCGCCTCGGCGCTTCACTCCCTGCGCTTGATTAGCCGCGGGTCACGCATGAGGTGCGAAGCAGGCAATTCTGGATAGCGACTCGGATGAAATCGAGATCCAGCGCGAGGACAGCAAATCACTGCGAGTTCCGCCAGAGTTATGGGCATCGCGCGACAGTGCTTTTTATCTGGTGAAAGAAATCGAATACCTAATACGAAGCGCGGATACCTCTCCGTGTTTCGCCTATCCAGGGAACCGACCGAATCGAATACGAAGTCGGGCTGAAAATCAGTCGGGCTCACGAATCGGCAGCGGTAGTCTAAAGCGGCGGCGACTGGCCGCGTGACCTCTCGGAGAAATCCACGTGATCTCGGGAGGTTCGCGGGAGTCGGTTCACGCTCGAAGGCCCACTGCGTAGCGCCGGTCGCAGGAATGGGAAATACAAGCGTTATCTAAGTTGTCGCGACTCGGCGCACCATCCGCGTTCTACGACTCGGACACGGAGGGATCTTCAGCATCCCCGTGATGACCACACCCAGTGGTTCGCGCGATTGTGCACCAAAGGCCAACACAACAACTTCAATCGGGTTTTAATTGATAACGGGAGTTCGCCGACATTATTTTCGCCGCCTTTGACAAACGGGCATCGAGAGAAAGCTAACCCTCACAACACGCACCTCATTTAGGTTTTCTAGAGAAAAGGTATTAAATATTGCCGACCAGTCGGTGCTCACTCTAGGCGAAGCCTTCTTGCCGCCATTTACCCACAAAGAAGGTTCCTAATCGTAGACGCCCGCTTCCGCTTATAACATGTTAAGTCGGGCGCACTTCCTCTCTCAACGCGATAAAAGTTATCCTCCGATTATCACATGATAATCAAATTTCCAACCATACGGTGTGTGAATGGTCCGAGGAGATCGAGCGGCCGTGGGAATGCTACACCACCCCAAGCTTCCTTTCTGAAACAAAAGGCGCCGGACAACGTGTGAACGGACGAGCTTGACATGCACTGATGAGATACTTCTCACCCGACCCGAGCCCTCTGAGGAACTAGAACCGGTGATTTACCGGATGACGACCGAACAACATCTCGCCATATCGGCTCCAAACTAACGGACAAAAGCCTCTCACTCAGTTTTTAAGACAGAATAGAGACATTTTCACATGGAAACATGCGATTACCGGAGTGAAATCGATCCCACGAGCACCACCGCTACGATTGAACACCAACCCATCCTTCAAACCCACAAACAAAACGCCAGAGCTACGCCAAAGAGGCAGAAAGCCATCAACGAGGAAATCGGTAAGCTTCTCCAAGCAGGAGCGATCAGGGAGGTAGAATATCCCGAGTGGTTGGCTAATGTTGTCCCCGCCGTGCCCAAAATGGCGCGGGCCACTCAGACGACTTCACCGACATAAACAAGGGGCAGATGCCCGGGCGACGCCTTTCCTTTGCCAAGGATCAACCTCATCGTGGACGCCACTGCGGGCCACGAACTTCTCGCTTACGGACGATTTTCCTGGCCACAAATCGATAGTATGGACCCTGATGACCGTGTGAGGACTCTTTCACATGCTCAAGGAACTTATTGTTATCTGTACAGTCGTCGGGCTCAAGAACTGAGCAATTCATCAGAGGCTGGTGAACCGAATGTTCCGAGTAGATAGGCGAATTATGGAGGTATATCGTGACGACATGCTTGTAAAATCTACTACGTAACCAATCTCCCACATCCCTCACCTCTGGGGAGGCTGCTCCAGATCCTAAGGAATTACAACATGAAGCCTAACTCGCCTAAATGCATAGCTTTCCTGGGCTGCAGTCACCGAAAATTCGGGCTTTATAGTCAACCACAAGGGAATTGAGGCAAATCCGGATAAAATAAAGGCTATACCGATACGCCGTCACCGTAACAAAGGAAGTCCAATGACCGACAAAGAGCTGATCGCGCTCTGCCGACGGTATCCGTGGCGAAGGTGCCACCCTTCTTCAAAGTTCCGAAGAAGGCCTTTCAATGGGATGGCGCGGCATTTATCGTGATTAAAACATTCGAAGTTCTCCACCCATTCTAGTAAGCCCTGTCGAGGGAGAACTCCTCACTCAGATACCGTCGCATCCGACTCGTCCGCCGCGGCACTCGTCGTGAGACAAAGAACGAGTAATGAAGACCTAGTCTACTATTGCAGTCGAGCTCTGAGAGGAGCGGAGGAGAGGTACCCGAGGATGGAGAAATTAATACTAGCGCTGGTAACCACTGCTCAGAAGCTCCGTCCCTATTTCCATGCTCATACCATAGAAGTCTCGATAGAATATCCGATGAAACAAGTATCAAGACAAACCGTATACCTCCGGAGGGCCGGGATGAAGTGGGCCATAGAGCTAAGTGAGTTCGACATCAGATACAAGCCGAAAACAGCCATAAAAGCACAGGTCCTAGCTTTCTTCGTCATGGAATTCGCTCCGACAGAACTTGCTCAGACCACTCACGAAAAGAACGACCCCCCAATTTGGAAGCTCTCTGTGGATGGAGCCTCAAATGCACAAGGAAGTGAGCTGCCCACTTAACCTCACCGTAAGGGGATAGACATTAACATGCACTCGACGGTTCCATGCTTCAACGAGGCCGAGTATGAGGCCGTGATAGTAGGCCCCAACCTCGCCCATTCACTAGAGGTCGACCAGTTAGAAGTATACAAAGGATTCCCGCTGGTAGTCAAATAGAAGAGACCTAATGGCTTCAGTGAAACGGGCTGATTCTATACCTCCAAAAGGTCCGCGATCTATTTAAAGAAATTTGTGTTGGTTCAGTCAAACATGTCCCTGCACGTAGAATTCCCGAGCGTGACGCTCTTGCATGGTTAGCCACAGCCTCACAAGACATTCTGGTAGGTCGACGCCCTCGTCGAATACTTGGCTGAACCCCTCCGTCGATCCCATAGCATGACGGTCCCGGTAGAGTCCGAGCCGAGTTGGATGGACCCCATTTGGAATTATATAATAGACGGAACCCTACCGTACCTAATCTCGGTTAGCGCCCAAAATAAGGGCGAGGTCGCCCAGTTCACTAATCATAAAGGAAGCCCCCTTACAAGCGAGGATTTTTCACTCCCTTTCTTAAATGCATCTATGGAGAGGACATCAAGTACGTGCTGAGGGAGGTACACGAGGGTGTATGCGGGAATCATATCGGAGCCCGGGCATTAGCAGGAAAAGTTTTAAGGCAAGGATACTACTGGCCAACCATACTCAAGGATGCGACCGATTCAATGATAGACGCAGGATCCCGCAAGGCACGCCAAGATCTCAGCGCCTCCCGCGAACCTTTTAAAGACTAACTCAGTCCCCAGCCTTCCAAATGGGGTTTGGACATATTGGGACCCCTCCCCATTGGTAAAGGACAAAGGCAAATTCATAATCGCCACAGCGGATTACTGTGTGCGGTAGCCAAACCTTTAGCCTACAATTACGGAGCAAAAGATACGCAATTTCGTGTGGCGAGCCATCGTATGCAGGTTTGGCATCCCAAGAGTTCCTTGGATGATCGTGACAGAACTGAAAGCAAATCTAATAAACAATCAATTCATAGTGGATTTCTGTGTTTATCTCGAATTAAAATTATTACTCATTCCCCAAAGACATCCAGTGAATCAAATGGACAAGCCAAGTAATCGTGACCCTCAAGGTCGCCTGAAACCGTTAGACTCATGTAATGGGGGAGAATGACTCTATGTATTATGGGCCACAAAGATAAACTGGCTAAGACAAAGAATTGAAACTCCCGCTGCCCTAGCCTGGCACCAGGCAAAGGGCCCCGTGGAGGTCGGAATACATTCTCCCGTGTAATCAGTTAAGATCGAGAGCACAATGATGAGGCCCTTTGTCTAAACTTAGAACTCCTAGATGAAAAGCGAGTGCCCTAAAAGGCGCACGAGGAGTATCAGCAAAACTCCGCGGTACCATGACCAAAAGCCAACCTCAGAGATACATGCCGTGCAATTTAGGTTCTCAAGAAGTTCCTCGCCGGCGAGGAAGCATCCGGCCAAGACGGAAACTGTGGTTTCCCAACTGGGAAGGTCTACACTACATCCCAGTCGCCGACTGCACAATTATGAACTCAAAACGTAAGAGGGAAAATCTTATGCGACATACATGGAATGCGGAACATTTTAAGCGTTTTTACCAAGCATCGGGCTTAGAACGCTAAATAATGCCTTATCTGCCCATGCAAGTAAATTTGAAACGCTCATTGACTCCATTGTTGTGATGATCTTTGTAACAGTCTCCAGATATGTACGATACGTAAAAGGCACACAATAAGAAGATTCAATGCACATAAAGGGAAAAAAGTTAATTTTATTTCAATGAAAGCTACATTCAAGCTTACAATCAAGACCTGCTGCGGTTCTCTAATACATCCGAAAAGTACTTAGTACGCGCTCCCTCGAAAACCAAAAAGAGAGAAAAAGGAAGGAGAAGGAGAAAAGGGTACAAAAGTACGCCTTTAATAATCACAAAGAAAAGAGGAGTATTTAAAGAAGAAAGACATGAAAAGTCGAGGAAGAAGAAAAAAATAAGGATAGGGAGAAAAGGTATGTTTGAAAAGAGAGGAAGAAGAAAAGGAATAATGAGAAGGGAGGAAGTAAAGAAGAGAAGGGAGAAAAAGAGGAGTAGAAGGAGAAAGGAAGAAAAAGAAGAATAAAAACAGAGAGAGCAAAGGCAAGAGATGCAATCGCCTTCCTGGGACGCATCTCAAGAACAAAGCCATAGTGGAATGCAACATGACACTCCCATGAAGCGGAGACTGTGAAAAACACAACCCCACATGTAGAAGAACGTAGTTCTGCCCCAAACTAAGACCCCCGCGAAGACGATCAAATCCTCGCCCACTTTCTGATCTACACAAAGCCTCAAACAAAGACTGGAACCAAATGAGGTTAAGAATAAGAAACCCCACATGCTCTAGAAATCCTATTATAGACAGACTTAAAAACACATCTCCACAAGTCCCAAAGGCAATCCTGCTCCAAATCATGTACCTGTATTAAAAACGCCTGCCTTCTCCTAAGAATCAAAATGGTCCATCACTCATAAGAGTTTTCTCACTGTGATCGCAAACCCTCTCCAATCAGCAGCATCAACACAAGAACTTAGCTGTATAAATTAGTTCTCCCACTTCAGTCTCTTCCAATGATCACATGGATCGAGTTTTCTGCACATGCAACTCTCAAAGATATAAACAGACATGGTGGGCCCTGAGTCACACACAGTGCCCCCCAGGCAACCATCCAGAGCTTCCAGCAATCCCACATTTGATGCTCAACGATCTCAATAATGTGCTATGTGTACTTAAGAATTCAAATCACGGCAACTAAGTCGACAGAGCTCTGAGCTGAACGCCCCTCAGTCACTTCCGACTGAGCTCACCTTATCCGCACAGCCACGCACCGCAGCTCCACCAAACAAAGTTCACACACTACCTCGCCGGAGCCACGCCGCACTTTGACACAAGCTCACTCCACCAAGATGCGCCACTGCCGCCTCGTGAGCCTGTTATTCGAAGATGCAGTTAAGATCACATTTCGCTCTCGCCGAGCTGACAGCTTCGCGGCCTCGTAAGAGCTCACCTACTCGCGACAGCCACTTCGCCGTGAGTCGACCGCCAGTTATCGCCACGGCCAGGCCAGAGCCACGCCGCCAATTTGACGAAGCTCATCTTTACTCCCGCATGCCACGCCGGCCAGAGCTTTCGCACCAGGCTTTTAAAGCTATATATCGTGGCCACTTTGCCGCCGCCGGAGCTACGCCGCCGCTTTAACGAAGCCACCTACCTCCGCGATGTTACGCCGGCCTCAGAGTCGGCCAATTTCAACAGTTACAATATCCCCACTCGCCTCGGGCCGCCCTGTTAATGCGACAGCTCACTTTGACGAGCTCACCTACTCCGCAGAAAGGAAGCCGTCAGGAGTCGATCTACCGTGCCAAGATCACTTTAGTCAAGACCCCGAGCTACCACGTCACTTTGACGAGCTCACTCCATCTCGCACAAGCCACGCCTGCCTCAGAGTCGACCGGCCAAAGTTACATCGCCACGTACTAACGCCTCGAGCCACGCTTCACTCGACGAGCTCACCTACTCCACGCCACGCCGCCCTCGGGGAGTCGACCAAACAAAGTGCCACATCGCCACCGGCTCCCGCCCCAGCCACGCTCGTCACTTTGACGAGCTCACCTACTCCCGGCGACAAAGCCACGTCAGATCCCGACCACCAAAGCCACATCGCCACTCCAACCCCGCCGCCTGCCACGCTCTGTGAGTCGCACCAGCCAGTTACATCGCCACTTCGCCCTAACACCCAAGCCACAGCCACTTGACGAGCTCACCTTACTTCCCGCACACAGCCACACACGCCTCGTGTCGACCAGCCAGTTAAGCACCGCACTCGGCCTCGCCGGGAGCCACGTCGCTTACTCACGAGCTCTTCCAATCAGCCAACACGGTCAGCTCCATCGCTATTCATTCTCGACTCACTTTTCCTCGCTTCAGCACGGACGAGCTCCTACTCAACAATACACTCTAACGAGCTCTTCCAATCAGTCAACATGGCCTAAAGCACCAATTTCACGAAGGTACCACTCTCCCACTCCAGCTCTTCCTATCGCCTCAATATGGACGAGCTCCACTCTACTATTCACTCTGACGAGCTCTTCCAATCACCAACACGGGTCGGTGCCCACCTCCCACTATTCATTCCGACGAGCCTTCCCTCGCTTAACATGGTTGAGCCCACTCTACTATTCATACACGAGCCTTCCGACTAATTAACATGGTCGAGCTCCACTCTACTCATTCCTCGACGAGCCTTCCAACCGCCAACATGGCCTGTTTCTCCACGCTTACTATTCATTCCGACGAGCTCTTCCTTCGGCCACGGACGAGCTCCTACTAACAATTCACTCGACGGCTTTCCTAACTAATCAACATGGTCGAGCACCACTCTACTATTCATTATGACGAGCTCTTCCAATCACTCAACATGGTCGAGCTCCACTCTACTATTCATTCTCGAATGCAGCTCTTCCTCGCCTCACAATGACCCAGCTCCCACTCAACAATTCACTCTTGGTCGAGCTCTCTTCCAATCACCAACATGGTCGAAAGCACCACCTACTATTCCGGCTGCTGACCAGCTCTTCCAATCGCTAATATGGTCGAGCTCCACTCTAATACTATTCGGCCCCTCGACGAGCTCTCCAATCACCAACATGGTCGAGCTCCACGCTACTATTCACTCGATCAGCCTCCTCATTTCAGGCGGACCCGGGAGCCCTTACCAACACCACTCCTCGAACGAGCTCTTCCAATCTACCAACATGGTCGGTGAGCACCACTCCCTACTATTCATTATGACGAGCTCTTCCAATCGGGCCAACATGGTCGAGCCCACTCTAATATCACCTCGACGAGCTCTTCCCTCGCTCATGGACGAGCTCCTACTCAACACTTCAATTATGACGAGCTCTTCCCCACCTCAACATGGCTCTGCAGCTCCACTCTACATTCATTCCCGACGAGCTCTCCCCATCAGTACACATGATCGAGCTCTACTCAACGATTCACTTTGACGAGCTCATCCCTCGCTCACGCGAGGAAGCTACTCAACTATTCAATCGTGACGAAGCTCTTCCCTCAATCAACATGGACGAAGCTCACTCAAAGAATCCACATGGACTGAAGCTTCGCCCCCAACCTACTGGCATCACTTGTGCCCTCCCAAGCAGATCAACCAAAGCAAATACTTGTAAAAGCCCAATGCAAAGACACCTAGACGAAGTTCAACCATCCTATCGAGGTCACGTAAACTCAAGGAATCAAAATGTACCGCCTCAAGACAAGCCGACAAGACCAGCTCACTTGACGAGCACCGCCTCATCCAGCCATACGCCCAAGAATCAGTCGGCTCATACAAATTAATCCACCACAAGGTCACAAAGAACTAAGTTTGACTAAGCTTTATTCATCTCACTCCTCGATTCTCAATCCGGCCATACAAATCATGCAGAGTGCTTACCGATACTACAATGAGAAACGTGACGATATAAAAAAAAAGGTATATATATATATATATATATATATATATATATATATATATAAATATGAATGAAGGGCTACACATGCCTCGGGCCCCGGGCCCGACTGTAAAAAAAAAAAAAAAACTGTGATATATAGATAAACAAAGCCAAGATCGCAAACACAAGCATAGGAGATCGACGCCGGCCAGGAGGAACGGACGACCTAAAAGGGGAATCGGGCCACCTACTGGAGCACAGCTCTGGAGAATAGCTCAGAAAAAGATTCCTCTCGCCTTCTCGTCGCTGGAAGGCCGAAATTGAAGTCCGGGATCTACGTATGCGCCAACAGCTTCTTCGTCAAAGGCGAGCCACCTAAGCCCACTAAGCACCGGCCGTCCCTCAACCGTTTAATGACTCATCCTCTGAAAGGCCTAAACTAACTCGCTGATGAAGATCTGCGCGCAATCCGCGACATTCCTCATTCAACCGTTCTGCCAAATTTGCGGCTTCAGAAGATTCACGACGAGCAGTCTCTAGCAGCGCCTTGCAATCGAAAACTTCGCGACAAGCCGCTTCGAGTTGCACTTTCTTATCATTCAGAGCACCATTGACTGCACGTAATTCCGCTTGAAGATCCCCGCAACTCACCTTCGAGGCGATGAGCCCTCCCCGACCATCGAAGCTCACACTCGGCGCACTTCCGCCCCGGCCCGTCACCATTTCAGGTAAGCCCCGAGCACTTCGAACCCCGAAGCTCGCCTCTTGGGCTGTTTAGGCTACTCGACCTCGCCTCCCTACTTTCCGCTCTCGAGCGAAATGAATGGCATGTTTTTAATTTAGACTTAAGTCGCCCACTTCTTCAATCATATGTCAGCGCCGCCTCCCTTCGCACGGCTCTGCTCTATGAGAGAGACCGCCTTCGCTTTATAAATTCTACAATTTCTCACGCGTTTCTCGCTTAGTTTGGCCTTCTTACTGTGTGCCTTCGCATGAGTGGCTACCTGCATATCAAACATGAAGTTAACGCTCAACACGGAGGCGCAAAGATGGCGCTAAGCACAATCGTAGACCTACCGAGGCAACCTCCCCTCATGGATAAAGCCAAAGCTCACAACAGCATCGCCTTCGACTCCTAAGGTCGAGTCCCTATATTATGAGACCGCACTGGGCCGCAGTTCTGGTGTTAGAGAGCAAAGAGTCCTGGTTTTCGTCGACTTTGCTTTCTCGGCTCTTTCTTCTCTTCGCCTGTCGCCTTGAGGAGGCGATTTGACTTTTCCAGTTAAGTGACTCAGACGTTATAGGCATAACCGCCAACGACCGGTCGGCCACAGACTCAAAGGGTTTTCAAATTCCTCCGCCAGCTTAGGAGAAATTGGGGGGCTCCTCAAAATCATCGGAGCCCCAAAGGAGACGACGCCCGCTCGTCTCGCAGCCTGAGACACCCCAATTTCGAACTTTGGCCGAACGGGCCGGTCCCCTGGAGCTCGGTTTTTCTTTTCACACCCGGGATTCTCCGAGACGCCCCAAATGAACCAAAATCTCTCCCCGGTAGGGAGCCGCCAGCAGCCCAATGGGAGAGGATCCCGTGGCGGCAAGAGGGGCAAAGACTCGCGTAGGAGCCGCATACTGCACCTCAAATTAGACGGACCAGAATGTCCGAATCTTATCAATTCGTATAAGGACGAAAGGTGATATCCCACCAACGCTGTGGCTATGACGTTATCTTCGCTAAGTTCAAGATCACACGAGCTGGGGAAACAAGCCAATAGTACAAAATCTGTAATGATCCAACCACCTTCTGACAAGTCATACCAAAAAACAAGATAAATACTATGAATATTATCGTGGGCGCCCAGCCGTGGGAACACCCGTGGTGTCATCCCCGTCGAAGGATCAGAGCCCCCGCTGAAACCACTCGACAAAGGAAATAATCCCTTCCATGACCTATGCGAAGATGGAAGGTCATAGACGATCGCGGGAGCTCCTAACGTCCGGAAAGTAAAAGGAAAGCCCTCAAGGGTCTCATTTGGGTGAAAAAGATTTAAGAAACAAGTGTCAAGCTTAGATGTCGAACCCTTTATCCCTAAAAGAAGCTAATAACCTCATTCAAATGCCCCAACCTGGAGCTCTTTGCAGTTGGGAGGCAAATGTTAAATACTGTGCCAACTTTTCATGAAAGGGCAGGAGGAAAACTAAGGCCATTTGTCAAAAGTTGGGCCACCAAAAAACAAACCATCCCTTAAGCACCCGAGGCTGTATAAAAGGTTAAGACATCGAGGACCCATACTGGATACCGGGGAGGCCAATAACGTCGCAAGAAGGCAGGTACTCCCATACGAAGGGCTCATCCTTACTAGGTCCCACATTCACAAAAGATGTTGAACGGCAAGATTTAAGATATTCGACCCCGTGATATGTAATTAGGCTTCGATTTCCTTTCTCTTTACCTTCATCAAAGGAAGAGGAGCGCTTCAAAGAAGCCGCTCGGTTCGTATATAGTCGAACGTCGGAGGCAATTCATGTACTGCATGCTGCTTTGGCTGCCAACAACTGAGGAGTCATCACTCAAATCCGCAAAGAAAGTGTAGAGCGACCCGGACTCCATGACTCCGAGACAAGCGACAAGAATAGTGCCAAATCTGAAAGAACCCAATGCACCCTCGTTTACTAATCGAAAAGAAAACCAAAACGATAATGGACACACACAGAATTCAGAGATACAACGAAGAAAGATCGCACAAAAAAGGCTTTAGACGTATATTAAGAAAGAAAGCGTGTCCCGATGTAAATGTAGATAAGACGAAGAAAGATGTGTTCCCCGCAAAATACCAGAAGAGAGACTTCACGCAAAAGGTCGTGTATTGCAGAAGATGAAACCATCGAGAAAGTGGAGAGCCAGCAAAGCACAAGACGAGTAGAGGTTCACAAAGAGAATGCAAGAAATTGGAAGTGGAGCAGATAACCAGCGCGAAAAATCTAAGAGTCATCATTATCGCAACATATGATCGACGACAAAGGCCTTAACTAACCCGCACTCGAACAGACAAGTGGAAGCCGCAATGAAGAATTGACTCCTCGCCCACGCCCAACGCACGCAAGGGTCGTCATCGGGGGCAACCCGGGATGTGGTTTGAAAATAGGCTGCCGCAGCCCTACCCATCAGGCCCAAGAAAGAGACGATGGCCCGATCCGCAGCACACCCTTCGCTTGAAGCATTCAGTTACTGACGGTGGCCCGTGTGGAAGGCCCACTGCTAGAGGATCGCTTCAAATATACTCATGGCAAACCAAACCAAGGTCGGCCCAAAGTAATTATGGAAAGATTCCCATAGGTACGTACACAGATAACCCCTAACCATATTATCTTGCCAATTCAACCAAATCTTTCCACAAGAGTGCAGCCACAACGTATTTCACGCGCCGATCTCCCCCACAAGGGAAGGAGGATTATCCCAAGTAAACTTCTATATCCCCGCACCAACCGATGGCGCGGACTAAAATAAGAAATATCCCATCCAATGGAGGGACTCCTAATTATCATCCAATTGGTTGAACATCTACTAGGAATACAGTTGGCCAATTCATTTCCTATAAAGGTACACACAAAAAATTCAACACAATAACACGACGTTTCGCCTCTGGGCAGCCTTCTTTTCTCGTAAAGAAACTCCCCTAGGCATCGGAGCGCCGCCACCGGCACACCGTCACTCTTGTTCTTGCAGGGAGAGCTACGTCCGAGCTCAGCTCAACAACACCCCGCACACGGCCCTATCTCAACCCAGATAATCTCAAAAAAAGCCCGTGATCCCCACCGCTTAACACCGTCCAAATTTCAATAATTTCACGTGTTCAAACACCCAGCCTCGTTGAAAAAGGCATCATCATGTATATTTCTACCATTTTATTTTAAAAGTTCAAACCATACTTTTGAAATGTTAATAATTTGCTAGACACGTTTTTTTTTAATTTAACTAATGTATTACATTAGTAATGTGGTAATTGCTGTTTAATGTCCCAATCCGGATCCCAGTTAGGCAAATTATTAACATATCAAAAGTATTTAATATTGATAATCAGGAAATGGACAAATCTACCTAACTGGAGTAATGGCACACCGGTTTAAAGGCAAACTAATTAATATATCAATATTATTTGTTATTGGAATAATTTGGAAGTGGACAAAGCATGTTTGTTCAATTTACTACATTATAACAAAAGTACTTAGTTGTCAAAAAAATTCTAAATATGTGCAAACTCTGTTCAGTGACAAATGAATTAAAATAAGATGTGAACGTGGGAAGGAAGAAAAATAATGCATGCATGAAGATGAACGTGTTAAACAAGCGAGGCATCCCTGATGTAACAAATGAAAGTGGTTTCTTCACATTAAACATAATCCATACCCTGATAATCTCATCGCAGGATTCTTGCAATCTTCCACAAGGTTTAGATATATGCCTTGCATTTCATGTTCTCAGCCACAAATTTTCATCCATCGGAGCAACAAATTAGTTTCATATAGCTCTAATGGTGCACACCAATATTATTTTCTCCCTCATTACCCCTCCTGTTTTCTTCGCCCCATCTTGAACGCGCCAATGCGTAATATAACAACTTATTGGGCAAAAATGGGTACGAGGGCAGCTTAGCTGTTGCCTGCTCGACCGGAAATTATGGAATCATCAGACATATTTTCTTGTATAGTTTTGGGA